>OX596203.1:10221012-10678512 GCA_951394215.1 Glyphodes perspectalis
CGTCCACTCTTTTGGCAATCGCGTTAATAGTGCGCATAGCGCGCGTGAGCGGCGCCTCGGCCAGCAGCCTGGTGCGCGCGCGCGGCACGGCCAGCAGCTGCGGCGCGCGCCGCCGCTGCACGTACCCGTTTGGTGCGCTGATCTGAACATGCCGCAATAGTTTAGCATTGTGCACTTTTCCCCTTAACAATTTGTGGATATAACATACCAGAGCCAAATCCCTCCTGACCCTTAGTTCACTATATCCTACCATTCCTAGTATAAATAGACTAGGATACCTCAGCGGATAAAAAGGATAGACCCCATATAGTTTCATATACAGATACCTAATAAATCTGTTCTGAACCCTTTCCACCATGAGGGTATACTTTGCTTCATGAGGAGCCCAGACAACCGCGTTACACTCTAGTCACGCGCACAATCCCCGAAGGGGTATGCAGAGTCAAAGGGGCAGCAGGCCCCCTCAACCATATTCAGCCAAAAATAAAACTGGGCTGGGTTAGATGGAAAATTGTGAAAAAGTAGTGACAAGTGACTAGCTTGTCGCCTACACAATCACATACCTAAAACTCGATATACCATAAATCGCCTTTTACGACATGCTTGACAAGAAACACAGTTGGCACATTTTTTTAAAGTCCTAGACCAACATGGGCTGTGGCAGATTTACCCTAAGGCCCGGTAGGCCCGGGCCTAGGGCGACCAGATTTAGGGGCGGCCCCAATCGTGTCAAAAAACTTATTATGGCGTATGGCGGGCGGGCTGCACTGTATATGGTGCTACGCAAGTCGAAATTTAAAACCGACATTGATCCCTCTAGTCCGGAATAGAACCCATTTAGAGTATAGTACAGCTCAGTCCAAACATCTAGATAGGCCTGAAGTTGGCGCGCTTCGCGTCGCAATAACAAAAAACAGGTATCAGCGGAATGAAGGCGGGTGTGGGACGGCAGAGCGCACCCCCTCTCAACTCGGCCCCACACCGCGCTCGCCGTGATTCTTATGCGTCAGTGTCTGTCTCACTGTTCGTACGCACGCACACGTTTGCATTCGCCGCAAAAGTACAGTCGCGCATCGCATTGTTATTGTCGTTTTGTTAAGTTCTGATTGTTATTGTTTTTTGTTTTTGTTAAATTTCCTGATTGTTATTGCTTTTTTGTTATTTGTGTTGTTACGATGTCTGGACGAAATACCGTCTTGCGCCGGCAAGCACGAAAAATTATTTTCGACGTTTTTCAATTCATGAAAAAGGAAAGTGAAGAAGGAATTAAAGTGGCCCTTCAAAACGTAAAAAAACGAGTGGCGGAGGCCTGTAAAGTCTCAGTATCAACGGTGCGAAGAGTTGCTGCAGAAGCAAACAAATCCGATCTTATTACAGTATTCCGTACACCTGGTAAGAAGAGGTCAGGCAAAAAGAAGGTAACGGGACTTGACAATTTTGACAAAGGTGTTGTAAAAAGATGCGTACACAATTTCCACAACACGGAAAAAGAGTTGCCTACAGTTAAAGGTATTTTGAAAAAATTAAAGTCGGATATAAAATTTCAAGGCTCGGCTACCAGCGTCAAACGAATCCTAAAGGATTTGGGATTTCAGTGGAAAAGAACAGAGAACAATAGAAAGCTACTGATTGAGCAAACCAACATACGCCTCAAAAGAATCGAATTTTTAGAAAAAATGACGTCTTTTCGTGCGGAGAAAAGGCCTATCATATATACAGATGAGTCATACGTTGACTCCACTCACACGAGTATTATGTCATGGGGTGATGGTTCGACCAAAGGCCTTAAAAAGAAAATATCCAAAGGGCAACGAGTTGTGATAGTACATGCTGGTTCAGAAGAAGGTTTTGTACCAAATGGCCTGCTTATGTTTAAGGCTGGCACAAAGTCTGGGGATTACCATGACAACATGAATTTCCAAAATTATGAGAAATGGCTGAGAACGCAATTAATGCCGAATCTCCCCCCAAATTCAGTTGTGGTCATAGATAATGCGTCGTACCACAACACACTGGAAAATCAAGCCCCGACTTCCAGCTCTCGAAAATCGGAAATGCAATCGTGGCTTCATGAAAAAGGCATATCCTTTGACCAGGCAATGCTAAAGCCGCAATTATACAGATTAATTTCCATAAACAAGGAACAACACAAAAAATATAACATAGACCGCATTTTAGGAGAAAATAATCACTCGGTGCTAAGACTTCCTCCTTATCACCCCGACCTGAACCCAATCGAAATGGCTTGGGCAGCAATAAAAGGCCACGTCGCAAAAAAAAATGTTGACTGGAATACCCAAAAAGTGATGGACCTAGTAAGGAAAAAATAAATGACATGGGTAAACCAGACTGGAGTCTATTATGTGAAAAGGTTAAGCAAATCGAAGAAGACCATAAAAAGAGCGACCACGTCATAGACGCATTAACTGAAGAGCATGACATAATCTTTCATGTCAGTGGCAGTGAGGACGAAAGCTCCAGTAATGAAGAAGAAGAGGCAGATTCAAGTGAAGAGAGCGACAAGGATGGCATGGACGTCATGCCGGGCCCAAGCACATCTTCACACGACTTTATCGAGGGTGTTGCACCTTTTCCTACATGATTTAAGACGAATTGAAGAATCTTTTGTACCTACGTAAAGTCATCGTTTAGGTAGGCTACACCCCTTCGAGCTATTATTTGTCACCTTAATCATTTTAATTATTGGGATAGCATTAGCTATTAATATGTATAAATATGTAAACGTCAAACAATAAACAATGTTACTGACAAAACTAGGTGTTTACTTTTTTTCACACTTATTTCTTTGCTCCACTGTACATCTGCGTAACGCGCAGCGCGCCAACTTCAGGCCTATCTAGATGTTTGGACCGAGCTGTATATATATAGTCCAACTAGCACCTACACAAGACTCTGAGGTCCTACTGTGCATCGAAAAATCAGATTTTGCACCTAATATAAGTCCGACGATATTAAAAAATAAATATATTTTTTTATGTAATAATTCACTGAATTTTATTTATATGACATTGCCAGTTAGCTGTTATTATTATTTTAATTTTTAAATTTTTCTCTGACTTCCCTGAGTAGTCATGCTCACTAAAATGTCGCTAGGGTGGTGGCGCTATGTGGCGGGTCGTTTCATTCCCTAAAATATGGTTGAGTGAAGCGATTTCTGACACATACGTCATGCTTGGGAACAGGTGAAGCCTTTGGGGACTGGTCTGCTCTGGTCGGGTCATATTTTATTTTTATTGAAATTATAATTTTTTATTTTCTTATTTCACACCAGGCCCACTTTGAAACATGGTTCAAAGTTAAATATGATTCTTACAACTTTGTTAATACTGTTGTTGAAAAGAGTAACTACCGAGTTTCTTGCTGGATTCTTCTCGGTAGATGCAACATTCCGAACCGGTGGTAGAATCATAGCCCACCATGCCGATGTTGCCCTCTTGCTACCCTGCGCGGCGGCTGATTTGGGGGGCCCATCTAGTAGAGGGTGAGTCACCACCTGCTGCACTTTAATTTGTGAGATATTGAAATGGCAGGCGACCGTTATCTCACCCCATAGGCAAGTTTTTCTTTTCACAAGAATCCATTGCAATAGCCCATAGTTTTTGTTTCCACCTTATTGCAATAGTGTTGCACTTGCCGGGTGTTACTACTGAGTGTATTATGTTAGTATACTCAGAAGTAAGATCCGGCCGGTGTACTCCATCACACACTCATATTAAAACATCTTAAGAGGCCTCTACATGTTGGGCCTGTGCCCCCATGCAAGCCTTCCAAAGGGAATTATCACGGGAAGTTTTGGCTTCCGGGAAGGTAAAGCTTCCCGTGATATCCAAAAGGAGACAACAATAATAATAAAGGCGTAG
The DNA here is from genome assembly GCA_951394215.1 of Glyphodes perspectalis. Classification (NCBI taxonomy): domain Eukaryota; kingdom Metazoa; phylum Arthropoda; class Insecta; order Lepidoptera; family Crambidae; genus Glyphodes; species Glyphodes perspectalis. The sequence continues at coordinate 10,224,894 of OX596203.1, forward strand.
GGACGTGAGGCTCCCATCGCCCGCTGGCGAGAGTTGGTGAGCTTCGCACCATAAAGAGCAACAACTTCTGCCAGTGCATTCAGACTCCGCAGGGCGGCTTGTGGCGACCCGTTGGTGGGTGGCGACACCACGGGCCCTACCTCCAGGGGGACCTTACAGACAGTAACACACCCCCTACCTCTGCGTTTGCCTTGACCGGCCGGCCAGAGTGGATTCACAAGAGCGGAACCTATGCTCCAGGTTGGAAGCATAGATTTAGAATTTTTTACATCCTAAATCTATGGTTGGAAGTGTAAAATGTCATAACGCCGGGGGCACTTGACTGTATAAGGATCTTGCGCCCCGCAGTCTCACTTTTCCACAACCTTAGCTGCTTTCTAGTGTTGCCCCCTTGTCGCCCGTATGGCAGCTAGTTAAGGGGCCCACTTTTTGGATTAACAAGCGGCGAGTCACCATCTGCCAACTTAAAATATTTGTGAGAAATTTTCGAGGCAGATGTCCGGTATCTCACTCCATAGCCCAATTTCCTGTCCATAGTAGAACCTCCCTCCATAGCCCCGGTTTTAGTTCCCTTTTTCGCAATAGTCCTGCATCAGCCGGATGTCGCCTTTGAGTGTATGTTTCATACCTCAACTAAGGGCAACACCCGGCCGGTGTTCCATCACACATTTAGACCAAACTCTCAAAAGGCCTCTACATGTTGGACCCATGTCCCCATGCAAGCCTTAAAGGCCCGGGCTTGTCCCGTGATTGTGCCGAGAGACTTATTAATAATAGTCACAATACAATATAATTGTACAATACAAATTAATTGTATTTAATTAGATATTCAAATATTTAACTCGCAATTAAGTGTTAAAAGTTGATAACACTCGTGTAAAAGTTATCATAACCAAGTAGGTATGCCAAGTTGACAGAGTATGTTAGAGGAAATAACAGACTAGTTATAACAACTTATGTACCATATTCTTGCGAAATAAAACTAATTTTTTTTCCTAAATTTCTAAATCTATTTAGATAAAAGTTGGCAATAAATTAATTTCATTATGTAGCCTATATCGTCAACCGTAATATCAATTAATGTAACCGCCAAATGGCCACTTTACAGGAGAGCCAAAAAACAAAATTACAAACACAAAAACAGACATAACTTTTTAGTTACTTATCCGATTGCAATACTGTGTTTAGCTATTTTTACAAAATTTTGATATTTTTTCGTTTAAAAAACCCATATGAATCCCACTGTTATAGTTTCGAAGATGACATGGTGGTTACATTATTTTTTTAGAAAAAATATTGCGTTACCTTGATTTTTGTAGAAAAAAATATTAACAGCTCTAAAGTAACTCACATCATATTTTATCTTGTTAATGTATGTAACTGTAGCTGCAATATATGAATTACATTCACGCGCAGCGCACAAGACTCGCGCCCGTGCGCCGCTCGCCATCAGACCGACGTGCGCTCGCCTCGCCGCTCGCTGGGTCACTACACTAAATGCCTCGCGCGCCGCCTCGTGTCGCGTAATATCGCGCGCCTCTCCAGCGAAGGCCGAGCGAGAGCGAGACGACTGTCGGAGCGAGACGGCAATAGCGCACGCGCAATAGTGCACCGCGACGCCCTCTAGCGTATTATATTATATTGTTTTATGTTATACTCGTTTTACACCCTACTAGTTGTAAGCTACTTTTCTGTATATTATCAACACTATTTCTATCATTAAACATTCTCTTCTCTACACTCAAGACGTGTTTCACTTAGAAGACCTTCTCTGCCAACCCAGCTAAATAACCAAAAGAAAAAAAATCGTAACGTATATGACACCGGATTTAGGGCGTGAACATACGTTAAATTAGTATCTTTTTGGAATTACATACATATTAATATACATTAAGGTCGAAAATTGAATAATCGCTGTTATTACTTGTTAAAGAATAGGTCTTTAGTATCGAGATAAAAACACATAATTTGCAAAAAAGCAGTAGTAGTTTAATATTTTTGAGATCTTACATGTACACAAAACGTAAATAAATCAGTCTTCATTATCATATTTATTTTTCAATTTGCATTATTGCATTATTCCTTAATTCAATTAGTTTATTTATTAACAGAAATAAAAAACTACGTAGGTATCGAAAACGTAAAATAAATGCTGATCTTGTTATAGCTACTCGCTGAGCGAATCGTGAAATTTAAGAGATAATTTTGACCACGTAGATCAAAATTAGTACCTAGTTCTTAGAAATACGTGGCATATATTTGTTTTCTTTTAATGTGACAACTTTTTCTATTATTTAACTAACGTTATGTAGTTAAAAAAACTATTGAAAACAAAAAAGTGACTATACAAAATATTCGAAAATATAGCTTAGTAGTTTTAAGAAAGAAATAAATATTCCTTTTTAATTTCTCGCCATTGCGAATCGTTCCCCTTTAGCAAATTTAAATGACTTCAAGTTATTTATGTAGTTAACAAAAATAAAATACGAATTCTAAATAAAATTACACAATACCAAAACAGCTTTTAACACCAAAAGTTTAGTCCAAAAACTAATACCTATTAATCTAGATCTAGTTTAGTTTAGGGGCAAATTAGAACATTAAACTGTCTTTGTACATTTTAAATATACTTATGGCAATAGAATGATGTTTAGATGTATGATAATTATACTAAACCAAGATTGATAAATTGTGTGCTAGTAGACTTTAATGAAATAAAAATATTTTTTAGTAAAAATAACAAGATAAATAATAAGAAAAATAAAAAGTAAACTCTTCCAATAACAATCGAATCATATTCATCACAATAATAACAAAATTTTATAAGTAATTTGACATTTCGATCATCTAAAAAACAAAACTTGATGTTATCTTTGACTTTATTAGTTTTAGTTAGTCTTAGTTTTCTCTCCTTAATTCTTTTTTTTCTTTTTCGCTGCACTACTTTTTTTTCCTCTGCATTTATTTATCTTTTCCCGTTTTCGTTTTTATTGTTACTTTTACTGGTTTTACTTCCTTCTTTTCATTTTCTAAATTGTTGTTGTAAATCTAAATTGCTCGTTTTACGAGATTGCTTTTTTGAGCGCGAAACAATTTTAGTCTTTTCTCTTTTTTTAATTGATCTCTCAACTTTCATACAGTGTTCTTCGTCACTGGTTTCTATATCGTTGTCCTGTTTAAAATCGTCTACGAAATCTGTTTTCACTGTGTAGGGCAACAGTAAATAGTCTTGAATGTAATGTTTAGGTATAATATAATTCATCGCATATTTTTTTAAGGTCCATGTATTTTTTTCTAGAAATTGGTAATCGTGTATTATATAGTTTCTGTAGGACATTTTAAGTTTCATTATCGTCCACGCTTCTATAATTGAGATCATTTCTATTTGTAATGTAAAATTAAATGAGTAACGTAAAAGTCAGTTTTAATAAACACGACTCTTACATTGTTGATATTGTCTTACATTGGGTAAATGCACTAACAAATTATTCCAAGTCTGCCCTTACAGTAAATTCTAGGTGGACATTTTTATAAAATGCATCATACATCACAAAATTAGTCCAAATGAAAAAAAACTACCTTAATTTTGTTAAGGTATTCGACATTATTTTCAAGATATCGAGATTTCAAATACACCAAACGATAGAGCGGAAATTTGCTGTCGAACTGCATATATAACTCAATTTCGCCATTTTGGCGGTTACGTTAATTCATATTACGGTTGACATGGTGAATACTGAGAAAGGGGCGGCTTATAGCTTGGGGCCTAGGGCGGCCGAGACAGCAAATCCGCCACTGAACATGGGACAATAATATAATAATTAAAAACTAATATAAACCTATAAATGAAATAATCAGAATTTTAGTTTACTAAGCATTTAATTTTAATGTAATATAAATATTAATTATAAAGTTATAATAAAATTAAAGTATAATAAGGTATAATAAAATTAAAAAAAAAACTTTTACTATGTAATAATTCCTTGCGTAAAATTAAGTACATAGTTCTTAACTTTTATTCGTTCATTGACCGAAGAACAGCAAAATAAGATAGAGTCGTTTTCAATATCTAAAAATAAAAAGTTTTAAATGTTATACGTGGACTTTGTAAGGCTTTTTTAAGTATAAGATAGGTATATCATATAGGTTTTCATTTGTGTGAGATGTGTTTTCAACTATTAGGTCGGTATTTTGTAGATGTTCCGTCCTGGGGCATTCGGAGTTTTGGGTTGGGCGATGGTCTCCGTTATTCAGACCCGCGCCATCCTTCGATATCGCCTATGTGCAAATCAATGAAATGCAAAAAATAATTTTACTAGGTAATGAGCGCTAGATTGATTTCTGGCGCCCACCATTGACTTGGCGTCTGTGTGCAACGCACACTTCGCAGTGCTTAGGTATTATATCTATATTACCTACATTTATATTTGTCGTAGATATATAATTTTATTATTACCGCAACCATTGTCTTCACCCCCACTTCTACCATGCCAAGAGCAGTGACGCGTATTGGGACTTGGATCTTCGTTAAAAACATCCACACCAACTTTTGGTTACTGATGTCCATGCATTCCCATGGGATGTTGTACACAACATCTTTTAATTTTATGCTCTGTAATTGAGGAAAGTATATATTATGTAAGTGGATTCAGTAATACCTATATTTAAAAATCCTAAGCTATCTATAAAAAAAATCTAAATCGAACCGGAAATAAAATTAATATAAGTGTTGAAACTCTGTAAATAGCTAAACGTGACATGCCTCGATAATGTTTTATTTCAACAATGTTTCTTTCGAGGTTGAAACCTCTGGCAAGGCAGTTTATTTTTTATGAAATCGCTGTGAACAAGACAATTAATAACCTGACTGTACCTTTTTTCCAAAAAAACCTGACTGTGTCCAGTTAGCGAAAACATAAAAGTACTTAATTTAATTTAAGTTTCACTATGTGGATATACGTAAAAATCTTAGCGTGTCCAGTTGACGAAATAATAAGGTATATTAATTTTGAGTTTCACCAACTAGACACACGTGTGTCCAGTCTCTTGTGTCGAGTTAGTGAAAAACCCGAAAAAAATATGTCATTTCAAATCAATTAAAATTTTTATTTGCGTACTTTTGACGCGGACATTTTTAGTCAGTTCATAAGTGAAAACTGAATTTTCCGGGCGCACTTTAAAGTAATTACTCACTTCCCATACAATGATTTCAAACGTCATTGATATCTGAATAAGCTGGTTGAATGTAAGTATTGCAATGATTACATAACGTGCAAAGGTGTCAGGCGCCTGAAAAGAAGTAATTGTATTAGTGTAAAAATATATTAAGAGTAGAAAACCAAAATACATAGCCAACCTTTTATAGAAGTAAGTAGTTAACTCTGAACAGGATTTGTGACTTCAAGCATCATGCTCTGACTCGCAACACATTTCAATGGTAAATAAATCCTAATCCAATTAATTAATTTATTAAAATAATTGCAATCCTTTTAGTAAATAAATCAAAGATAATTTTAATTTCGTCACCGACCACGGGCGACGTAATATGTTTCTGAAATTTTGTATAGGTAGGTAGGTATTACCTATTGACAAACAAATCTAATACTGCGCCCGCTTTACCGTTTATTCTCACTAGTTCGACGGTCGAACAAATGATGGAACAGGGATATGAGGTTGCGAAATAATGGATTACGTAATTAAACTATCGTACCCCCATTGAACACTCCAGCAGTAACAGACCGCAGCCAATAAGATGATACAAATAATTAAATGCTAGCATCGGACCATAGAAGTGGGACACAGAATCTGCAAACCTGAAAAATTAGATAAGTACTTAGTAAAGTTTCATACTGAACGTCCTATAGGTATCCTTATATTAAGAAATAGACATTAGAAGGTTTAGTAAATATATATTTTTTAAGCTTACAAGATATTCTCCTCTGTTCTCTGGTAATATTATAGTACAGGGGAAGAGAAATATTCCAGCGTTTAGAGCTCTTTGGCAGATTAAATAATTACCTACGAGCGAGCAAAGCATTAAATCTAACCATTAACAAATGTATCACATCTACCTAATAACATTTTTTTTTAGTTTCTACTTACTAACCTGACAATTAATCTATGATGCTTAACAAATTCGACAATTTGTTCTCGTATTAATTCGTTCTCTTGACTATTGTATCTTTCAATAAACAAATTGGCGCGCTGGTTAGTTTTGCGACAAATTGTATTCATAATAATGATATGTTTAGGTTTAGGTATATGTTGTAGATCGTGCAGGAGTGCTTTAATATGGCCAATTAGTTGAAAGGCCATGAGACATAAGAGAATATCAATAGCGCATACTAAAACTGCACTAATATAACATAAAACGTAATTGAAAAGTGTGGCTGCTGTAAGATAATCTTCTGCATTGAACCAAGGATATAAAAAGTAAATGGAGAACTGAGGCCTATAATTTTCCGTTGAGTTTTGGCTATATGCTCCATGAATATAATTGTTATACAAAGGTACTAAGTTAAACAACGTCGGCCCTATTATCATATTTGTCACCATTAGCAAGGTAAAATAATGTGATAAATCGTTTATTTTATCGCATATCTGGAACAATCACCATGTTTAGTTTTGAAAAATCTGAAACCAACAACTAAGCCAACATATAATGCCATGTAATGAGATTACACTTAAGTACTTTTATTATATCTGCACTCACTTTTACATAATACCCGCCTTTATGTTTATAATGAACTAAATGGAATTTCATTATGAATTCTGTAGTAATTGTTCCATACTTTTTCATACAAACCAACACAGCTCTGATCTGAAAAATTGTATGGGAAAGATTCTTTATATTAGTATTCCAGTGCAGTAGGTACTATTTGCAAAGTCAAATTCCACGCGGACGAAGTCGCGGGAAACTGCTAATTTGGAATAGTTTCATAAATTTGCTAAGTACTTACAAAAGTCAAAACAATTAAAAGTAGCGTCATGAAAATGTCTCCTAAATCGATTAGTGAAAGGAGATTAAAATTTCTTATAACGAAATTTATTTCTCCGATACAAGAGCAAAATGTCAGGACTAGAATAAATCTCGAGAAAAGTATTCTATGAGTCTTCATTCCAAAAGCTTCCGTCGGCCATGCGCCTATCGTTTTAAGGGATATTCGTAGTACCCTTAAGTGTTTTACTAAAAATGGGTCTTCTTTTCTGAAAATATAGGAGTATAAAATTTTAATAATGTAGGTAGAATTTAACCAAACGAAAAATGTTAAATTTAGATTTATTCTGATCTGAGGATTAAAGTACCTATGTAGGTACATTTACATTGCACTGATCTCCGCCACTGCCGGATGGAAATGGCTCGGGCCCCTGATCATTTCCGTCGGATCCCCCTAACGGGGAGCAATTGGAGCCTGCCACTAAGGGCGGGCAGTCGCCTGTAGCACTGAGGTAGTTAAGATTTATCCAGATTCCTTCAGGCGTCCTCCTAAGGCGATGCAGGAGTGCCGGTGGTTTTAGTAAGTAAGTAGATATACCCTGGTCACTCCACCTTGGTCGAAGGGGGATCCTTTTAAGCAAAGGGCCCTGGGAGTCCCATACACCACGCCATTCTCCCGAATAGCGTGAAGGTGCGTAAGGCATTTCCCTCGAGAAAATAAAGGTACATTGTCATCTGTGGTACATCTAAATTATATGTTTTTTCGTCAAAATGTTACAGCGTCTACAAAGGACATGAAACTACATTTCCGAAGTTTTTAGTTTTTGTTGATATAGTGGCAACGTATTTAATGTATTTCAATCATCTGTGGAAATTTCAACTGTCTAGCTATCACGATGCATAAAAGACAGCCTGGTGAGAGACGGACACGGTCCCATTTGTACCCTTTGGGTACGGTACCCTAAAAATAGAAAGAAACATCTAAAACATTTCTGCTTTTCGACGCTACATCTAATAAGATATTGGATTTCAATGGTGGGCGATTTTTTTTTCTCAAATGGGTATTAAACTAGAATACATAATATCAAGTAGGTACGAATACCGTCGGTTAGACATAGGTACCTATACCGCAGCACTTTTGAGGACGCCCGTTCCATAAGTTGTTCTTTTTTCATAGAAAGTAGAATTAATTTTAAATTATATTATTATTAAATAGGTACATACTTTTGAAGTTCTATCATCGCTGCAAGTCGTTTGCTAGGTACGATTATAATGAAATACTTTTTGTAAAAGAAACGACTAACTTATTAGTAAGTAGATAGTTTCAAAGGCAGACTTAATTAAAGGTTGTCATGATGTAACATATTGACAGCTTACCTATACCTGAAAGTCGTTAGATAACATAATTGAAAAGACAAAAGGATTACTTAATAAGTTTTTATTTTAGCCTACCTACAAAGTAAAGGTACTAAGTAGGTAATTGTATTATCTACTCAATTTTATTTGTAATGTCTTCTTAACCGATATCGGTCACGGCGACCAATCTCAACATGGATTAGCCATCTCTGCCCAGGAGATGTTATAGTGCACAAGTGTGTGCGCAAACACAGGTTCATTCTCTATTCCTTTACTCTCATAGTCCAGTGAGACGGCAAATGACCAACGGCGTAGCGTGCTTTCCGAGGCACGGGGGTGATTAAACCGCCAACTTTGTGGCTCCGGGCTGTTACTGAGTAATTTCAATATTGGAATACTATAGCGTTGTCCGTAACGATAGGATATCCTCTCGCCTTTCTCGAGGCCCCCTTATCTACTATAAAAGGTCCCTATACTGTACGCCTATGGATACACCTAGCCTCACACACATTGAGGCCTCGGTCTGTCGAGTAGGCATGTCAGGCCATCTGCCAATAATAATAGCTTCGGCATATCTCGCCCCGTTGAACCGCGAAAGTGAGCACCCACGCTCACTCATTCGCGATGACATAGAATTATTACTCGGCTTGCTCACCTCTGTCCTAGTGGCAGGTGACCTAAACGCCAAAAACACCGCCTGGTGCAGTCACACGACTAACCCACGCGGCAAACTTCTAGAGTCCTTTTGCGAGGCTCTACACTTCGACATAGTGGCCCCCATGTCCCCCACTCATTTCCCGGCAAATGTAGAACATAGGCCGGACGTACTCGATATAGCGCTTCTAAAGAACGTAAACTTACGTTTGAGTTTTATAGAAGTATTCCATGAACTAGACTTAGATCACAGGCCAGTCATTCTGGACCTGGTCCCCAGGACAGGAGTAGGTTCTCCAGCGGGTGGCCTTTAGCCCCCCCTCACCCGTCCAAAGGTGGACTGGGGCAGACTGGGCGAAAGCCTTAAATCTGCATCTTCTCCGCTTTTAGACCAAATCCCCGATCAGATCGTTTCTATCTCCGACACCCGGGCAGCAATCGACTCCCTCACTGGTCAAGTACAACATGTCGTTAACGACTGTACGCGGCGGGTCCCGGCGACGGCTCACCGCCGCTGGAACCTGCCCGCGGAAGTGTGTGCCCTGTTGACGGAGAAGAACGCAGCGATAAGGGCATATGACTCTTGCCCCACTGAAGCCAATCGAGTTCGGATGCGCTCTTTACAGCGTGCTGTAAAGAACCGCATACAAGAGCTACGGGAGGCCCAGTGGGATAAGACGTTATCCGAGTTAGAACCCGATCAGTTCGCTTTCTGGCACTTAGCCCGCAAATCCCGATCGGAGTCGATCGTAACGACCCCACCCCTCAACCGAACCAACCTCCCTCCCGCTTTCGAGGATGAGGAGAAAGCAGAATGCCTGGCCGACAGTCTCGAGGCGCAATGCTCACCCAGTACCCTGCCAATAGACCCAGACCGCCTCTCAAGAGTAGAGGCGGAGGTCGAACGCAGGGTAGCCGCCATTCCGGCATCCGCCCCCGCACTTGAGCGGGTCACCCCAGACGAGGTTCAGTCCATCATAAAGAATCTCCACCCGCGCAAAGCCCCAGGCTCTGATGGTATCACCAACAAAGTCCTGAAGCGCTTCACCGATCACCTTCTCGTACTACTCACCGCCATTTTCAACGCGGCTTTGAGTAATAATATCTTCCCACAATCGTGGAAAGAGGCCATTGTCATAGGCATTCCGAAGCCCGGAAAACCTAAGGCCGAGCCCTCCAGTTACAGGCCTATAAGCCTGCTCTGCACTATCGGCAAGATCTATGAACGTATAATTTTTATACGTCTCAGAGACTTCGCCGACGGAAATAAGCTCATTCGCAATGAGCAATTTGGTTTTCGCGCTAGACACTCCTGTGTCCAGCAAGTGCATCGCATTGTCGAGCACATCCTCACCAACTTCAATCGCCCTAGAGTCCGTAAGACTGGCGCACTCTTCTTCGATGTAGCAAAGGCGTTCGACAAGGTCTGGCACGACGGCTTGATTTCCAAGCTGTTTGCACTCAACGTGCCCGATCGACTCGTACTTATCATACGAGACTTTTTGTCGAATCGTTCTTTCCGCTACAGGGTGGACGGGACCCTCTCCCCTCCCCACCTCATACGTGCCGGAGTCCCACAAGGATCCGTGCTCTCGCCAATCCTATTCTCGCTATTCACAAGCGACATGCCCACTTTCACCCCCGCGCCTCTCGAGACGCATTTGGCCCTCTTTGCGGACGATACAGCTATATACTGTTCGTCCCGCACTGAGAAGCCCATACGCAGAACCCTTCAAAACGCCGCCGACAAGCTCGGAGCGTGGTTCCGCGAATGGCGCATCGAGGTAAACCCCGATAAAAGCGCCGCGGTCATCTTCCGCCGCAACGCCGCGTTTCGCCCTCAACAAACGCCGGTAACCCTATTCGGGCAACCGATCCCCTGGGAACGAAAAGTCCGCTATCTAGGTGTGATACTGGACAGTGGACTGACCTTCCGTGAGCGCATTAAGACCGTGCGCGACCGTGCAGCATTCGCCCTAGGGCGACTGCACTACCTTCTTAACAAGCGGAGTAAATTGTCCCTTAGAAATAAGGTGAGGATTTACACTGCTTGTATAAGACCGATCATGACGTACGCTAGCGTAGTCTTCGCACACGCTAGCCAGTCACACATCCATAGGCTACAGATCATACAGAATAGGTTCATGCGCAAAGCCACAGGCGCGCCCTGGGACCTTAGAAACGAGAACCTTCACATTGACTTAAACCTGCCGACTATCGCGCAGTTCTTTAAGCAATGTTTCCTCCGCTATTTAAATATAATATATTCTCCGCTATTTAAAAATAATAAACTAACAAATAAAATATAAGCATCATAAGAATATCTATCTATATGTTATTAAAAATTATGTTTTTAAGTTATATTTTTGAATATTTTATTTTTAATCAATGTTGTCTGATCTGTGATTCAAAAACAAATTATATATATTTAAAAAAAAACATAAATTATAAAATTTCATTTAACACATCTAATGCTACTTGCTAAAGTACTATAAAACTTAAATAGACAAATATTACAATATGAGTAAACCCCTACCCTCTCAAGTGCCGACCCTAGTGGGGCAGAATACACCTAATTTTAAAACAGTGGAATCTGCCCCACTAAATCGATTTAGTGGGGCAGATTCCACTGCGAATTTTAAAGCATTCCACTTTGCCCCACCAGTGGGGCGCCTTGGTGGGGCAAAGTGGAATAATCCAAGCGGCGGATGCGTATACTACCACTAGACCAACATGGAGTTACATACTTATGTTATTTGTAGGTAAATAGCATTGGTATTACCATCACATTAAGTTAAATTTTTACTTTGGTTAAAAAATGTGTTTTTTAAAACTGACTTAGGTACTTATTGCCGGTTTGGTTTGAAACTGAAATGGTTCAAATTTATATGACCAAAAATTCGATTAAAACGTATCTATAGATTACGAATTTTCTAACTAGCCAAGTAGCAGACGCCAAATCCAGTTTATATGTCCCTTGTTGATCTGGTATGTACGGTCAACAGCAGGTCAAGTTACCCACTTGGAGTTCAATATTAGCGCTTATGCCCGACATAAGGTTGGTACAAAGTCCGAAGTGGATAGTCTGTTGTCTGTACCTACCAACTGTGTTCCTTGCTTAACATGGCCTAAAGGGTGACTGAGATACGTATTGGGTGTTGGGTTAGTGATGATTATGTACGCGACAAGCTAGCCGCTTGTCACATTTTTTTTATAATATTATATCCAACTTAACTTTGTTTTGGGTTAATGTGGTTTATGGGAGCTTTAGAGCTTTATTCTTTCTTGAATTCTGTATACCTGTATACTCTATATATGGTAGTATTTTAATTTGTAAAGAATAGCCTGCCGATTTTGAAAAATATTTAGCTATTATAGTTGCATTATCATGAAATCTCTAGGATTTACATACATTTATCTACATTATTAATTTTCCTTAGAATATGTAAAGAACTTCGTTATTAAACAATTGTCGTATTATTAAAAGTATCGTTTGACTGTCAGGTGCACGAATTATATTATGTCATCGTTATTTTTGACATTCCCTTTGAACATTGGCCAAGCCCGCATGCTCAATACCTGCCTTGTTATTTACGAGCAACTAAAGCATTTTGAAATTACATATACCTAAATATATATATTATAATATCAAGCAAACCTACGTGTGAGTCAGAATGGCGGGTGTGCTGTTGCATAATTGAATAAGTTATACATAAAAGGAATGTACCAGGAATGTACTATTATGTACCTTTAACCGATTCATTGCGTATCCTACTTTTAAAGACTTTAGTCCATGGCGGCTAACAAATGTTCTGTGACGCCTCCGTGTGTCAGCGGCCACCCATTAAAGTGACGCCCTTGCGCGCCTTCAGCCCTGAGTGAACACATTTTGCTTTTTGTTGTGATTTTGGCTTGTTTACACGTGATTACATTCAGTCGGCATCGGATGTTAAACGTAAAGGGTTTGCTAATTCGTTTAGTGTGTTTTAAAGTGACTTATCTTCGTAGATAAATCTCGTGATTTAGCTGGAATAACTGGTAAGTGATTTATTTGGATCAGTTGTTTTAAACCTTTTTTGTATTTTCAGTAGGGGTTTACAAAAGGGTGTGAAATAAAAAAAGGAAAGGCTATATTTAGGTTATTTAATTTAAGGCTTGATTTCCTCTTAAGCTGACGTCGGCGACCGACGTCGGTCTAGCGTACGAATATTCACTAGTTCTATGAAGCACCGTACTGCAACGCTGTCGTCAGCGGCCGTTAATTTGATATCATACGTGACTGACGGTACGTGCCGCCGACGTCAGCTTAAGAGGAAATCAAGCCTAAAAACCATCATTTCATCAAAATCGGTTTAGTAGTATTCCCATAAAAAGGTAAACAGACAATCAAATAGATAGGTAGAGGGATAGTAGGATTGTGAGTGAATACCGGTCACAGCCGCTTTGACTATTTATAAATAGCTGGTGCCCGCGACTTCGTCTACTTTCTTTCACTCACAATCTTACGCGTTTTAGTAAACATTTACAGAGCACCAACGCCAAAATAGCTCACAGGTTGCAGAATTTTTTCTTACTTATTTGACACTTATCGTTATATTTTGTGCAATTCACACAATATCTTTATAAATTATGGCCTGTGTGTTAATTCAGACTATATACTACCCGTATACTAAATTTCATTCAAATCCGTTTGGTAGTTTTTGCGTGAAAGAGTAACAAACATCCATACATCCATACTCACAAACTCTCGCGTTTATAATATTAGTAAGGATTTTTCTTGTAATTTTTTAAACTATGGAATATATCCACATCGCAAAATTGTGTAAAAGGCACGAACGATGCGGACGAGTACAGAGGTTGCACAGTTGACTTTCAGATAAAATTTTACATCGTTGTTCCACAATAAGCCATAATGCATCAAAATCATATGCTTTATAATTGCGTTTATCGTCAGGCGTAGTATCTTATAAAATCACGTAGTAAATTATTTATGACATCGCAATTTTCTTTAACGATTTTCATTTCCCATAAAACCATTCGCAGATGTTTCTAAACGATATTCAACATATTATAGAATCATGTTACATCACAATTTCATTTGGTCGAATGCTTATTATCTACAAACTTACTTCATCGTTACTTCTTTTCATATATTATGTATTTTATCGAAGTAATGTTAGTTTACTATTTTGTTACCCAAAATTTTATTTCCACGTAAGTTTCAATATGCAGAATTGTTGAAACATCCAATTTTACTTTACTAAAGTCCGTATTGCCGAACGATTTTTGTTACTAATATTATATTGCATACTTTATTCATAGACAATTTAAAGCATAACTGATATAAATCGATCCCTCCTACGTAATCTATCGTAACCCACAAAAAGTCAAATTTGGTTTTTTTACAGTAACGTGTCAGATATTCTTCATAGAATCAGTGTATAAAATTTTACAACAAAACTCTCACGTTAAGGCTGTTGTTTCAGTCGTATAATATTGTAAGTAGAAATTGTATGCGTGGTAAAGTATCGCGTATCAAAGCGACGGTTTACGAGGGGCGCGGGGGACCGCGGCGCGAGCGCGGGCGCGTCGTATGTGCCACTTACGATTGTTTGCGCTGGAAAATGCCACGTATGTAGATTTTTCGCTCCAAATACGAAAAAAACTTTAGTTATATATAGTTATTGTAAGTATTTTTAAACATGGATAAAGAAAAGTATTTTGTGAAGAAGACAATTTCATCAAGATCAGAAATGTTAATTAATTTAGCTGTCAATAAAATTGGCGTTAATAAAGAAACACAAGAAAATCCAGGTAAACGTTACTTTTTATGCATAATATTTTTGGTATTAGTTTAGTGATTACTCGTGATTAATATTTAATTTTAATAAAGAGTAACACGTTAGTAAAACATTTTTAATGTATTGATTGCTTCTCTATAGCTAATGAGTGGGGTAAATAACGGTAAGTACTACATACTATAATTTACATCGGAAATCAATATTTTTATTTTGTCGTATGTGATACTTACTATATCTTACATGGGTAACGTTGAGTAAAATTGATATGGTAAAATCACTTACTGTTGTTTACGTTGGTTATTATACCGAATCAAAAATAGTGACATACTACTATTTACCTCGCCCCTATATTAACATACGATATGTTACGTTTCAGGATATCGTAAATCCTTTCTATATTGTATGAATTTATGGTTATTATTCTTTGTTTTAGAATCTCCTTTGCCTCCTGGAGCTGATATATATAGACAATTAACAATGTAATGGACATCTTTGATGTCTTCAGTAGTTACTGGGTACCTACATGTGGCATAAAGGGCAGGGTAAACTTTTTTTGTATTGCAGAAGAGGGCCATTCGGGCTATATATATAATAATAATATAATAATAATAATATATGGCTTTAAACCTCGAGATTCGCTAAGATAAATGTTAAAAGAAATTGTCATATTAACCGTGCCATCACAATACATCTTTGACTGTATTATGTATGTACGCAATAACTATCATAACTTTATTCAAAAATCTGATTGTCATCGTTTTGACACTCGAAATAAACACAAACAGTATTTGTTCCGAGTTGGTCTGGGACTTAAAAAGAATGTGCCAATTGTGTTTCTTGTCTAGCATGTCGTAAAATGCGACTAATGGTATATCGAGTTTTGGGTATGTAATTGTGTAGGCGACAAGCTAGCCATTTTTCACTACTTTTCCATAATGTTCCATCTAACCAAGCCCAGTTTTCGTTTTTGGCTGAATGTGGTTAAAGGGACTTGCTGTCCTTTTGACTCTGCCTACCCATCCAGTGAATATGGGCGTGATGTTATGTATGTATATATGTAAATAAACACAAGCTTGCCGTTCCGTGTCTAAGACTTCACAAGACTAGTGGTTCATTTAGGGGGTTAAGTATAAAATTTATTAACAAATTACCAAGCAATATAATTTAACTGCCTATGCATAGATTTAAATTACATATTAAAGAGCATCTTATGAGAAAGGCTTATTATACTATAGAAATTTTTTTAAGTGACAAATATTTGTAATTACTATTAACAATGTAATGTTTATATTTTAAGATTTGTACAGCATAGTAGCTTAAGAATATAATGATTGTTATTGATACTTGTTGTGAATTTGGCGATGAAAAGAGAACTATCGGGTTTCTTGCCGGTTCTTCTCGGTAGAAGCTAAGTACTTTCAGAATCTGGTAAATTTTCATTTGTATGTACTGACGATTTATAAGTGCTTATTTAAGCCTACGTAAATAAAGATAATTCCATTTCATCATTTCATTTCAAACGAGAAGCAAATGAGGTAGCAAGCTGCTTATTGGAATTTATAGAACGCAAAATAGAGAATGGCTCTAATGATTTCAGATTTTTCTCTGACAATTGTGTTGGACAAAACGATGAATAGAATCGTGTACGCGTTGTACTCATATATGTTTATCACAGAATAAATATAACGCTTACATTTTTAGAAAAGGGGCATACTTACTCAATCTGAAGGCGTTTATGCGTTGATAGAGAGAGGCTCTAAAAATAAAATAATTTACACACCCATAGAATGGTATAGCCTAGTGCGATGATGGGTGAAGCAAGACGGTCATCAGTTAAAGAAATGGACTATTCAGATTTTTTGGATTTCAAACAACGTATTACCAGGTCGTAATTGGACTAAAAATATAAACGGACAAAAAGTTGAATGTAACAAAATTAAACAAGTCTGTTTGAAGTATGAGAATCTATCGAAAGTATATTACAAATACGACTTATCCAATAGTGAAAGATTTGCGATTGCTCTGAATAGCAATACCTGATCTATAAAACAAAGCGACATAGTTTCTGTTCCCATCCTATATCATAGACCGCTTCCCATACTAAAAAATCTGACTAAATGTCTTTGCCAGAGTGGTATTATGTTTTTTACAATTTTTTACATTTAAATAATATTGAAATGTAAGATGTGCAAAGGCTATATTCCGAGATATGCATTATGACGATTTCTTAAAGCACGCGGTTTGAGTGATCCACTTTATTGACCATATAATTTTTTTCTCAGGTTTAACAAATTTTTAACTTTGCCGTAATGTTTAACTATTTTAAACTAAATCTTTCTCGATTTTTGTTAAAATTGAAGAGAGGATCATTCAATCTACATGCACATTTTTTTTATAAGCTTTAAAATTGTATTGTTAAAAGACTGATTATAAGGTCGAATTAAATTAAGTTTAAAGTCAAAACATACTTTTTATAACTTAAAAAGGTGTTTAAGATAAGCACTTCAGTAATTTTTAATAATTAAAAGATAATTGTAAAATCATATTATATAAATATAACTTGTTTTGGCTTTATATTGTTTTACTATTTTTAGAAAACAAAAATATTCCAACGAACATTATAGTATGTACTACAAATGGCAAAAAAATAAATTAAGTTACCACGAAGAGAATAGTAAGTGATACATGCTATATCTACAGACATTTATTTTTCGACGTATATTATGGTAAGTAATACTTGCGATAAAATAAAAAACATGTAACACGCAGTAAAGTATAGTAACATCAATTTCTCAAAAACCATTAATACAATCGTATTAAATCTTTTGGGGTCATGTGCCAAGGGCGTGCTCGTCGCGACTCCTGCCAGTCCGATCTCTCTGATTACAACCTTGGACCGATATAATTCCGCAGAGCGGGGTAGGGCGTTCCCCCGATGCGATGCGCGAAAAGTGGCGAGTGCGGCGAAGGGGGCCGCCACCCTTCACGCCACGCCGGACACTGCGGAACGAGGAGAACAGAGTGCCGTATAGGCACGTGGAATGTAAGAGGTGGAATGCAAGATAAGATGTATGAGATGATTGACGTAATGAATGAGAGACGCCTGGATGTTCTGTGCTTGACAGAGACTAAGCGGAAGGGCAGCGATGCAGATGAGCTTCCCGGTGGTATGATGGCTCTGTGGTCTGGTGTGGAACAGAATTGTCATGCCAGCGGTGGAGTTGGAGTAGTGCTTTCCTCTCGTTTAGTCTCTGGTGTGAAAGACTATTGATTAGTTGGCCCGAGACTCCTCTGGGTTCGTATTAAACTGGGTATTACGCGAGTCTTTCTGGTTGCAGGCTATGCGCCAGTAAGCTCAGCCAGTCCCCAAGAACTAGAGGAGTTCTGGGAGTCTGTTAGAGAAATTCTGGACCTGACTGAAGGAAATGAGAGGATAATTATGTGTGGAGATTTGAATGGTTGGGTTGGCACCAAGCGATCTGACTATGAAGCAGTCCTTGGCCCATATGGAGACAAGAGAGTGAATGATGCTGGTAAGCAAATCTTGGAAGTATGTTTGGAACGGAACCTCCTTGTGGCAAACACTATTTTCCGTCATAAGGATATTCACACGTATACTTGGAGACGGAATGACCAAAAAAGTGTGATTGATTTGATTTTAATCGATAGCCGCCTCCGCAATATATTGGATACAAGAGCCTACAGAGGCCCTACTCTTGAAACAGACCACTACCTGGTAGTATGCCGGTTTGCTGGGCTTTTCAAGAAGTGGCGAGGCACTGGCGAGTGCGTACTCCATGCGGAGGCACTGAAAGGATAAGGAATGAAAAACTGGAAGATGAAAGTGTAAGGAGTGTGTATGTAGGCTTAGTCAATGAAAGACTTGCGAATGCGAGTCTTTCTGACTTAGATGTTGACTATTGCTGGAACATTTTGAAAGAGAGCATGGTGGACAGTGCAAAAGAGGCATGTGGATGAGCAAAGAGACATAGAACAATGAAAGGTGACGCATGGTGGGATGAGGAGGTCAAAGCCTCCGTAGCGAGAAAGAAGAAGGCCTGGCTTGACTATGTCTCATCTTTGCAAATGGATGAAAGTATGCTTGAGATGAAGAAAGAAATATACCGTTATTGCAAGAGTGAAACCAAAGCTTTAGTGAAAGAGAAGCGTGAAAGAGTAGCTATGAATGAAGAAAGGAGACTGACGAATAGTTTCGAGGCTAATTCCAAGCTCTTTTGGAGGGTGGTTAAGAGGTCTCGGGGGTATTCGTCGGCATCCGGAATGAGTAAGATTAAATCTAAAGCTGGTAACATTCTTGCAAACCCGAATGAGGTGTTAGAACGGTGGAGTGAATATTTTGGAGAAATGTATGAGTATGTCTCTGATGTTGGCACTGAGAGTGAGGCTATGTCTGATTCTGTAATGCCAGCGTCTGATGAAGACATCACTATGATTGAGATTGAATGGTCGATACGAAGTCTGAAAAGTGGAAAGGCCGCGGGAATAGACAAGGTATCTCCGGAGATGATCAAGCTAGGTGGCGCTAGCGTCCAGGACGCTTTCTGGTTCTTGTGCAATCTATGCTGGAGAAACGGAAAGGTCCCAATGGACTGGAGACGGGCAGTCATCGTGCCTCTGTACAAGGGTGCTGGGTCACGTATGGACTGTGCCAGCCATAGAGCCATCAGTTTGATCAGCTTAGCAGCAAAGGTGTATGGCAAGATTATTGAGAGGAGAATGAGGGTGAAATCTGATGGAATGTTGTGGGAGGCACAGGGAGGTTTCCGGAATGGTAGAGGATGCACGGATCAAGTCTTCTCTCTTCGCAACATCGTGGAGAAGCATCTGGCCAAAAGTCAGAGGGTTTTTTGCGGTTTTGTGGATATGGAGAAGGCCTTTGACAGGGTTGTTGAAAGGACCTTTGGGACATATTGCCAAGATATGGGATTGATGGAGCATTGCTTCGTGCTG
Source organism: Glyphodes perspectalis (assembly GCA_951394215.1). Taxonomy (NCBI): domain Eukaryota; kingdom Metazoa; phylum Arthropoda; class Insecta; order Lepidoptera; family Crambidae; genus Glyphodes; species Glyphodes perspectalis. The sequence goes on from OX596203.1 coordinate 10,244,613, forward strand.
CGCAGTCCACCTATGTGGGCTGTACGGCATGCGTGCAAGTGGAGGGCAGCCTGTCACCCTGGTTTGACGTCAATATTGGTGTCAGACAAGGATGCGTGCTGTCTGCTCTGCTGTTTATCCTATATCTCGACCATTGTCTCCAGAGGATTAGATCTATGAATGTTGGAGTGCGTATGGGTGACTTGGTTGTGAACTGCCTGCTTTACGCGGACGATGCCGTACTTCTAGCAAAGTCGGCATCGGATCTGCAGCAACTAGTCAAAACATTGAAAGATGATTGCAAGGAGAGAGGCTTACATTTGAATGCGAAGAAAACAAAGATTATGGTGTTTGAAAGAGATGAAACCAGAACGGATACAAGGATAACGGTTGACGATGTAGTGCTGGAACAGGTGAATGAAATTGTATATCTAGGATCTGCATTTAGTAGAGATGGAAGGTACTCCGCTGATATAGAAAGAAGAGTGAATGCAGGGAATAGGGTGAATGGAGCGTTAGGAAAACTTTTAGGCAGCAAAATCTTAAGCCAGAAGGCCCAGCTCGCCATACACAATGCGGTGCTGATTCCTACGCTAACATATGGAAGCGAGAGTTGGGTATGGCAGAAAGAGCATGAAAGTAGAATAAACGCGGTCGAGATGCGTGCGCTTCGGAAAATCTGCGGTGTATCGCTCACAGACTGCGTTCGGAATGATGATGTAAGAAAAAGAGCTGGTCTGAAGGACAGCGTCGGAGTCAAGGTAAGAAGAGGCATGCTCCGGTGGTTCGGACATGTGGAAAGAATGGATGACGAAAGATTGACTAAACAGATATACAATGCGAATGTGGAAGGATGTAGGAGCCGCGGAAGGCCCAGGCTCACCTACCACGACCAGATTGGTCGTGTATTAAAAGAAGGTGATGTTAGGAGTCATAAAAATCGTAGAGCTTGTATTAAAAGGATTATGAATGTTGAAGAGGCGAGTGAGGTGTGTAAGGATCGTGCCATATGGCGTTCGGTTCTCTCTGCCTACCCCGCTAGGGAAGTGGCGTGAAGTTTAGTTAGTTAGTATTAAATCTAATCACATTATAAAATACATCAATTCACTACTATGCACAGTAAATTTTAAGTCAATACCTACACATTATAAAACTCTACACAACTTTGAACATTCAAACAGCTCTCCTGTAAAATTACTATAATGGGGTTACTATAGTTTACGTAGGAGGGATCGAAATATGTAATAAATATTGATATAATAAATAAACTGCGTTAATCCCGACTCGCCGTGGTCTCCTCGCCGTGGTACTAGTCTGCCCGATACTAGAGTGTAATTCAAAAGCCGGAAGCGCGGAGGGAGAGCAGCCTCCGTAGGCGAGCTTGGGTGACTGTGCCTTGTTACGCAAGGGCGACGAGGCTGCTATTCCCGCAGCGCCGGAGACGAGGAAATCCTAATGCATGCCGCTTGTTTGCATGCCTGCATGCTTGCATGCATGCCTGCTTGCTTGCTGCATGCATGTATGCCTGCATTATTGCATGCCTGCTTGCTTTCTTGCATGCATTAATGCATGCCTTCTTACTTACATGCGTATGCATGCATGCCTTCTTACTTACATGCGTATGCATGCATGCCTTCTTACTTACATGCGTATGCATGCATGTGCTTACTTGCATGCATGAATGCATGCGTACCTGCTGCATGCTTGCTCGCTTTCATGCATGCATGCATGCCTGTTTACTTGTTTATATATCTCTCATAATTTGGATTTTAAGTATTTATTTAATATGTTGCAATATTAGGTGCATCTAAATTATTAATGATAGCAAAATAAAACACAGTTTATAATCTAAATGCTAGAGGAACCATTACACATCGAAACATGTTTTTATGAATGGTTTTATCGAAAACTTAATAATTCTATGAAACATTAGTTTGATATATCGTTATTCTGCTTAACAAAACAGTCGGAATTTTTTTTTGTGAAATATTATTCGATGTTATGAAACGGCGATTATTAACTATTCGATAAATCAAGAAAAAAATATATTAATATTCATAGAATAGTTTTCGGTGAAATGAAATTCGGTATCAAAAAAGTATGTGTCTTGATAGATACCCCAAGCAAACACGCAAAAGAAGTCAAATGTAAGAAGCTAATGGTTTGCAACTCTTAAGGTTTTTAAACAGACCCTATCACATAAAATGATTTATATAGGCATTACCTTTAGCATAACTTAATGAAAGTTTTGCTAATTAGAACTCTCGAAAAAGTAATTCTACTCAGTTTCAGAGTTTTTTTTATGACGCAATGTGGCGTCAAACGCCATTCGCAAAAGAGGACAAATTTACGAACAAAAGGTTTGCAACCTTTGAAATGTTTAAACTGGCACTATTTCCTAAAACGATTAAAACAGGTAATAACCTACGTGACAAATAATGGAAGTTCTGCTAATTAGAACTCTCTAAATAGTAATTCTACAGAATTTGAGAGTAATTATTTATGACGCCATTTGGCGTCAAACGCCATACGCAAGATATCAATGACGCGCCATGGCGTCATCCGCAATGAATCGGTTAATGAAATTCAATGTACTTCGATGAACACTTATAAACAATTATAATAATAAAGTGAGCCGCGGTTCTTACGGTCTGAATAGCGGGTGTATGCTGATAATTAATGTACTAGATAACTTTTAATCATATAATATTTACAAGACGAATGTACCTTTAATTTACCTCATAAATATACACAGTCTGGTTGAAATGCGACTGGTAATAAGTAATAACGAGAAAATAAAAAAAAACAAATTGTAACGCCTATGACTTTTTCATAGCAATTCTTTGGACTGGTACATTAGCAATCGTAATGTGTTTCGCCTTCATATTGGATAGGTATATAATTCACCCATTTCGATGCTGACATGGCACCCATTTAGACCAATTTTCTAAATTTACAAGGTTTCTTTGCAATCCTTATACTTAGAAGAAACATTGTATTTATTTTAGATATGTTGTAATCGTGGTAACATAAAAACAAAGATAAAATTAATACAAAGACGTTTATTACAGAAAAATTACGACATTCCAGTATCCTAGATTTTATTACAGTCAGTGTAATATTCACAATTACAATTTTAATCAAATGAATAAAACATATTCAATTAAAACTACACGAGTGTAATAGACCCGTGTGACGCTTATTCTAGAGAAACAGTAGCAATAACTATTATTCAAATTACTTCATTAACTTGAGGTAAAAGCTATGTCGGATTCCTACTTTATCTTATTTGTATGAAATGCGATACCAGAAATAAGTGACATTATTTAAGTCTATAGTACATGTTTGAAAACGATTGTGTAATAGAAACATTTTTACGTGATTCTATTAAATAAACTCCAATCAATAACAGTTACAGCTATGTCAACCTTATTTAATTACATTAAAACTAATATGGTCTCTGGCGATCTCGGCCCCTGTAACAAAAAAAATATATAGGTTGGTATAATTGAAAGATATTTGGCTTAAGGTAAAAAATTTGAAAGATTGCCAACTAAATTCATGCGATGTCATGGAATATTAAGACAGTTATGTATTTAAAAATATTAATCGCACAGTAAACAAAATGTAAACATTTAAAAATAGATAGATGAAAAATAGAAAGTTTGAATATTTTTTACAAAATTTTCATAATCTATTATCATCGTAGATATTTCAGATCACGCTAATGTCTACGTTATATAAAAATACATTATTATTACTGTAATGTAGTAAGTCGTATATAATGATAATTACCCTCCATCGCCTCTCATTGCGCCGCCACTGTTGCCGCGGTCGCCGCCGCCACCGCCACCGTAGCCTCTCCGGTCGCCGCCACGGTCACCACCTCCGCGGTCGCCTCCGCCGCGGCCGCCCCACGATCCGCCGCCACCTCCGCGGTCCCCGCCGCCCATGCCTCCCCGACCGCCGCGGCTGCCGCCGCCGCCACCGCCTCCGCGCCCGGGAGGTCCCCCTCCGCTGCGGCCTCCACTACCGCCACCCGAGGGCGGGCCGCCGCCAGCACCGCCCGGCTTAGCCTCGTTACAACGATTGCAGGACTTCCTCCAAGAAAAGTTGGTGTTACCGCAGCTAGGGTTGGGACATCTCCAGTCGCCTTCCCTATTTCCCGAAGGAGGACCTCCGCCACCGCCTCCCCCGCGTCCCCCACCGCCTCCGCCGCGACCTCCACCGCCCCCGCGTCCACCGCGGAATCCGCCGCCGCCACCTCCCTTTCCACCGGCCCACGTGTTTTGTCGTTGAGCTAGTGACACTTTGATGGTGGCTCCATTGAAATCTTTTCCGTCAAACCACTGAATTGCGGAAGAGGCCGCGTTGGAGTCTTCGTACGTTACAGTAGCTTCGCCTTTCGGTTGACCAGTCGCTTTATCTTTATACATCCACACTTTAGGTCTTTGCGTCTTTTTGTCAGTCTGGAAATTTAAATCCACACCAAATTATATTAACGTAAATTCCGCTTCTATTAACTAATTTCATCTATAAAGAACGAATAAAATAATAATACAAACCTTGATTATGCCGATAGAACCGAAGTGCTGACATAATTCATCTTCGGTCGTTGAAGGATTCATGCCTTGAATGAAAACTGTATCTTCTTGCGTAACCATGTCACCCCCGCCTCGATCGCCTCCAAAGCCTCCGCCACCACCTACATAAAGAAGACTTATTAGAATATTTCATTATTGGAACCACATATTTTTCTTTTTTTCACTATTAAAATCAACACACCCCATATTTTGTGGTGTAGCACATTTTTATGAGTATTTGTTCCAAACAGAGACTAAATTTCTATAAACTAGGTGTATGTTTTAATAAATTAAATTTTAAAATATTCAATAGATATGTATTGGACAACATATTGATATAAAAAGGACGAATCCTATTAAAGGCTTCTAGTCCTATTATATCTAAAGAAGGCGAACTATTAAATTTAACTCAGCATCTTAATTCACAGTTCTATCCAAACTCGTGACTTTACTGTTATGTTTAAATAATTCTTATGGAATTTGTCACTTTTGTTACCGCTACTTTTAATTCTACTGTTACATAAGCTATGTATTAGTGTAAACCTTATAATTTTTTTTTTTTTTTTTTTACGCATAAAGCTAGTATTTTTTGGCTCAGAAGTAGAAACTTTGGTTTATATATCTTTCGAACACCTTACAAACCCAAAATTCTCAAAACATCCTTATGTGTATTTGATGTGTTTTTTCTTTAGTCTTGTTCTAATAACATTTTTCAACGTAATATCATGAATTGTGGCCTAATTGTCACCGTTACCATTTCCACATCGTAAATTTGGTTTTACAGTAGATATGCATTGCTGTCGATGTACACATGTATCAAAATAAACCATTTAACAACTTCTATTGTAGTTTTGACTTAAACAACTTCCTTATCGCGAGACGTGGTTAGTGATTAAAATTCTAATTATTCATGTATTATTAGTAAATTCCTACAGCCTACACCGATGACACTTTAACCTTTAAATACAATAAACGTTGGAGTTCTCGGGTTTCGTACTAACAATCTTCAGCCGCTTATAGAAATATAAATAACAACCATCCATACGTATTTCCTCAATGTGACTGTCTTTTTCGATAGACAGAACCATACCTAGCACGAAAGTGATGTGCATTAACGGCCACAGTAATAAATTGTATACCATATGCTTGTGGAAATAACGCCTGATATCTATGTAACCCTTGAACGCAAACGCATTTCGAAAATACGAGTTATTTTAACTCAGCGAACCGTAATAGATGGGCTCGAGAAGCTGCTCGGCGGATTTCGACATTGAATTTTTTACATTTGAATATTGATACTTATTCATATCTCTCTTTATACCAGCCCAAATTGTATGCCGTAGTAACTAATCAGCAATAATACGCATGTTATACACCTAATTTAAGTTACCAAATTTCAATTACGCAGCAAATTATTACAAAACTGAATATTCTCGTAGTTTCCCGGATGTTGACGATTAAATTACGATTCTATTACACTTATATTGAAACCACAGGGCTGCCAAAAATATACAGTGTTCCTGGTACATTTTGAGTCAAATTTCAAGTAGGTTATATTCATATAACTTTTAATACAGCCAATTACAACTAAACCATTTAACATTGATTTTGATGTATATGCACACTTCATATATGTTGTTACTATGATTATAAACAACCTGAAGCCAGACTCGATACCAGTTACTCTGCATGCTCCCCTTTTACGCAGATTTACCGTCCCAACCTGTAAGCACTTTCAACTAGACTGCTGACAACAGCATGTTTTACATTACTCACACATAAGTATTTACCACCTTATAATTACGTTTGTAGTCAGAAAATCATTGGTAGAAAACGACGTACCCTAACGTTGTTCTTAACCATTTGCAAATAATAGAAATCGAAACCGAAGAAATAAAATTTCACACCCCTGTATATTGGGACTTAAGATACATACATTTATTTTTGAATATCGTACCTAATTGACTGGCGAACCTTAATCCTATTTTGTAATAGGCCCCTCCTTCCCCTTTCACATGTTCTTCCTCACCCGCCATATTATTTCTTCAATCACCTTTACATCAAACCGGTGTCTCTATTCCAAACCAAACCGGCCGTTTTATCTCTTCCCCTTACTCTGACCTGCACTCTTAGCCACTGTATTTAGTGAATCAGAAAACGCAACTCGATTCTTGTCTTATGGGTAGGTAGCATGTTCAACACTTATTAATGTCAATTCAATACCATTCCAGACATAGCACATTGGTGTAGATATTTCATACAAGTTGTGTTACGGAAAAACTCTCGAGAGGTCGGTGGCAAAGGTTTTTGTCTCTAAAAAGTTTCAGCGTATCAGTCTACATTAGAGTTTCGCAGCATATGTACAATTGCACTATATGCTGCCAAACGCCCAGCCGAAGCGTGTATTCTGATCACTCACAAAATTAAATTTGCATATCCATGTTCACCAAATAAGTTAAGATTACCGCATCTCTCAGCACCAACTACAACCACCTTAGGTTGTTAATACCAATTTAAGGTACAATTGCCGTAATTATTGTAATCATTGTTTATAAGTTATAGTTTCATACCAATTGTAAATGCATCAAATAAACCTTAAAAAAATAACCTTTGTCAACAGCCAAGTAGTGTACCCGATACTGGATGTTTACCCTAACTGTTTGGCAGCCCTTCAGTACGTAAATACGATTAATAATATGACAATAGCACCACTCGCTCATCGCGAGGAGCTTTACCTTTATTAAAACCACCCCCCCTGCCGCCGCCACTAAAACAATAAAAACAGCGTTTAGTACACTGGGCAGGCTGGGGACACAGTAAGCAGCACGATGGTTGATCGACACCTAGGTACACTTAACAGTGACCTTGTCCTTGGATCCTTTTCTTTACCACAATGTTTTTACCGTGATACCTTGAAAATCTTAGAACAATTTTTGAAGATATTATTTAACACAGTTCTCGTAATATACATGCATTGTATCTTATACATAACAATTTAAAAATCATTATCATTTAGTAGGGACAAATTTTGAAAAAGTGTCATGATATTTTACTAATTTATTGTTCGTTATTTTGATATTTTGTAGTTATTTACATTTTACATACAAAATAAAGACTAAATCTGATTGTTCTGTGTTTAAAATAGTCTTTATTTATGAGTATTGTCTGTTATTTATTTGTATTATTTGTTACCTACATAAGCACTAGTGTTATTTAAACACTGCTTATTTTATTTATTTATCTATATCTATATATGCTTTGATTTTACAGTTTTAAAGAAACACTCTTTCAAATTTTGGTCTAATACAATAGGGATGGTGACTGCATTAAAAACTATAATTCTATTTAGTCCGTCAGTTAGATTTTACAAAAATACTAGACACATATTTTTCGCTTTATCAACTTAACAAAAATATCACAAAGATAAAGAGCATCAAAGTTTTGGAGTGGTAGCTTGCGACGTCACTATTTAGTAAAAAATTGTTACGAAAGTGTGACGTCACGCGCAACTTAAATGCATTGTATCTTCGTCAATGTTTGTTTTACAAATAAATAAAAAAATATGTCTTTAATATTTTTTTTATAATTTAACTGATGGACCTAACAGAATTTTTTGTCACCTTGCCTATTGGCACAAGTAATGATATGACTGAATCCTAACCCTATGAATTTTTTTATTAAGTAGGCCCAAATTGCCTCTTATAATGCCCATATTATTTATGCATTGAAAATATTAATTTGATGCATATTAATTTTAAACTAAATATCTTAAGGAAAATACCCTCATTAATCATTGTTACAATGTGTTATATCAAAATAGTTCTTATTTTTTACTTATTTATTGAATAAATATAATATGTAATCAGTCATATCAATACTTGGCCTAAATAAAAAAAAACCAATCTTAAAAATTGGGAGTGAATGCAATGTAAATAGATTTTACCCACTATACAGAGTGAATGAGTGTGAAATCTATATTTTGTTATTATGTTACTATTATGTGTATATTACTATTATGAAAATGTTTTCAGGACTTTATATATTTATAAAAATACAATGCTCCCATACCAAAGTGCCAAACCCTTAATAAAGTTTTATAGTTTTTTTTGCTTTATTTAGAACTAACAAAAATTATTCAGTTGGACAAGGACACAAACATGTGGTTTTGAAGGATACACACATTCACTCTATATATTATACTAAGGGCCAAAAAAAAAACTTGCTACTATTAGCACCTGTTTGATGGCTACTTATGTTCGATACAAAATTACCTATTTACCAATAATACTGATGACATCAAATTTTAAACATATGGTGTCCAGGGTCATGCAAGAGATATCCAACAAACAGTTGAAAGTATCTAGTATATAAAAATTATGGTGTTCGGGTTACACATATAAATTTCCAGTCACTTAAGCTAAAAGTAGCAAGTTATTGGGACCCCCCAGAGTTTACAATCACAAACTATTTAATGCAAATAAGTTGTATAAAAAAGATACAGAAAACTACAATAAACCATTTTAAACATACCAGATGCCAAGTTTTAGCATATTATACTAGGTTGTTTACGCACCTTTTCCTAATTATGCTTAATGTAAATTCTTAAAGATAAAACCCTGCTAATGTAGTAGACATAAACATGGCTAAATCCCATTATTAATTTGCTGAAAAACCTTAACTTTACCATCCGTAATAATGTAATCAAAATGTTTACCTATAATTTTAAGAGTCTATAAAATTGATAAAAATTACAAAACTGACACACTTACCCATAGCCTCCATCTCTATTCCCCCCATCTCTGTTGTAGCTTGGTCTATCACCTCCTCCATAGCCCCCTCGATCTCCGCCGGAATAGCCACTTCCCCCACGGCCGCCACCATAGTTAGAGTTGCCACGGTCACCACTGCCATAGCTGTTCCCACCTCGGTCACCGCCGCTCACATTGTAATTATTGTCATTGTTCTGATCATAACCACCTCCACCACCACTGCCATAATTTGAACCATAACTTTGTCCATAATTACTTCCTTGTTGGCTACTCCCATAAGAATTGCCACCTAAAATAAATAGTATCAGATATAGCAATACTCCTTTTTCATGCATCATATTAATCAAAATATTTAGTTTCTAACATATTTAACTTTATACGCTAACATTATTGTAAATAATAACACTAGTCAACAAAATTACACTCTTTTTTTGCCACATAACAATTTAATACTTTTTTCTAATTATCAGTACCAGCACAATACAATTAAATTATAAGCATTTTCCCATCACGTCTCATTTTTTTGTGATTTGCCTAGAAACATTCAAATATCTGCCATTGAAACGATTTTTTTTGTATTATTTAACAGCATAAAGATTATTAAAATGTAAACATAATACATGCGATTGATAGTCAGAATGCTGAACATTTCAATGTACTTTGAACTGGCTGGAGTAATCGGCCGCCATGGCTCACGCACAATGGTCCCCCTGAGGACTAAGTGTGGAAACCAACACACGGAACTTAGATGTACTTTGAATTAAGCTTCTACTAGGATTCTATGCAAAGTTTAGTCTAGTTAAGCTTTGCCATAATTTTTGCGTACATTCGAAGCTGCGCATTTTATATGGATGAATTCTTAATACCATTCTAATGCGAATATTTTGCAATACATTAGTATAGCAATATAATTTACACTGTTAATCAACAATTTGGGATTATTTCTATCCACAAAAGACAATAGATATGAAAAACTTTGTATTTATGAATTGATTTATCAATACTGAAGTCAGACCTTAAAGCCAATTTAAGTAACTTTGTTCTCTAATATCTCAAAAATGTGACCTGATGATCAAATTTGGATGACAGAATCTAAATCAGCTGTTATTGTTTTATCAAAAAGGCAATGAGTTTATTTTGTGCAAAAAAACTGTTGACTAGTGTAATTAATGTACCCCATTTATTAATGTGAACACAATTTATCGATTTTTCTTTTTAAATTTACCACTAATTAATAAAAATTTAAAAAATATTGTATGAACTGTATACTATAGGAATCAGAAAGTTTACTCATAGAGATTGACAACTATTCACGTCACAACATTAATCAATATGACCGGCATCTTGTCATAGAGTTAGAATATTTTATACGCAGACATTTCAACTGAAAAAAATGTTCCAAACCCAGTGACAACAAATAAGTGTCCCCTAAGACACAAACAAAAACAAAACATCCTTATTTAGATGATTCTGAGTCTTCCAATAATGTATGCTTACGACATATCGGCATATTATTTAAGAGTGTCACTGTATGCTTATGAAATATTTTTAGTAAAATATCCGAAATGGATGACAAGATGCCTGCCATATTGATTGATGTGATGTGAATAGTAGTATCAATCTCTATAAGTAAACTTTTCGATTCCTGTAGTATGCAATTCATGGGTCAGAGGGTTAATGCGTTATTTTTACTAAATTTAAATAAGTAATAAATTTAATAAGAAAATTAATAAATAGAGATTACTAATTATTTAACATACTTTACGATACCACAGTAAGTATTAATTCACTGCTTGGTGCTTTTTAAAAGACGAATTAGCAAATAATGGTCTACGTGTGATATTTTACCCGCACTTTGCTGATTCCATTCTTGGCCACTGCCCTGATTAGGATAGTTACTTTGCCCATATCCACCTCCTTGACTAGATCCGTAGTTATTTCCATCTCCTGATGCCATTTGCGGTGGTGGCACGGAATATTGAGCGGAATAACCGCCGCCACCGCTATAATCACCAGAAGCGTAAGCTGTAAAAGTAGGTTATATGAGAATTCTTACAAAAACATCACTTAATCGAACTTTCAAGGAATACTTACGATCCCCCATTTCTATGAAAGGGTTTTAAAATCCAGAAAATGCCGTAAATACACCAACTTTATACAAGCATCTGCATCAGCGTGAGGTAAAAAAGAGAGAATTCAACAAAATGGCCGGTTCGATACTGTGCGGCTCTAATGTCAGTGTCACTGCCAGGGCTACCAGACATAAATCATTAGATTACCCGCAACCAATCAAAAAAATACCCGCTTTTACCCCCCTTTAAACACAAAACACCGGAAAATGGGGTATTTTTTTAGGGCTATAAAATAAAACCAATTTTTTGTAATCAACACGTATAATTTTGCATAATCTAACTTATTTTTCAATACATTCAATGCCTGCGCCAATAGCGTACATACATTTAGGAGGGGAATCCCTAAACCATAGACGATATTAATTGTTTCATAGTCTAGCAATCAAGGCATTGACTTAGGTACCAAACGGCCAATCCTTAAGAGGATTAGATTATGTGTAGTACTAGCTAGTCCCATTGCATACATCAGTAATCTTACCGTAACAGAAGGTGATGTTAGGAGTCATAAAAACCGTAGAGCTTGTATCATGGAAAAGGATCATGAATGTTGAAGAGGCGGGTGAGGTGTGTAAGGATCGTACCATAAGGCGTTCGGTTCTCTCTGCCTACCCCGCTAAGAAAGTGGCGTGAAGTTTATCTAGTTAGTTATTAATCTTACCATGTCTACTGGTATTGTTCCTTCGGAACTAAACGGAGCCAATTTACTTCCCATCTTTAAAATCAACCGAACACAGGATCCCGCGAAAGCTTATATCACTTCTGAGTACTCTTTTGGAAATAGTAGTATTGTAGATTGCTCAAGTATCTCAAGTCTAAGGGCCTTTTTTTTTTTAGTTGGGGAAACTCCCACGAGCCGTCACCCTCTACTCGGGGAAGCAGAGGGCGGTGTGTCGGACTCGAACCGACTAAAACCCCAACGTGGCCTCCAGCGGCGCAGTCCCGGAGGAGCCTGTATCCCGACTGTCGGGACTATACGACAGCTCCTCCGGTGATGCGCGTGCCGCGCTACGCGGCCCACCTCGCGCGGCGGTGGTCGATGCTGTGCAGCCCACGACAACAGTCGTCGGATGCACAGCACCGAGCACGCGCGCGCGTCGAGACATGCCAGGCCACCCAGCATGTCTCAACCACTCCGCCCAGGATTTAGACGCCGATCATCCCCGTGACCGGCGTCGTGGGCCCACTCTCGCGCTGTGCCCTCTGCTAAGCCAGAGGGGCACGCGGAGAGCGCCTCGTCGAAGGGGCCGCCTTCCGCCCGGCGACCCAGATTGAGGGTCTAGCCCTGTCGTCGCAGAGAGAGCATCGAGACGCTCAATCCCTCTGCGACCCACCACGACGCGACCCAGCGCGATAGGGAGGCGAGCAACGACAACACTCAGCTCCTCCTCTTCCTCGGCAACCCTGGTCCGGCCGCAGTGGGTCTACAGCCGGACCGCCGCAACTGCCCGGTAGCAAGTCGTGCAGTTGCGGCTCACCTCGGGGTCCCTCTTCGCTTCAGCCCTGCCACGTCAGGGCCTACTAAGCCCCCCCGGTACGACAAACCGAGGACCCCGGCGGGGGGGAAGTCTAAGGGCCTACTCGGCGAGAATCAACATAGCTTTAGGTCAGGTAAATCCACTGAAGATGCTGTTAATAATCTTGTTAACTTCACAATAGGCAAAATTAATAAAAAACAGAAATGTATCGGTGTTCTCTTGGATTTCGCCAAAGCGTTCGATACTGTCTCTCGGTCAATACTCTTAAAAAAGCTTGAGATGCTTGGCATAAGGGGTGTTGCATTGGACTGGTTTCGGTCGTATCTTTCTGATCGCAAGGAAAGGATAGGTGACTCTTGCAGTGACTATGCAACAATCAGATTGGCGTGCGCCAGGGCAGCGTCTTGGGCCTCACGCTGTTTCCTACATTAATGACCTATGCTCAATCAAATAAAAAAATCAAAAGTAATTGCTGATGACACTGCAATATCTTTTATGCGAATTCATGGAACCAATTCAATTGTGTAGCTCAGGAAGGACTAACTGAGGTGAGTATCTGGCTTCAAATAATCTAAGATCCGAACCTAAGTAGACCTTCACCGAGCTGATAATAGAATGAAACATTTTATAATAAATTTAGTATATTAGATATTATAATAAAAAAGGGTTGGCTAATAAAATCCTGGCTAAATAAATTAGCATCATGGCGTCCCCATACTATGCCACTACTGCACTGACTATTCGACTTGCTAGTCAGAAGGCGAATCATTTGTTCTTATTGAACATTTTTTTTTAATTAGTACCATGGCTGGATTCAGGTAAAACAATAGATAAATTAACTTTATAATTTTTATTTCAAATTTTACACACAATTATATTCAGCTTACTAGCTATTTCCAAACAGAAACAACCTCGTTCTTGTGGTTACCTAATTTGTCAGGATGGAACATTGAACTATTTATTCATAATTAATCAAATATTCCAATCCACATATCATTTATTATTTGAAATTACTAACTAAAGTGACTTAAACAAACACTACACATTGTTTTGTCAATATATCTACTTATGCATAATATTTATATGTGCAAATATGTATGCGGAACATCATACAATATAATACATAAATAAGATAAATTTATGGTATGCTGAGGTGCTATTATGCACATTTTTAACAAATAAGTTTACAAATATTCCATCACACCACTTTAAAAGATGTTACACATAATGTTCTTAGGAATTAGGTACTTAAGCGCTGCCTGCACTGAGTAAAATCCGTCTGCCGCAACCAACATGTAAAACGACGCTAAACAACAATAGATACATATTACGTTCTACTATTTTCAATGGCCCAAATTACTTGAGGCCTCCACCATGTGGTTGGAGATACAGTGTAGTCCGTTTTGTACGACTTTGCATATAGCAACCAACCGTTTTTAGCGACGTAAGTATAGGCGTATGTTTGGTTTTAGAATGAACTTATATGAAAGGACATTCTTTTATTACGACTCCGCTTACAACGACCGATCGCTTTTAACGACGGAATTAACACATAATTGTCCGGTTACAACGACCAGCATTGACGTGTTTACAAATTAAATCGTAGTTATGAAGCTATCTCTGCCGCGCGCACCCCCCTTGCCTGAGGTTTGCTGCGCTGTTTGGAATGCGACTGAATATTTTACGGTAGTACCTAATTTGCGGGTAATGAGTAAGTACGCATACAAAAATGGCTTCTATAAAACGAAAAAGTTTCTCCATTGAAGAAAAAAGTGTTATAATACAACGGTTAGAAGCTGGCGAGTCGAATGTAATGATTGCGAAGGAATTCGGTGTAAATCATTCGACAATATCTACAATTAAGAGAAATAAACACAAGATAGAACCTTTGTTCAATGCAAACGTTTTAAAACCTAAACGCGTGAGGGTGTCCTCTCAAGAACATGTTGAAGTGGCACTTCTACAATGGTTTAAGCTGCAACGTAATCGGGGAATACCAGTAAATGGGCCTATGCTTCAACAAAAGGCATTTTTTTTTGCGAACAAGCTAAGATTTCTTTAAGTGTATTATTGTATATGTAAGACATTATGTAAGTGATTAATCACACACAAAAGTTGTCTGTTCGTTTAGTACGTACGTGTACGTCTTCCGGTTAGTACGACGTAATATCACCGGTCTCTTGGCCGTCGTTATAACCGGATTCTACTGTATTTCTAAGCAAATGTTACGAGATGCGGATAATATTATTACTTATCAAACTTAGAAATAATACTTCGCTCAGTCCTATCAACGTCAGTGCACAACAGACATTTCGACAATTCTTACACTTATACATACTATTTTAATAATAAACTAATCTGACTATATTGAAATCATAATCTAAAACCAATGTAGGATACATATTTAGTATTATTGTAGTGTTGGATTGTAAGCACACATTCAGACCATGTTGACAAGAATTAAATTCATAGTCTTAAACAGGACTTTTACAAATTGCTGAATAACACCTTATGGAAAGTTGATATATCTGGTTCCACATTAGAGTTCGTACTGTACAAGGCTGGTTTCGAACTGCTTCTGAAACAAAGTAAATATGTTAAAACTTCTTAAAAACTGTGTAAGAATTGAAAATGGCTATGACCTGCCATTGAATATATTAGGTACCTTTAGAAAGGTATTAGCTTTGTGTTCAATGAGCATTGAATCTTGAATCTTATTATCAAACATTCAAACATTGGTAAGTACATAGAATGCCATTAAGTATGTCTGAAAATAAATACTAAAATATAAATAATACAGAAATATATCTATTAATATATATAAAACTTATACATTAGGGAGCAGTGGTAGCTCAATGGTAAGGACACGCGCCTATTAACCGAGGAGTGCGGGTTCAAACCCGGACATGTACCTCTGGATATTCAAAATCTATGTATGTATTTATACCACTAGCTTGATGGTGAGGGAAAACATTGTGATGAAACCTGCAAATTCAAATAACTCTGGAATTGTGACCATGATCCAAAAATTGTCTGGTTCCCCTATCTTAGGGTTACGAAGGTCAGATCGGCAGTCGCTTCAATGTAATTACGACACTCGCTACATTCTGGATCATGGTCTAAGCGGACCCCGTCTTAGCACGGGACATAATGCTAGGTAGATGATGATAAAACTTATACATTAAATTATACTCAAAATTTTACCTAGAAGGTGCTGCATTGGATCTAGGAGTAACAAGTAGACAGTTCATTGGCTGTCCGTCAAGCTGCCTGTTATGATAGAGGTCCACTGCTTTTTGAGCATCTTCTTGAGTTTTATATATAACTTCTGCTGTCCCTGGTCTCACTAAGCGGGACTCAACCATGCCTCCCACATCACCAAACAACTCCTTAAAATTTTAAAGTAGTCATGAATATTTTATGTTACGACCAAAAGAATGTCCAAATGTCACTAAAGAAATGGTCAAATGAATCACCCATTTAATTCAACATCCATATTTTTATACTATGAACATATTATATTGAATTGGCATTTATTACTTTAGCATTTGTAAACCCATTAAAGTCCTCACCTCAATGTCTCCACCAGTGACAGAATTACGCAAGTTGCTTACTATTATCCTGTACTCTAATACAGGCTTTTCAGTCTTTTCAGATGGTTTTTCAGCCCTTAAAGCCGCCATTGGTCGTTTTTTTAGGATTGAAGGTGGTCTTGGTGGACTTTTTTCCTTTTCTGATATGGGTACTGTAGATCTGCAATAAGAAGTAATATTGATTTAAATACATACTTATTTCATAATATGAAGCTTAATACTTAAGTTTAATATTCCATAATAGTAAGTTTTTGCTGTGTCATGTTGCAAATCTCATTAGAATTAAGATTACTCGCTGAATGAAGGGGTTTCATATTATAAATATCAACACATAATTCAAAAAATACCTGTAAACAGTAGATGTTCTGTTTTCATAAGTGTCATTGTTATGAGTAACTATTTTGAGTTGAAGACTTGCTTTGCGATTCAGCGAGGTTCTTAGTGGAGGCACATACTCTTCACCCATTGGGTCATCCTCAATTATTTCAATATCATTTTCAACTGTTCTTAGAATTGGTTTTGGTCGAGGTACATTCCCTGAGAATTTTAAATAAATATTATCATAACATGTAATATTAATAAACTCATATATATACTACATTATAGTATAATTATTGTATAATGTATGTAATTTCGTGGCTAGATAAAAGGGATAATCCTGAAAAGTGTTACAGTCTATTCACACCAAAAGATAATTATATTTTTGTGAAGCAATATGTTGTAAAATGATGAATTGATGACATTGAGTTATTCTAAAGATATGCAACCATTTTTGGGTTTTGTTTATAAGCTCAACACTATAATAATTTATTATAATAATATACAAGGAGTGACTTTTGGTAACAACTAAGTTCAGAAAAACTTAGCAACATCTTTGATATCTTCTACACATCATTTTCATATGTTACTTAGATAAATACTGATACTAAGTAACTTTAACCACTATACATGTTGTCCCTTACATCTGAAAATAGTGTTGCATTAGTGTTAGTGTGAATAGATATTATAACCTCAATAATTTATTATGAATCTAGCTGTGCCAGCGGTGTCATCCACGTTTATGGTTAATATTATAAAGACTATTTTCGTCATACATGATTTCTATGTAACTTTAACCCTTAAGGCTGCACACGCGACGGAAGCTTAAAAAATGGAGTAACTTCTTCCGTTTTCCCGACATTTCCCTTCACTACTCTGCTCCTATTGATTGTAGCGTGATGAAAAGTATACTATAACCTGCCCAGGAGTATGAAGAATAATTGTACCAAGTTTCGTTAAAATCCGTTGAGTAGTTTTTGTTTCTATAAGGAACATACAGACAGACAGACAGACAGACAAAAATTTTACTGATTGCATTTTTGGCATCAGTATCAATCACTAATCACCCCCTGATAGTTATTTTGAAAATATATTTCATGTACAGAATTGACCTCTCTACAGATTTATTATAAGTATAGATAAGACTGATTTTGTATGTCTTTTTTACATTCTTATTGGTCTTGAAAAATAAAAACAAGTGCAGAACACTTGATTTTTTTGTGTGCATTAACTTTATATTGTTTGTGAGCTTCCCAAGTAGAATATTTACCAATTTATTTATAACTCAATTGCTCTATACCTGAGAATTTGGCTTGTATTGGTCTGCTTTCCATAAATCTTTTAGCATTAATATTTAAAGAGTTCTGATGTTTTGGACGATTCCTTGGCAAAGGCTGAGAAACTACTTGTCTTGATGAATCAATAAAGACTGTAAAAAATATAATTCAGGTTAAATATTTAATATACAATGTCAAAAGTAAGCCTTATAATATTTATATTAATCACCTCTCTCCTTATTTTGAATAGTCCTTACAAATTTGTGTTGTTTTGGAAATGTATTTCTAGGCTTCGGTTGAGCTGCAAGCTGAAAATATTGGAAATACAAATATGTGATTCTTATCATAATACATTTGATGTTTGGCCCCTTTCTGACTTACCCTCCTCAGTCTCATTTGCTCTATTTTTAATCGGGCGTCTCTTTGTTTCGCTATTTCTGCTAATTTTTCTCGAGCATCTGTTATTTGAGTTCTCTTTTTAGATATGATTTTATTTCTAGCATCAATTATAGGGCTGTTTACTTTTGATAATTGATTATTGCCCTTGCTTGTTTGAGGCGCAATTTTAGATCTAAAATAAATCGTTTGTTATTTTAGGGTTAAATAAATAAACAAAATAATTTATACAGCATTTTAAAATGCTCATTTACCTCATATTTTCTCTTTTCTTTCTTTGAATGATATCTTCCAAACTCATATCGATGTAAGAAGTCATTTTTTTGTTACTACTGTAAACCTTGTAGATTTGTTTTTCCAAAATAAAGTTGATGGCAATTACTAGTTTGACAATTACTGATTTTAATAAATATGCAACTTTATCAAACGTAAAAGTTAATCTATAGGAATTTGGAGAAATTGTTAACAACCGTTCCGCACAGCACAGCAGCAGAAACATAATCTGACAATTTACTTTTTAACAATTTATGATCATTTTTAGGCAATGAAGTTACGGTTAAGTATCGTGTCCACTGCTGCGAATTGCATTTAAAGGCGAGTCTCCACCGAACAAAAGTTGCCAACTTTTGTGTTGGCAACACGTGTTGGTGACAAAAGTTTCAGTAAAGGCAAGTCTCCATCGAACAAAGGTTTTGGCAACTTTTGTTCGGTGGAGACCCGTCTTAATATTATTATCCGTTAAGAATGTAGGTAAGTTACTAAAAATAAAAGATACACGCTTGCCACTATTCGTATGACATTTTTCAGATATAAAAAAATATATACTGGGCTGTGAAAGGAAAGGGTAAATAGTAATAATAGTAAAATAACAGTGTAAGGCCCAGGCCGTAAATCATTCGGTTCTTTCTGTGCACCTTTTCTGTCTAGGAAATAGAGTCAAGCTAGTTTACTTTATTTGCTCAATTATATTAAGTCGCCTACAAAGTTTTGATTTAGACAAGTCATACTCTTTAAGAATTTATTTGATCTATTTCATCGATATTTTTATTGTTGAGTTATTGGAGAAGTCATCATCTTCCTAGCGTTATGTCCCGTGCTTAAACGGGGTCCGCTTAGGCTTAGATCATGATCCAGGATTTTGCGAGTCTGGTAATTACATTGAAGCGACTGCCGGTCTTACCTTCGTAACCCTAAGATAGGGGAACTAGACAATATTTGAATCGTGGTTACAAATCCAAAGTTATTTGAATTTGCAGGTTTCATCACGATGTTTTCCCTCACCGTCGAGCTAGTAGTATAAATACGTACTTACATATATTTGAAAAATCTAGAGGTACATGCCCAGGTTTGAATTCGTACATACATACATACATAACATCACGCCCATAATCCCCGAAGGGGTAGGCAGAATAAAACATAGGGACAGTAACACGAAAATAAAATAAAACTAACAGCACTGCAGTACGCACAACACAAACACAACATTCAACCAACAACAAATGTTTTGTGGAAACCTCTTACAGATCTGTGGTTATTCCTCTGAGTACTGAAACATAAGGAGACGACCTAATGTTCTATACGAACAATCTGCTACACAAATATGATTAATATCGATATTGTATTCATAAACTTCTATCTATCTCTTTTTAACAAGACTACAATATTGCACGTAAAAAGAGACAACAACATATTTGACTTAACTATTTTCGGTAACATCATCAAGTGACGTCATAGAAATACCTAAGTGAAGCCGGCTTACCATTTTGGTTCCTCGCTTTAAGTTGTCAATGTCAGTGGAATTTGCAGTGTAGGTACTTATTGTGCCAATATTAACAAAATTTGTCATTATAACATAATCTAACTTGTAACATTCAAAATAATCGTCATAAATAATCGTTCAGAAACTTATAGTATGTAAATAACTAAAGTGGAATGACACTACGCAAAGGCGCCATTTTTGTTTCTTACTCAAATTGGGCTTAAATTTTTCGTAGGTATGACATCTCCATTGGTTTCAGTCTCTGAGTACTGAAACTAATGGAGATGGCGTAGTTACAAAACAGTGAAGCCCAATTTTGAGTGAGGAACAAATATGGCGCCTTTGTGTAGTGTCATTCCACTTTACTTACTTACATACTCTATGTCTCTGAACAATTTATTTATGACGATGTTTTTGAATGTTACAAGTTAGATTATGTTATAATAATCACAAATTTTATCAATATTGGCACAATATACTGCAAATTCCACTGACATTGACAACTTAAAGCGAGGAACCAAAATGGTAAGCCGGCTTCACTTAGGTATTTCTATGACGTCACTTGATGATGTTACCGAAAATAGTTAAGTAAAATAGGTATATTGTTGTCACTTTTTATGTGCAGTATTGTATGCTTGTTAAAAAGAGATAGAGGTTTATGAATACAATATCGATATTAATCATATTTATCAGATTGTTCGTATAGAATAATATGTCGTCTCCATTGGTTCAGTACACTCGGAGAGCAGACCTCAGACTAAGGAAAGAAGAGTAATGTAAAAAAGGACTCGGAAAGAAAGGAGGAAAGAAAGGACTCGGCATAAACATCTATAGTAGTTAGAGAATGTAATTTATTTCGACGACATAACTACTGACATAACGACATCTCTTTTTAATTTATGAGGGTAATTATATGTAAAAAAAGGACAACAATAGTTTTATCATTACCAAAAATTGCAACTTTATTTTGGTGACGTCACAAAATATCCCACGGCCGGTCGCCATGTTTTGTCACAGCCAAAACAAGTACATCAGCTGTCATCGCGACTTGTTTGTTACAGAGTTTTGAAGAAAATATTGTGTTGTGAGGTGAAAATTGTGCTTGTTTATAGAGTTTGAACTATGGGTCGGTGCAGTGTGTTAGGCTGCCGTATGAAAAACAGAAAAAAACATCCTAATATAACGTTGCACAGGTTAGTAAGCGAATTCATTCAAAATATCTTGGTTTTTCTATTACTTTGAAAGATTTTGCTATTTGTAGGAAAGTTGATAAACATAAACTTGCTTTTCTATAATCATTTACCGTTTTGCTATTAATATTAAGTGACTTTTGAGAAAATCATTCGTCTTTATAAATATAGTCACGGTTCGGCATTTTCAATATATCGAAAACATATCGACAGGTGAATATTATTTGTAGTCGATCTCTTTTTTATGATTTTAGATTGCCGACATGTAAAGAAAGAAAAGAGCAGTAGCTGGATATACTTGGAATTGAAAATTTAAATACTTCAACCAAACATATTTTTATTTGTTCCCTGCATTTTGAAGATAAATATTTTAATCGGACTTTAAATGTTACTAGATTGCGCGATGATGCTTTGCCTTTAAGTGAGTTGGTGGTAAGTTTTAAAAATATACAAGATAAGTTTATAGTGTATACAGACAAGTAATCAAACCAGTTGATGGAGAGAGAGGAGGGACGAGAGGGATGTCAGCAGCAACAGTTATCCAAGTTAAACAAATGTGTGTTAGTGATTAATATACAATTTAAAATTATTAAACATTTGTGGTTATTCTTTGTATAGGTACCAGCCCAATTTGTTGAGTGTGAGGAACAACAATCTGTTTCTCGCAGAGTGTTGGAAGAGAAACTTGTCGGCATCACTTCTAACTATGCAGATATAAGTGTAATATTTCATAATAACTTACCATACAATCTTGATTTTTAAATACAAACTCTCTCAATATTTAATATTATTGTTATTTCTCTTTTACAGTTACCTTCAGAGTCTGAGGAACATCAATTTATTTCTCACAAAGCACTGGAAGAGGAGCCTAGCTGCAGCACTTCTAGCGATGCAGTCGTAAGTATTCTATTTTATAATATGTTACTTTAGCTACTTCCTATAAAATCTTGACTTTTAAATACAAACTTACTAAATATTAAATATTGTTGTTATTTCTCTTTTACAGCTACCAGTCCAATTAAATGAGTGTGAGGAACAACAACAACTAGAAGAGGAGCCTATCTGCAGCACTTCTAGCTATGCAGATGTAAGTGTTTAATTTTATATGTTTCTATAGGTACTGTGGGCAGTGTGACTTGTAATTTAAAATAATTTACGGCATAAAACTTGGTACGAAGTTTCAGAAAACTAGACCTAAGTTAATGTGTTTTTTTTGTTTCAGGATAAAGTGCTTGAAATTATTAAAAAATTAAAATCAAAATGTGAATATCAAAAGAAAAAGATTAAAAGATTAAATGAAAAAGTAAGAAGACAGACTAAGAAAATAGCAGATTTTAAAACTGTAATGAAAGACTTGAAAAACAAAAATTATGTAAATGATGATAATGCGGATTTTCTAAAAAGACAAATTTCGAAATCGGTAGGAATGCCTTTGGAATGCCTTTTGCTCATATTAGATTAATGTGTATATTTGTTGCTTATTTTTAGAACTTGATTTTGACTGAGATCGAAGGTTTATTGAACACTTAGGGCGCTTTCAATTTAGACGTTTCGTGCCGGACCGCTGCGGCACGTTTACCGTGCCGCTGGTTATAACCCGCTGTCGTGCGGTTGCAGTACGGTAGCAGTCCGGTGCGAAACGCCTAAATTGAAAGCGTATCTGACTGCCGTGCGTTTGTAATCTAGTGATGTTTTAATTTATTTGACAGTAGTTGGGTAAATATTTCCTTTCGTGCATATTACATGTATGACGATAAAGAATATATCTAATGTTGAAATACTTTGAACCCCAGAATGTTTTTGTATAGTTAACATGGGGTTCTACTAGACGCAATTAGTAAAAGTAATCAATTAGTAAAAAATATGTACTAAGAAATAATCTATTAAAATTCGGATATTGTAGTAATCGATTTCTTTGATCCCATCCCTAATCGTCAATTTGTCATAACTGTCAAACGGTACTTCTTAGATTTGATGGACTAGAACACATGGAGATTGCCGTCCTATCGTCGAACGTTCTCGGTACCGACGCCGCACTGTTACCGCACCGCGCGCTTTGTATGAAAACAAACGACCGTCCGTACGCGGTACGATAAACGCACCGCTTTCGCACCTCAGCCGGCCGTCAAGAAACGCATAAATTGAAAGAGCACTTATTTGATTATTGTGAACATATACTTGTATAAAGTAGGCAGTTATAAAACTTGATTATAACCGGAACCGACGGCTTTTTAGTTCTTAATAAATCTGTTTAAAATGAAAATTTTCGTTTTATTGTGAATAATCGAACCTAGTAGTCTTACAAAGTATAGGATTTTATTTTACATATTTTTTAGGGTTTCTTTATGTGTACTGTCACCCCCAAGCTATGGCAGCAGCATCTATCCAGTAAGGCGCATTTTCATTGGTCGATAAATCGGTCGTTATCCCGAATTCGGGGACTCTCCACATGCGGGCTAACGATCAATGAAATTAATCAGCCGATACAAAGCATTCGGGGTCTCCCCTTTCTTCTAATAGCACCTCAGTCATTAGACGTCATCAGTCAACTCGCTGCAGCTCACTTCACACTACGTCTCTCTATCATAAGTTAATTTGCTCCACATAACAATAATTTTTAATCCATGGCTAGTCAATACGTCAACATATGATATTCTCTCAAAGCCAACTACCAAACTAAATTATGTTCAGGTTGAGGTGCGTGTGCGTTTTTAAAGCTGTAAACCATTTTTCAAAGCACATAAAATACTGACTATACCATCTTTATACATCTTGGAAACATGTAAAATAGTACGGCAGAACTTGCCAATTTTTAAAAAAGTGGATGACCAATACACTGGAAATATAAAACTTATGAAATGAAATGAAATGAAATTGAAATGAAATGAAATGAAATGAAATGAAATGAAATGAAATTATTTATTTCTGCAAGTAGATTTGTAACAAATTCTTTTGCACGTCACACTAGAAATAGAAACAAATTTATGGTGCCGAAAAGTAATTTGACCATTCATCAAAATGGGCCATATTCTATGGCAGTTAGGATGTACAATTGTCTACCTTCAAGTATTAAAGATACCAATGAATATAGTAAATTTGTGATAGCTTTAACTGACTTCCTAAATAATAAATGTTATTATAATTTAAATGAATATTATACTAAGGTGCAATAAAGTAAGTTATGATAGTTGATTAGCACTTATAATTATATATAATGTTAATAATGAATAATATATAATACTATACTTACGAGTAAAATAAATACTTTTTAATATTTATAAATTTAGTAATTAAGATATATGCAATGCTCTTGCAGGGCGTCACATGTAACCTTTATTTACAATGTACCACCTCTTACTATACTGTGACATGCAATAAATAATTTGAATTTGAATTTTTGAATTATATCTCACATTACCACGTTAACATAAAACTGAAGAAAGGTAAAAGAAAATCATTTGCGAAAATATCGAATTCTGTAAACACCGTTCAATTTTACTATCGATATTATAATGCGCGCAGCTCTACGGTAAGCCGCCATCTTTGTGCCAGGCTCACATTTTAGGTATGCACGTTTTTTTCGTAGGTATTTCATGTCCTCTTCTGTCCTTAAAATAGTCTGAGGAGCAGACCAGGCAAGAATTAAAAACTTGTAAACGAGCTAGCCTGTGCTAAGGTGAGTCTCCACCGAACAAAAGTTGGCATTTTTTGGTTTTGGCAACACAAAACTGAAAACATTCCTCGTCTGTGGTTTGTGTCAACGCAACCACAATCAAGCACAGCGATCAAGGATTAAAGGTGTAAAATTTACATTAGGTACTCGTCTGTGGTGTAATAAGCAAACAAGAGCTAAATTATAAATTCGTGTTATTTAATTAATTAGACAGTTGCGAATACGAACGTAATTTTTGATTCTGTGCGATTTATATTATTTCATCTAAACTTTATTTAAATACTACTCAGAACAATGGAGAGAGAAGAAGGTGAAATGAGTGACGACAACGCTATGCTAGTGGACGACACTGAAGCCACAGTCCCAGTAGATGCAGATTTGAAATCTACTATTGTTAGTGTTCTTGTTTACCAAATATTTCCTACATTTAATTCCAAGTGCTGGGGTTAGGAGTTCTACTTGCACCTTTGCTACTTATTGTCCTAATTTTGGCTTAACCTGTAGTTTTACAAATAAATAATTAATGCATGTTATTCATTGTAAAGATAAAAAAAAAAAATTTATTAGCCTAATTTTAATTATTGATTTTTTATAGACTTACAGACCAGATAAGAATGGGGTGATTGTAACACAGTTGGAAAAAATTGATGCCTCAAAGCTAGAGGACCGAGCAAAACGCTTTGGTCTGAATCTTACTGGAAGCAGAGTAATTACTCAACAACAAATTGATGATCTTTATTTGAATTGTGGAATAGAAAGTGGAAATGAAAGACATTTTCGTTTTGATGCCCTACATTTAAATGGTGTGGATGGATTGACTACTAGAGAGATATTTGAGTATCTAGAAGATTTTAAACCTGTATCATTAGAGAAAATTGATGATGTTTCATGTAAGGTTTTATTAAGTTGTCTCATATTTATACACATGCTATAAGAGATAAATATTCATAGTGACATTTGTTTTCAGGTAATATAGTTTGTCAGGATCACATTTCTGCTGCCTTAGCACTTTTAGTGCACTCTCGTGAAATAAGAAATGAAGAGCTAAAGGAAATGCTTGCGGAAAAGTCACAACATCATTGGAGAGAAGGCATGCCTCATCCAAAAAAAGATTTGATTTTGATGAGATTTGCTACAAATGGAGATAAAAAAATGGCCAAAAGAAAGCCTGATCCTAAACTTACAGATCAGTTTTATGACCAAAATACAGATGCTGTTAGTAAAAACCCTTGGGGAGATTTATGCAAATCATGGGGTGTATATGACCACCAGGAAGTTTTTCAACGTAAACTCCCAAATCATGACTCAGAGGAAGAAGAAGAAGTAGTGCCCACTCAGACAGTAAAAATCAGAAATAAAAATCTAGCTATGCGGTTAGGAAAAAGGAATCATAAAATTGAAGAATCAGAGGATAGTAGTTCAGATTCAGAATGGAAAAAGAAATCAAAAACACCTCGCATGAGAATGCATGCAGACGATGAAGAGTCTAAACTAAGAAAAAAACAAGTGGAATATGTCCGAGACCATTCAAGTGAGAGAGATGTGTATGCTCCTTTATCAATTGAAGTTGTAAATTTTAAAAGCAATTATTCACCTAAACATTCAACAAAACTGTCTGATAAGTTTCAGAAACACAAAAAACCAACTGTACGTAAAATGAATGTGCAATCCCGATTAGGTGTAAAAGTAACTGGTACAGAAGAGGAGTCTTGTGATGAGGCCTCATCAGATGAAAGTATTGATCATAATGTTATGAGTAGGGTCCAAAGAGTTAACACAAAAGTTAGTAATAATGCAAATGTGTGGTCTAGGTTAGAAACCAAAGATAAGAGTATAAATTCAGGTGTTGGTAGTGATTTACGTCATATTTTAAAATCAAAAAGACAGATCAAGTCAGATGACTTAAGGGAAAGATTAAGTAAGTCAAAACAAAGTAATTTAAGAATTGAAATAGACAATAATTATGCTAAGTATTAGTAATATTTCTATTAGATTTTGTAAAATAGTTTTTTATTTACTTTGGTTTCTTATCAGTTTGCAAGAGTAAATTCATTGTCATAGGTATTAAAAGATATAAAGTATTTACACAAGAAATTCTATGGAACATCCTATAAAATCATCCTATGAAAATTTATTGTCAAAAAAAGAAAATATTGAATATAAAAAATATGTTTAAGTGTGTGTGTGTGTGTGTGTGTGTGTACAATAGAGTACAAAAATACCCTGTAGAAATATGCATAAAATTGTTAGTATAAGTACTTCAATGTTTGTTTCATCATCATGATTTGTTTAATTTGTGGATAAATAAGTGAGATGCTTTACATATATATATATATGTATATATATATTGTATATACACAACAATATATAAGTCTAGTATGGAATGCATGTTCTAGTGTACCAGTACAGTAATATTTTGATGGTATACAAATGTTTATTCTTTTGTCAGAATTATTGTAGTTAAATTGTAAGACAGATATATTTAACATGCAGAAATGTTTGCATATTAGTGTTTAGTTCCCATACACTGGAGTATGTAGTTCCTACAGGCTATATTTGTTTCATCAAGAAATGGTAGGTAAAATAGATTCTGTTATTTATATTTTATTGTTGCCAACTTGTATAACCTTATATAGAATCGAATATATAAATTACGTATATATATATTTTTTTTTAATACACAAAGGGATAATGAAGTTTGTTATACATAGAAATAATTATCAATATTTGTGATACTGATAACTTTGTTACATACTTACATAAATGTAATAATCAGACTAGGACAATGAAATCAGGTAATCTTATGTGCTTGAAAATTGTATTAGAACAAATAGAGGAAATTAAAATACAACTAATGAATTAGTTACTGGTTTTAATTTTAAATATCATAATATAATTTGTGCTGATTCATGTTAAGTGCACTTACAAATTATAAATTAATGTGTTATAAACATGGTATTTAAATAAGAAACAAAGCTTTATCCGCTGTAACATTTTATCAAACAAGGCTCCGTCAGTGTCAATACCGTGCCTCGTAGTTACCACTACGAGGCACGGTTATTCAGTTATTCAGTTCGAGAGTTATTCAGTTGATAAATAAAGTCCACACTACCGTGTGGACTTTATTTATCAACTGAATAACTGTTATTATAGTAACTAAACGAAACTTGCGAACAAAGTTTGATTCGAACTTGAACAATGTGCGAAATATGTATGGTGTAACAAGTTACAAGGGTGGACGCTGATATCTGTACTATTATGTATTACTGATACATTTCACCTGACGATCCTACTAAAGTGGATATTTTCAAAGGATTTTCGCTCGCTGTATTCAATGTTACTATTCGTCCACACTTGTATTTAAGTTACCGAAACCCACGGACTAGTAAAAAAAGAAGGACTCCACGCCACTTATTAGACGTTGAAGCTCCTCAGGTGCTCCAACTTGACACATTCGTCAATCCGTCACACATTGATAAGTGCTCCAAATGACAGATATCCGATATCTGGTATCCATAAGTATCTCACTTACACATGCAAAAACGTAGTTTTACGCCATAGTATGACAGCGTAGAGTCCATCTTTTTTTACTATTCCGTGCCGAAACCAAACTAAATACCAACAAAATACTATACATATTTTGCGAGTTACAATTAGCGTAACAAGTCTATGGATATGTGACGGAGTCTTGTTTGATTAAACATATTAATCTGGAAGCAGCCTTTTATGCAAGTTTCTCAGCCACAAAATGCCGTTTATATCTGGGTACACAAAAACTTTTACAATTGTTAGCAGGTACAACACAGACTGTTTACTATTTCAATATATAATAATATTTCAAATATTTGCTATTTTATTTAAACTAACAAAAACAAAAAGTTAACAAACGCCCAACTCACAAAACGGTTTTTACGACTGGTCTTAACGCATAGCTCTTGTTGAGATTTGTAGCAAAAGTGAAATCATTCATAAAGTTGATAACAGAACTTAAGAGTATCATGAGTAGCTATAAAGCCCAAGAAGTGTAAATTGATTGATTGGGAGTCTAGAACGCCCTTTCAAAAAATGCGGTCTACTATAAAATCTTTCGGATGTATTCAGATAATCTACAAAATAAATATGTTGTGAAGTATATGGATATTGAGCTTCATTATACAGTATTATAAACACGCTATCCTTCACATAGTCAGTCACGTTGCGCGCATATTTAACAACAGTTTTTGATTATGCGTTTAACATGAATAGTCAATGAATATAAGTTAACACTGTTCTCTGTAGAACCACAATTTTGCGTTAGTATCTTGTACTGTCTCTGATATAATTCGTATAAATACGATGCTTGTTAATATAAAAATATGCTTTTTTAATACATAAGTATTTAAGCATCAATGCTGGGTTCAATATTAGGTATGATTTTGCAAAGTATCAATTATATTTTCATTGCACAGATATTTTCACTTATCGTAAAGTTTGCAAAAATAATGTTTCATCCAGAAGTTCTACTCAGGAATACTCATTACACTATACCATAACTTAAATTTTATTGGCTATCCATGATGTAAAACCCGTCACACTGAAATGTTTCAATATGAGTAGGTACGACGTTTTATTGATTGATCATCCACATAAATTGAAGCACCATTAAAAATTAATTTTCGATGTTGGTAGTTTAAATTAGATATGGAAGACATTTCAAAATTGTGCATTGTAAAAACACTTTAGTATTTTAATATGTACCTACAGCTAAACTGTGCAGATTTCAATTCGTAACCTGGCGAGACCCTTAAAAGTATAATATTAATATGAAAGAAGCTATATAAAGAAGACGGACTTTTGAGATCTAGGAAATTGGAAATCCAATCCAATCATACACACATAACTGGATTTTACAAGGCATGCAGAGTAACATCAATAAATGTTCAAAATACTGATTATAAACGTTCTAGGTATACCCACTCTTTAGCTGGGCCTAACAAATATCTTAAAAGTTTTTAAAACTGTTTTGACAAAATATTAGCAGCAGACCCAGCTATAGGCAAGATACAACCGTTATTGCAACAAAATAATAAAAATAAACATATAACAAGACCAATTAGTACAAGTATAATACTGTTAGGAGTTGGTAAATTAGCAATATATTTTACAGACATGGTACTTAAGACTTTTTTATTAGCAGTGGAGAACCGATTACATTCGATTGACATAGGTAAAGTAATTGTTTTAATATACGTGTATTTTTTACTCAATTACTTAAATATATATAGTTCAAGCTGTCTGTGTGATTCTAAAGACTGTGTAATACCTAGCGAGGTGACATAATTTCACGAGGTCGTCAAAACTACTTAAATTTAAATATACAGCTTCACAAGTAAAACAATAAATTCATAATCGTATTGCGATATTACCAAGTGTGGTTCGAAACTTTTCGTTTTAGGGTCATTGATTGAATTGACCGTGATAAAAGTCATTTGTTTTTACCTAACAAAAGTTGGTAACTCCTACTCTCGTTAAAATACATAAAGTGTCATAATTTCACACATAAAATATGTCACATAAAATAATAGTGTTATATGTACGAATTTAATTATGTTCTAGTCTAGCCACATAGGCTAGATGGTTTTATTTTATGTACTTACCTATTTTTTTTGTAAAAAATGCGGTGCTGTTATAATATGATATAACTACTATAACATCTGGTGTATACCATATTTTTATAAATTTCTAAAACAACTAGGTATATCTTGAAAATATCTCCCAAAGAATAAGGACTCACATTTATTGATTATTCTTATTATAATGTGCGTCCTTGTTATCGTAAATAATATAATTTATTTGACTCAAACGAATAAAGAGATTCATTTCTCAGTGGCACAAATATATTAATAAAGCGTATAATTAGTTAATTTTCTAAATGTGGCACATTTAAGTTAACAAGATAATGGTGTAATCCACTTTAAGTAAAATTGTGCAAATAAGAAAAATATGTTTATATCGACAATCTAAAGCTGTTCTAAAAAAAAAAAGAATAACATGTATTTGTCCTAAACTATAATATCGTTAAAATGCTTAAACATAAAATATCGTCCTGGATGTTTTACTAAATAATGTTATACACATTATACGCAATAAACTGGACTGAGTAGTTTTAAACTAAACAATATAATCCAGCAATCAATTATATTACTTTAAAATAATATTTTTTAAATTCTAATGTGGAATGTCTCAGTCTTTACTTAAGTACCCCCAACTATTCTATAAAATATAACAACTATTTCGATTTAAAAAATAAGTGAACTAATTTTATTTGTATATTAAAAAGCTTTGTCAAAATATAATGTGTTCTCTCTAAGCATTTATACATGAAGAAAAGAAATCATTAGTTCACCAGGTAAACTATTTAGCTTTTTTCTCTTTTTCGCCTTTACTATCTGATCCTTCTTCCTTTTTCTTAGATATAAGTGTGTGTTTCGCTTTTTTAAGTTGTTTCTTGACTTTATCCTTCACTTTACTCTTTTTAGGCGTCGGGACGACTTCTACGGACTTCATTGATGAACTGGTTGATTCACTATTTCTTTGTGCTGTAAAATAAAACGATAAAACACCATATTATTTTTTTTATTATTTGTAATTTTATCAAGGCGACATTTTATCTTTACTCTAGTTTTACATGATCTCTTTATATATAATGACTTATGCCTGCAAGTAATTAATCTGCGATAACTACATGGAATAATTAAATCACCAGTTTAGATCTCGATCTTGTTTTGATCTTGGGAATACCGAGATAAAAATTAAAAAAAACCCTGAATAATTTAGCGTTAAATATAAAGAAAATGTAAAAGCCCATTAAGTAGATTACAAATTAATCGATTACAAACAAACAACAAAATCTAAAGTTTTTTCTTTATCTTATTTGTTTTGTGGCGACCGCGCCACAAGATAGTCAAGATTATAGCTCCAATAATGTGTAAACAGATGACGTCGATCGAACATGCAGAAACGCAATACAATCCTGCATCGCAATATATAGCAAGCAACACCTAGCTCGGCGGAAGTACTTCCACTTTTAGTGCGAGCGCGTAGTTCGCACATTGGTTACCCCGACGTGATATGCCCACGAAATCTTTACGTCAACCGTCAGTCACAGTTTGGACTAATGTACAATTTTATAATGCAGACAACAAATTTCTCAAACTTGTAAGGGTTTTAAACTTTCTTGAATAAGAATATAATTAGGGATTGCAACCCGGTGTCATTTTCAATTTTGGCCTGATCCACCGGATTATCGGATCAGGTTTTTCGGATTGCAACTGCAGCAGCAGCGCTGTAATTTTTGTCAAAAAATCTTTCACCGGGTCCAGCCACCGGTATACGCTAAATAATGCTCGTCCCACCGGATGGCTGAATCCGGTTTTCCGGATTGCAATAACTAACTAGTAGCACCCTGCGGTTTCACCCGCGTAATTCCTTTTCCATTGGTGAAAGATATTTTCAAATCGGTAGTTTTGGAGCATATTCTGCCTATTTATAATATTAGTCCCATGTTGGTCTGGGACTTGGACCTTGTTGATCTGGGACAAAAAAAAGAATGTGCCAACTACGGTTCTTGCCTAGCATGTCGTAAAAGGCGACTAATGGTTTACGGGCTATTGGGTATGTGACTGAGTAGGCGACGAGCTAGCCACTGTCACTCCGTTTTCACAGCTTTCCATCCAACCCAGCTCGCTGTCCCATGTTGGTCTGGGACTTAAAAAAAAAAATATGCCAACTGTATTTCTTGTCTATCATGTCGTACAAGGCGACTAATGGTAAGTATATCGGGTTTTGGGTGTGTGATTGTGTAGGCGACAGGCTAGCCGCTTGTCACTGCGTTTTTCCATCTAACCCAGCCCGGTTTTATTTTTGGCTGAATGTGGTTTGGTCAAAGGGACATGCTGCCCTTTTGACTCTGCATACCCCTTCGGGGATTATGGGCGTGATGTTATGTATGTATGTATAATATTAGTGTAGAAAACTGGTGGCTTTAAAAATAAAACATGTTAGGGTGTAAAATATAATAATTTACCCCGTTTGCTGGCGATGGAGGCAGCTATGGCGAGGTCCTCCTGGCGCTCGCGCCGTCTCTCGGCGTCGATCTGCTGCACCAACTCGTCGCGCATGCGCACGATCTCCACCAGACGGGACACTAGCTGCTCTTCGCGCGCCTAGTTCACACACGTCATAATTTTATATCAGAAACCACATAAGATGTCTAAATATGCACAAGTAAAGCATAAAATTTATGCAAACTGTCCAAATAGGAAAGAAGAAATAGTGTAGTGACTATAATAGTTTTTATTGATTTGCCTTTAATATACATTTAAATAAATAAATAAATATAAATAAATATCAGACTACATCACATACATTGATCTGATACCGAGGTAAGTAGCTTAAGCACTTGTGTTACGGATATCAGAATCAACAGTGGTATTACAAATATATACGTAAATAACATTCAATATTAACACCCAGACACAGAACAAACACAAGTATTCATCACACGAATGTTTGTTCTGGGTGGGGATCGAACCCACAACTCTTGGCGCATGGGGCAGGGTCACTACCGAATGCGCCATCGAGCCAGTCAAATTTCATCATCATTTATATAAATCGTTTATATTCAAACAAAAAGTATTTTATTATAATTTTGCCTTATATTTGAATATAAATATTTATATCAGAAGGCAGGAGCTCGGCAGCTTAAAATTAAGTTTAATATAAACATATATATTCAAATAAAAGGCAAAGGTAATCTATTACCGTTTACAATATGATATCATGGCTAAATTTGTTTGGTGTAAAAAAAGGGTAATAATAATAATAAAGGCATAGGGACGTGGCGACCTCATCGCTTACTGTCGAGAGTCGGTGAGCTTCACATCATGAAGAGCAACAACTCCCTTCAGTGCAATCAGTCTCCGCAGGGCAGCTTGTGGCGAGCTGTTGGTGTGTGGCTAAAATGTTCTCCCCCATCTTTGGATTGCCTTCATTGGCCGCCTAAAGCGGAGCGCAAGAGCTTGAATGGGTGGAAGTGCTCAATCTGCGTAATAACGGGGAACGGTTGACCGGATTACCGCGATCCAGAAATAGGTGCACATCTCTCTACACCCTTAGCCCACCATGCCGATGTTGGCCTCTTGCTACCCTGTGCAGCGGCTGATTTGGGGGGCCTATCTAGTGGAGGGCGAGTCACCACCAGCCGCACTTTAATTTGTGAGATATTTAAATGGCAGGCGATCGTTATCTTACTCCATAGCCCAGTTTTTCTTGCAATAGCCCATATTTTTTGTTACCATCTTATTGCAATAGTGCTGCCCTTGCTGGGTGTATTATGTGGGTATACTCAGAAGTAAAATCCGCCCGGTGCACTCCAGCACACTCATATTAAAACGTCTCAAGGGACCTCTACATGTTGGGCCTGTGCCCCCATGCAAGGCTTCCAAAGGACCGGGAAGGTAACACTTCCCGTGATATTCAAATGGAAACAACAAATAATAATAATAAAAATAAGGGTAGTATAGATAAGGTAAGTATTTTTAATATATCGCAAATATATAAGACGAATATCATAAACTAGCTGCGCCACGGCTTCATCCGCGTTTATGGTTAATTTTATTTAACTTTCCTTGGAAATGGAAGTACGTGATATCTGCCTACCCCCATGGGAAAAAGGCGTGACATTATCTATGTATGTATGTAACCTTCCTTGATAACTGAAATAATTGTTCAAATCAGACCAGTAGTTACTGAGATTAGCGCGTTCAAGCAAACAAATAAAGAAACAAACTCTTCAGCTTTGACAGCTTTATGATATTGGTATATATATATGTATAGCTTACTTAAAATTATCACAGTGTGTTTATGCCTTAAAAACGCAATACTAATTCAGGCATATCAATGGGTTATAAAGGGCTAAATATAATACATATTATCTGGTCTTCAGGGATGATTTTTAAATAAGAGTGTAAATGGTAGATACAGTTAAAAGTGAAGGATTTCTATCTAACCCAGCCCAGTTTTATTTTTGGCTAAATGTGGTTAAAGGGGCTTGCTGCCTCTTTGACTCTGCCTAGTCCTTCGAGGATTATGGGCGTGATGTTATGTATGTATGTATGTATAAGTTAAGGAAAAAAAATCAGCATCCTAAATTATCTATGTAACTTTGACATGACAATTTGACGAATATGGCTACTTACCAACATCCGTTGGTGAGTAACCATACATTTCTAACCAACTAGAATGTTTATAAAATTAATGCGTTATGTGTTGAGAGCATACCGCATCCGGTATGTATGATATTTGATAGGTTTTATCTGTTTTTTTGATTACCTTATCTGCATCTATACGGTTCACCGCAGGGCGTGATTGTATAATTCTGATTTCGTGCTCGATGTCTGCCTGTTCTTGCTCCAACCGTTGTTGTCTACGTCTGGAATATACGATAAATAGTAATGATCTAAGTAGTTAAATTATTTACAAAATAATCGACACACTTTTAGTAGTATAAGGTCAAAGTCGCGTCTGTCTTCACCACGACTTATCCAACATGTCAAAAACGGTTCGATGTATAAAAAAAGTTGTAGATAATAGTTTCCTCCACAATATTTATAATAAAAACAAATATGATTGAAAATAGGTAAAACGTATTCTCAAAAAAAAAATTCTGGGCAAAGTACTTAAAAATATTTTAAGATGCAGACACAAGATTGTGTGAGACTTTCAAGACAACTTTTGACTTTTGTTTAAGAATGGCAAAATAAAGATCTATACGAGTTCTCAGCTTTTTACCACTCATTCCCAGGTTGACTCTCTATTTCGACTTATTTGAATGGACTAACCAAGCAAACCTTGGAGTAGTTAGTTCCCCTTACTGAAAGACACGTATACAACAGATCTGCTTCTACTGCTACTGCTGGTCACAGATAAACAGTAAAAACATTACTACCTACGTATGACGCTTAGTTTAGTTTTGTTTGATTCGAACACACGCCTAGGCATGTGTTCGAATCCCGCTAGTTTTCGTGTCGTCGGTCATTTATATTCCGGTCAATATCGTCTAGCCTTTGTATGTCTAGTATCCATAATATGAACGTTTCTTTATGCTTAGTTTTTTTAGATGAGCTATTATGAACAATTTATTAAAATTTCATTAAAAACATGTGTACGAGAGGTAAAATAATACCATACCCGAAACCGAACCAGCAACCATCGGTATTATAAGAAGATCCATATCAATTGAATTTTTGTTTGAAAATATTTATTTATTTGGAAATTATGAAGTCGTTGAGATTTCCACTTATCTCTACTAATATTATAAAGCCGAAGAGTTTGTTTGTTTGCTTGAACGCGCTAATCTCAGGAACTACTGGTCCGATTTGAAAAAATTATCGAGGAAGGCTATACGATAAATAACATTAACCATAAACGCGGGCACAGCTAGTTAAGATAAAAAGGAGAAAGATAAGAGTTGAATAATTATTAATATACTCTCTTCCCATTTGTATTAGGAGTATCACGTTATCTGATAGTCTGCCGATTTTAAAAACCCGAGTTAAATCCTATTTTCTTTCTCTTTAAGATACTAAAGATTAGATCTCTTGGTGTTTGGTGCTTTTCCCATGATATAGATGTGGTATAAGTATATGTTATGTATTGTAGATTTGTATAGAGACTGCTATTAGCAATATAACCGGCAAAATCGTATTGTATTTGTCTGTATCCTTATTTCTGTATCTGTTTTTCGTGCAATAAAGAATATATCTACCTACCTATATCTATCTATTAAGCTGATAACATATTCATTATATTAACATGTACAAACGTTGATATTAATCGGATTCAAACTTAAGATTCAAGTCATTAATTCCATACACGTTTAATACATTGATATTACGAGGGCCTGCGAAAGAGTAACTACCGAGTTTCTTGCCGGTCCTTCTCGGTAAAATCAACGTTCCGAACCTGGCGGTAGAATATTTTTTTTGTATTATTATGACTATTCATAAGTGCTTTTGTGGAGCCTACATGAATAAAGATATTTCTATTTTTATTTCTATTAAATAATCACTGATTACTCACATGTACATTAGTTCTGTCTGCTTTCTGAACAGGTCATTCTTCTCGTTGACTAGTTCACACAGTTGTATTACTAAATCTTCCACTTCCTCTTGTGGCACCGAAGATGGCTCGTCGCCTGCAAATAACAAATTATGTCGTTTGCTCACCCACTTAATCAATTGTCGGATACATGTTGACACTGGACATTTAGGTACGTGTCCACTTACTAACATTCCAAATAGATAACAATCGTGCAATTGATCAAATATATATAAATAGATGCAGTGAAATATCATTCTCAAAATCATTTTTAGAGAACATTTACCAAAAGTAAAAAGCAAGAAACATTGGTTAGAATATGGTAAAGGAAGTGCGCACTTCACGATTGATAAATAATCATGAAGTAAATGTCGAGAATTATTGAGTGCATTCCAGAGAGCTTGTCATTGCCACCTGCTCTTACGTTTTCACGTTAGTTGGAAATCAAATGACAAAAAATATACTTGAGAGAAGAGGCGGATCGTAATTGTGACTGTTAGAGCCCAGTCTCTTTGAGGCCTAAAAATGATTTTCTTTAATGAATGCGGTATAGGAAAAATGCATAGTGACTTGAAAATCCCTTGTTCTATTTGTACCAACGAAGGCCTGGCCTGCCCCTTAACACATTCAGTGCCACTACGATTTTGCTCCGGTGGCACTAAATGTGTTGAAACCCCTATAGAAGATTCATCCCTGGTTACGTGCGTGTTCAAAGTGCTTGAAGTCGCCATTTTAAGATGAAAGCGGTGTAAAGCTTAGCCTAGAAAGAAAGTGCAGGGACGTATTTTACCCTCACACTTGTCGCGTATCATCTGCTCAATGAGCACACCCTGCCGCTCCAGGCCGAGCTGCTGCGTCTCCAGTAGGTCTAGCTGCACTTGCAGCTCCTCGGGAGACATGGCCAACTTCACTTCACGCCTCTCCGGGAGCGGCAGTCCTGGCGCTGGGCCCTTGGCTCGACGCCCGCCTAAAAATCAAATATGTTATATGTTTCTTTTGCTGATAGATGATAGCATTACACTAGTCATTCTAAGAAGTTATTAAAATGAAAATTTTGTCTAAGACACTAAATCATTCCACAATTTTAGTTATTTAGATACATCTTGATCTTTAAATAATTGCTTTGAACAAAATGCTAGTTAGATGAGTATGTTACAATGTGTGGCATTTCACAGTGATTCATCCGTAGGCCATAAATCGAAAAATATCACTGGCTTATCCCGGTTATATCACCTCACTAAGCGAGTAACAAGTTAACAACAACCTTTCGAAAACTATAAATAATTCCAAAAATGTGATTGTTTACATTTTAATGTAAATGTCCACTTTACTAGGTAACAAATACATTTGGCTCGTTTGGAGGGAAGTAAAGTGCAATTTGTAGGACATTTGGTAGGTAAACAGACAATTTATTAGATGATATCTGCCGATCTCTGGTACAGGGGACATGCTGCCTCTGCCTACCCCTGATGATGTAAATTATGAATGTAGGTATTTATATCTGCCGAGATTTCAAAATCGAGGCAAATGAAGATACTAAATATGTGTAGGGTTGCTTGCAATACGCATAGATTTGTCATCTGTCTACAAACATCCACAATCACAGGCAAAATCTATATATCAAATAAATAATATACTATTGTTTATGTTCACATAACAGGTTTATCTGTTAGTAAACACGATAGCAAGATACGGATGGTTAGCAGACTGTAAATAACCTATTTCATTTAAGAGTGTTGTGTTTGCATGATCGTAATAAAATAACATAATTTAAGTTCACTTGTGCAAACAGGAAATTATAATGACATCATGTAAAGATGAGACGAACATAACGAATATGAAATATAATAGTAATATGATTTCCACGAGTTTTACTGACTGAAACTGACCTAAAGATTCCGAATACTAACTTCATGCTTAAGAAGTTTTATTCATTTTGGTTTATTAAATGGTAAGCAATGGATCGTCAAATGAAATATTATATATATTATAATTAAGATATATGTATTTACACTAACCAATTGGGTTATGAAGTTCATATAGGCAGTCGCTTCAGCAGGTACCAAACTGACAAAATCCTGGATCATGGTCTAACTAAGCAGACCCCGACTATAATCACGGGACATAACATAACGTAGGACGACGATTTTAAGACGTTTATCTGTGTATCACCACTCAAGATCGAGATCAATGCCACATGTAATTAAGTGGAGTACCTACTTAGTTTAAATATTCAATAAATCGACTTACCGTCCGACACGTTACTTCGAATGCCTGAAGTGTCGACGCCTTTCTCTAGCGAACCTCCGCCGCCCGACACGGTGGACAGGCTATCGGGAGGAGTTGGCGCTGGCCTCTTCTTCTTCATATTTGGCGTCGAAACTCCGACCGATTTCTAAAAAAGTCGAAATAGCTTAAAACTACCTTGGTGTCTTGGGTTTCTAATTGTGTAGGAGACGAGCTAGCGATTTGTAATATTTTGTCTTAATTTTCCTACTGTAGTTAATTGAAATTGCTGTTCTTCGACTCTGCTCACCTCTTTGGCGATTACGGGTGTGATAATATTGTGTTTTTTATACTATATTGTACAGTGAAGGTTTCTGTATTCCTATAGATATGCATAAATGCAAGAGCAATAAATAAACTCATAATTTTGTTAACATTGTTTACATAAAACAAAAGGGACTAATTTTATCTAGATACAATCCGTTTGTATTATGTGTAAATTATATCTATCTATATACTTAACACAAAAGTCGTTATAGAATAGCAGTATATAAAGGTTTTTTGTACAATATACGATCTATTGACCAACGCGCAGCAAGGCCATGCATCCGTCATCAAAATTAAGTCACCGTTTTAGCGATTCAGATTAGGGTACACAAAGCCGTGCTATGCTCGGAAACATTCTAACAATAGCATGGTTCATTCGAATCAAATGTCGTAAATGTCTTCAAATTTACTGTGGGCAGAGAATAACGAGGGTTTATAAAATGTTCATAGATAGGCCTACTATTTAGAATGAGGAAAATCGTAACGGATATTGGGGAATGTGAAAAACCGGAACTATGCCTGCGAGGATAGATAAGATTGTAAATCTAGAAACATACTTAAAAAGTGTCAAAATATATAACAGAGAACGTGATTGAATAATATTATTCAATAATATAATAATATGTTCAATATGATAAATCATTAAAATGGTATGTTATTTGTTTGTTTTACATGCAAGTAAAGTATGCTATATACTATACAATAACCGGGCCAAGGGCCATTTGCATTTGTACATGTGCGGTCTATAGTTATATCCACAACAATGAACTACCAGATAATTTGAAAGCACTAGCCCGCAACGGTAGAGCCTGTTAGAGGAAACGGGCGGAAAAGCAAAATGGCCACACATTTTTGACCCACATTTTGTAATTTTGTATTGATGAAAATAATAAGTCTACGAGTCGAGAGACTTGGATGAAGGTAACCACAAGTAAATGTTTGGCCCCATTCGCCTTTCTTAAGTTGGCCCCTAGCGCGATTAAAAATTTCCAGTAAGTACTAGCTTTTCCCCGCGACTGCACCCGCGTAAGTATACGGTCTGTTACTGAGACGTTTTCGAGCGTCCCGTAGAAGCGTTGGATTTATCTATCTATGTAACTTAATAATAGCGTAAGAAATTAAAAACTGGCTCTAAAACTATTTTCTCTTGCTAAATGTTTGTATAAATTATTTAGTAAAAACGTTACTTGATCCGAATGAATAGTCGAGTTGTAGGAGCTGAGTGATGAAATGCTCGCGACGTCGTCCATGGAGGTGGAGGGGTGGTCCAGGTGGGGCGTCTCCGACACGGTGATGACCGGAGGCGGTGGAGGCGCCTTCGCCTTTTTGCGCCGCGGAGTGCTCGCGGGGAGGTTCGGCGTGCTTGTTGCGAGAGATGACTTGTACATCTTCGAACTGCATTTATGTTTTTAGTTTTTATAAATCATAATAGCAATTTTATCTAGTAGCGCAGCTAGGTGACAAACGGCCCTGGGGCAGCCCCTAGGCTTGCCTCTGGGTAACTACACCACTGTCCGTCCATGTATCCCAAGACAAGCACAACTACAATTAAACCCTACATGATGAAGATTCAAATCCTTCACTTTTTCGTTGTTCTAAAAAGATTCAATAAAAAGGCGTACAAATCTTCGCGGTTGCCCGATAAAATAGTTACAGCAAAAATGGGAAATCCGATAGATTCATGGTACAAAAATGAAAAAAGACAAGCTATTCCACAATCTGAACAAAAAAGACAAGTGATTGTAGGACATTGCAAAAGTTATGGTGTTATGAAATACAAACACAATAGGACAGAGAGAAAGTGTTTCCCCACAACGCAGTTTAAAAGGTCACTATGACTTAAGTTTTTTTGCACATTACAAAGCAGAAATAATTAACTAATTACCTGTCTTCGTGATGGTCTTCATCATCTGTTGAGGGTTCTTCACCATCAGACCAAAAGGGGTTGTATGCTTTTATAAGTCGTTTTCTGAAAAGAAATTGCTCATATATTTAAGGCATAATATGTGCGTGCAATTCTAGCGTGGCGAAACTGTTTTTTTTTAAATAAAGTTCTGAGAGATAGATGGAAAACTAAATTATCTTACAAGGGTTCCTTTTTTCCTTTTGAGGAATGAAAGCATAAAAAAGCTGTATCGTCGACGATCGATGCCTGCTTTGCTGTATAGATCTGAATTTGACGATGGTATGCAGTTGAGGTGAAGATGTTATGATGTATATGTGGAATGATGCGAATGGAAATTATTAGTGGGTAGTAATATGTCAAAAGAAGTATAAACGTGGCTTCAATCAATGGCAGAAATCAATGAAAATCATGAAAATAAAAAGCTGTTTATGTTGATACATGTTATATGAGAGGAAGAGGACGAACAAAGAAGAAGTGGTTGAATTATTTGAAAGATGATACGAGTGAAATGAGAATGGATAGCTCATTG
This sequence comes from Glyphodes perspectalis, assembly GCA_951394215.1. Classification (NCBI taxonomy): domain Eukaryota; kingdom Metazoa; phylum Arthropoda; class Insecta; order Lepidoptera; family Crambidae; genus Glyphodes; species Glyphodes perspectalis. Next base: position 10,286,883 of record OX596203.1, read on the forward strand.
AAGACTGAGAGGTATGGACAACATAGTGTGCCGACACCAGATAGCACGAATGACAATAATCATTTGGTACATACACTGGTGCGGGTTGTTGAGCACTGAGTACTTTAGGCAATGCTTGTATTATTGGTGGAACTTCGTCGTCTTCTTCATCACTACTGCCAAATGGATTAGTGCTAACTTTTTTCGATGGTTGTTGTTGTTCATCCTGAGAAAAACACATAGCACTCCTAAATAATACACATCATTCGCACAAATATTTTTTTATTATAATTAAAATGATAATTTACCTCATCTTCATTATCCGAAAATGGATTTAAATGGTCAGGATAGTCTTTAGCGGGTGGTTTGTCCTCTTTCGGAATTGTGGTTAATGCAGCCTTGTCAGGGGATAATAGTTGCTTTTTTCTTCTTGGGGGCACACTTATGTTTACTTCTGGTTCTTGTTCATGTTTAAGAGTCTCAATTTTTTCCAAAGGAGTATTATTTAGAGTCGATGTATTATCTACAGTTGATGAAGTATTATCTACAGTTGATGATATTTCGTCTATACCTAACCTAATGTCATCGGTTATATTGCTTGCTTTTTCATGCATATGAGAGTTTTCACTATCTAGTTTCATTTCAGTAACATCATTATTACCTAAAGTCTTAGAACAGTCTTCATCATTGTGCTCTTCCTTAGGTGGATCCATATTGTTAAGAGTATGGTTGTCTTCCAAAGTATCGCTTGCTAGTTGAGTTTTTAAGAAATTGAATTTGTCAATGTTACTTTTATATACTCTTGCAGGTAATTCTTTATGTAATAAATGTTTATCTTCTACTAAAGCTTTATCACTTTTGAAAACTTCGTTTGAATCTGTTTCTGTTTGTTCTTGTGTCTTTAAATCATTATTTGACTCTTTAATATAACTTATAGTAGTTGGTGCACTTATATTTCTATGTTTACTATCAATACTGTCTTTTATAGAAAGGTTGGTTATTTTATCTGTAACTAAGTCTTTTTCAGAATTCTTCTCAAACATATTTATTTTTTCTGAAATATACCAATACCATTATTACATACATACCATCACGCCCGTAATCCCCAAAGAGGTAGGCAGAGTCAAAGGACCAGTCCCCTTAACCACCAAAACAATTATTTAACGGTAATTATTTATTATGTTTGCATATAAGTACTGTTCTTGTGATTCAACTTACATAAACTAACTAAACTTCACCCCACTTCCCTAGCGGGGTAGGCAGAGAGAACTTACATAGTTGCAGAAAACATACCAATGAATAAAATAAAACAGTTCCATTTCTAAATTACTTTGTCTGTTTAAGTGTAAATATCTAATAAGCAATTATTATTTTATTAAACTGGGAGCAGGTATGTATAAAATATAGCAACATTCAGTAATACATATAAGGTTTCACTAAACGAACATGTCATAATCAACTTTGTTTACACATATGTACCTTATCTATGCTGAAGGAATGTGTTAAGTACAATCAAACAAAGAACTATTTATAATATAGTAACTTAAATAATTTAGTTAAATGGAGTTTTTACATCTATATATTATGCCAAAAGGAACATACATTACCTAAGAAATGTGACACACATAAAAGCAGAGTTGAGATAAGATGAAAATAGAAAAGTACTTACCTAAAATTGACAATGGTCTCGCCCTATTTTTGAGACTAATTGACTCTTCTTTTGGAACCTCTGGAGTTTTCGACCTCATGTCGTCACTAAATGCTAGCATGCCCATTTGGTCATGATCATTATTATTGAGGAATTTTGACAGTGTCTTTTCATTTCTACAGCTATCACAAGTAAACTCAGATCCATCAGTGATTTCAAAGTTCTTAGGGCTTAAATGCCCAGAACACTTAGAGCAACGGAAACATCTTCTATGATAAAGTTTGTGAGATACAATTAGACGCTGTGCCAGGTATACAGGCAGGCCACATGCAGCACATTTGTCAAGTCCAGATTTGCCAAATTTGAGTGGAGTCTATAAAAGTGAAATAGTAAAAGTTGTAAGAATGCAGAAAAGAAACATTCCAGAAAAAAGTATTGCAAACAATACAGTTTCTTAGAAATAGATTCAGAAAACGACACATTCAACAAAGTATTGTCACTTACTGTATTATGAGTAGATGTTGAAGAGGACTTTGAATCAACTTCAGAAGATGTTTTGGTGTTTACTGTGAATAAATCCACATAGTAATAAATTGTTATTTATGCAATCTAATTAAGTCTGTGCCCTAAAGGTTAGCTGTTAGATTATTGAAGCATGCAATTAATCCATGCCTGACCTACTAATGATGTACTGTAACAAAACTATTAATAATCTAATACTGATTCTGTACTTTGGCTGTAAATATTTTTTTTATTTATTTAAAAATTAACCATTACTTACATTTTGGATTTTTACAATTCTACAAATAAATAAATGGTATCATTCTAAACTTCTGAGGATATTGATATAACAATAAGTATGTAAGTCTCAAATTAGGGGTTTTAATTATAAATATAAGACTTACCTGTGTGACCCAAGCGTTGATAAAATTGAGACAGATATGTTAAAATAGATAATCTATCAGGCACATCATTCTCTACCATATCCTCAGGATCCAACAATGCTGGAATTCCTAAATGTTTTTCAGCAATACTGAATGCCAACTGGTTGTTCTCATAAATATTTTCTGGTTTTAAGCTAGTAATATCACTGAAAGGTAGACATTATTATTAAATTTCATTATTTCAGAGTAAAAAACTAAAATATTTGTATATTCTATAGGTACAACAGTTTGATGAATAACCTTTTTATTGCAGAAAGTTCTGAGAAAGTACATACATTTTAAAATATACAAATTGTGTAATTACTCTAGGAAGTTTATTAAATAAGGATACTGAGATTAATATTTTACTTACATCAAATCAGGTCTAAAGTGGTGCACCAAAGCACAAAATGCGATGCCATTCCTCCAGGATGTAGTCATATTATCTATTTGAACATCTGGGCAATCTTTTACCAACCGTTTGCACCACAATTCCAACGCTTTCGTGCCCTTTCTTTCAGACATTTTTGGGGATTTTTTTATTCAATACAAACACTGTTGATAGAAACAGAAAGTCGTCGTCATAATCTATGCAGTTGGTGACTCATTTAAAGGTTTTATACTTTATTAGAAGTTTCCATGATTATAATTTTTGTTAGATATCCAATTAATGACGCTTTTGAATCACTATTATCTAGATATTTGCTTTTTAGTAAGTTAGGTACGACGAAATGTATTGAATTCTAGACAAAATGAATTCAATGAGCGAAACTTTGTTGGTTAGTTGGCATTTGTCAATGTCAAATATGACATTTTACTTTTTTATTATGATACCGCAGGCCATCGTAGGTTAAAAGCATCCAATGTATTATGTTCTTCTTATGTAATCCTTTATTAGTATTTTTTTTATTTAATAGTAATTTTTGGGTTAAACTCTAACCATGTGGTCTCGGGGCCTTAATTTTCTCCGTTTTGGAGTACGACAGAGAATTGGTAAAGAAATAAGTTGTGATTAATCTTTCCGCACCATTCGTGTCAGCAATTGTAATCCTGGTACGACTAAACTTCTAACTTTCTATCATACGATAGAAAAAAATAACTTATTTAAAAAAACGATTGGGTACTTTGATCATCTACTGATATGTGTTGGTGATGTGTTACGATTTCCTATGTGAGTGAAACCATTGGGAGGAGAGGCTACCCTCTGACCGTAGATCGACCATGAAAGTTAAATAAAAGTACAGATTAAAAGCAAGTAACTTCAACCGACCCGTTTAACACTAGGGGGATTACTCCAATGTTGTCAACACTTTGAAGAACTGGTTCTATGAAATCTTATACTTACTACCTACCATTACCTACCTGCCGTCTTGCAGTCAATGAAATAATTTATTATTGTTCCGCCAGTTTCATGGTCGATCTATAAAATCGAATAATCAGCTCTTAAGTTATGATAATGCTTTGTGACCCCTGATTTGGAAAGTGTATATTTTTTTATGTATGACCAGGCATAACTTTTTACAGAGTGGTCCGATTTTGATAATTCTTTTTTTATTGGAATAATCCAAAAAAAGTAGGAAAATAGGGGATGATTGATTGTTCACTGATTGTAATGTATGTTTAATCACACAAACCTATATACTTACCTATTTAAAGAGTTGTCCGATTTTGATAATTCTTTTTTATTGGATAGTTGAGACTTCAAAGTTGGTCTTATATGAATTTGGAACAAAAATCCTACCCTAAGGGTAAGAAAGAAGGGGTGATATATTGTTCACTTACAAATTTTAATACTGAGTTGTACAGTTAATAATAGCTAAAGTAAGGTAGGTAGCTATTTTAAATGTTATCAAAAATTAAGCATGTAGTATTAAGTACCTAGATTATAGCCCCAAAAAATACAGCAGGGTGGTATGTGGGAATCCCAGGAGCCTCTCCTCGGTGACCCCCTTCCGGCCAAAGATGGTAGGTGGCCGGGGTATACCCAGAGAACTGAACGCCTTAATTAACCTAAATAACAAATTTTTTAGACTAATGTAAATTACATACTTACCGTACTTAGTTAGTTACGTTGAGTCGGCGTCAAACAATCAATGAAAAAAGATCACAAAATTATCTTAAATTTAAAGAAATAATTGCATAAATCAAATTAACAATTCAACGTAAAATCTCCAGCGATAAGATAGATAAAGACTACTTCGCTGGAGATTTCACGTTAATATATAATGTATTAATGTTAATACATTGCAAAAACTGCATCACGCTTTAATTAAGTACCTACTTAATTTGCTTGTTTGGCGCCGACTCAAAATTACTTAGGTAAGTAGGTATACTTACTTACATTAGTTTAGGAACTTAGTTATTAAGGTTAAATAAAAAAGGCTTATTGTTTTTGCTTTTTAGTTTTTCGCCGGATTAATTTTTCGTTGAAAAGTTTTTATTGATACGCAAGGGCACATAGTATTATTCAAGCTCCCTTGTACCTCTTTACGTAATATTTTAATTGCCATTTGTCTAAAAAGTAAACCTATTTAAAATGTAACTGATTGAAACTCTAAAAACAATTTGCTCTTAAATATGCGTCGATCTACTTTTAAAAAGTAAATTGTACTTAATTTATAAAATACTTATTGTATTGTTTATCAATGGTTTTAACCCTTCCATCTACATACTCAATTGTCCATTTACACAAGATGCGTTATATTATTTTTATAATAGGCAAATATTTTTTTTTCACTTTAAGTAGTTTGACAAAGCACTTATTTAATATTTAAAATGACGACAAAATATAATTGAATATAACATTTTTATTGCAATCTAGTTACATTACAACCGTTAAAACGCCATAACCCGAGGTACTAAAACATATGTAATAATATAAAAGAATGTATTTTTTTCTTACTTTATATAAAGCTGTTCTCTCAATACTACATCAATGTACATAATAATATACACAAAATATACCTATACCTATTCCGATATTATAAGGTTAACATATTTATTTATGTTACAATAGAAATCAAAATATATTAATGATGTTAGTCCTCAGGGAAAAGTGAGATGTTAAAATGTTGGGAACAGTATAATTTTACGGCATTTGCCGTTAGCATCAGGTCTATATCCGATAGGGCATTGGTTAGGAACAGATATTATACTTTTATCAACAGAGTATGTCGGCAATTTGACGCTCTCGACTGAAGACTTCTGCGGGATTGATGACGTCATTATCTTGTATGTTCTGTAAAAGAAAATAGCATATTTGCATGATTTATTATTTTATTAGGTACTAGCTGGGCCAGCGGTGTCACCCGCGTTTATGGTTAATATTATAAAGACTATTTCCGTCATACATGATTTCTATGTAACTTTAACCATTAAGGCTGCACACGCGACGGAAGCTTAAAAAATGGAGTAACTTCTCCCGTTTTCCCAACATTTCCCTTCACTACTCTGCTCCTATTGATTGTAGCGTGATGAAAAGTATACTATAACCTGCCCAGGAGTATGAAGAATAATTGTACCAAGTTTCGTTAAAATCCGTCGAGTAGTTTTTGTTTCTATAAGGAACATACAGACAGACAGACAGATAGACAGACAAAAATTTTACTGATTGCATTTTTGGCATCAGTATCGATCACTAATCACCCCCTGATAGTTATTTTGAAAATATATTTCATGTACAGAATTGACCTCTCTACAGATTTATTATAAGTATGGATATTGCCCCCGTATTTACGGACCGCAAAATTTTACATACTTAGATCTTACTTTCTGACTCAACGGCGTTCTCATACTTATCTAAAAAATTTGCTATCTAGTCCGAATCTAATAAAGACTACTTAGGCATTTTCAAGTAGGTAGGTATAGGTATTTACTCTTTATACACAATTGAAATGATAGTTTCCTTTATAAATATAAATAGTAGGTATTGATGGATTGATTTATCAATGAATTATAGTATCTAAGGTCAATTCTGCCTACCCCTTCGGGTATTATGGGCGTGATATTATGTTTGTTTGTTAGTTACGCCATATGTAGTTTTATAGATCCATTGTATCATGCTCGCTTGTAAATTATTAGTAGGATTAGATAATTAGTTAATCGATGGATACCGGCTAATAAACTCATAATAAATTATTAATATTTTAATCATAGATCGCTATCCGCGATCTGATCTTTTGTGATTCACTCTACCATCTACCAACGGTTGATCGATTAGTGTTTACAATTGGTCGTTGATTGAGCGATCGACGCTGACGCTAATCCATTCTACAGATCGATGGCATCGAAAGATGGAATGGATTGGCCTTCACCAATCATTCGTCGTCATTCGGTGTAATTTTCAGTTTTATTTTATACCCAGATAATTTCTTGGACTACTCAATATATGAACGTAATCTATCAACTTACTGCATAAGTAGAAACCATTTATCGCGACATACTCCGTTGACAAGAACTTGACCAGGAGGACAATTATCCGGGACGGTCACAACATTCCTCGTAGAATATTGTTGCGCTATCAACATCCACACATCTCTGCAAGCTCCGTTATACCATTCTTGGCCTATGGGACAATTGGGCGGAACTGTTACTACATTCCTTGGATCTTCGACATCTTCTGTGTATACTTTGGGTTCACTAAAATATAAAAGAAAATACATTATAACCCTAATGTACTTACATTTGGTTTAACGGTAGGGTAGTTAGTTCTAATGTTGTTATGCCAAATTATAGTAAGAGGAATAAATAAAGGTAGACAAGTAGATAAATAAATAACTTTATCTTATTATTAGCTTAAGGAAAATTGAGCAATTAGATAACAATGTTATTATTATGACACGGATAAGTAAACATTGAATTATGGGTATTAGTAATGTTTGTGACTTTGACTGTTTCAGAATGTACCTATTGTTCGTTTCTCTCATCACTATCTCAAAGGGCGATACAAACTGCTCGTGTTTTACTAGATGGAATAACCTGGGACTGAAAAAGGAAATTGCGAACAATCTAATCAGGCAACTTGTCGGTCGAGTTCATAGGCGTCATACGTATGATTAATCACTGAAATGGCATGTAAGTGTAGGGCATTGCTACTGGGGATTACCCAGAAACGTTCACATATATAAGAAGTGCTCCCGCTATAATTAGATGTGTACCTACTTATTGCAAATAAATATAAAAACGAGTCACCGCGAGTACCGCGACGCATTTCATTGATCTAATGTTGTTTAGGTGTGGACATTATGGAACAGTCACCATTTTTTGGCATGTACATTAATGTACCGACTACGACCGTAGAAGCCTATACTTACTGTACATTTTGACGCCATATGTCGCGACATACTCCGTTGACATTAACTTGTCCAGTGGGACAGTTATCAGGGACGGACACTACGTTCTTCGGGGTGTATTCGCGCGCCATCAATGCGCTATCATTTTCCAAAACTTTGGGACCCCAAAAAATAGAATGCAATATGAAAAATTTTATTAGGTATATTGCCCCCGTATTTACGGACCGCAAAATTTTACATACTTAGATCTTACTTTCTGACTCAACGGCGTTCTCATACTTATCTAAAAATGTTGCTATCTAGCCCGAATCTAATAAAGACTACTTAGGCATTTTCAAGTAGGTAGGTATAGGTATTTACTCTTTATACACAATTGAACTGATAGTTTCCTTTATAAATATAAATAGTAGGTATAGATGCTTTTGATGGATTGATTTATTAATGAATTATAGTATTCGCCACAGCCGGATTTAAATTTGTGCCGCCCTGGGGCACTGAAGGAAATGCCGCCCTATGACTTAAATTTTATTTTAATAGTTTTGATATCTTATTTCTTAAAAATTTGAATAACTAATTACTATAACAAAAATATAACTTGAGACGTTAAGATAAACAGTTCGTATGTTGGGTTTTTGTCGCACGCTCCGACCGCCCGTCGCGATGACGTAATCGAGCGTCCCCAAGTAACACAGATAGCAGTATAAGGTCTTAGTAACAGCAAACCCGGGAGCGATAAGCTTAAAAAGCTGTTGATTAATGTCTGAGTAAACGTGTACTCAGCTCTTATTCAAGCAAATTGGGCACACTTTTAAATGCTTTAATTTGAATAATAGCAATATAAAATCTGAGTAGTAGCAATGTAATTGTCCACACAGCTTAATAACGTCTGAAAAACGGCAGTCGTTACTTATACACAGATGTTTTATCATGTTTATTCAGATAAATATTTGTGGCTGTGATATTCAAAAACTACTCAGCTATAAGCACATTTGTACCACACTATTTCAAACAAAATGTGTGTTTCCTTCAAGAAATTGTTGACATCATTAATATTTATTAAGATATTAATGTGGACGGAATGAATACTTGGAATTGTTAAGTAATTTTTAAAAATACGAGTTTTAGCTATTATACAAGTGAAATAATATTGCGCAAGTAATTTTGTCGTCAATAACGTATGTCCTGTAACTATTGGTTTTACGCGCCGCTTCAATATCGAAGTTTAATGATAGAAATAAGTTAATGTACAAGACAGAAATAAGGCAAAAAAAAACTTTTAGCGTAATTCCTTATTTTAGTGTTTTAAAAGTAATAATTAGTTTATGTATAATACTCGAATTTGTATCTGAATTAATAAAACACAGCATTTGATAGCAAAAACAATTCCAAAAACATTTTTTTTGAGGTTATAATGGCGATTCCTATAAATCTGATTATTAGCTGCTCACGGAGCTGTTTTACCGAGCTGCTGCTGAATAATAGTTTTGACTCGTCACATATTAAGCCTTTATTTGGCAAAGCGCGGTATGGCGGAATAATTTCTGAATAACAGTTGAGTATTTGTTCACATGTTTTATTAAACAGCTTATTAGGGTTCAAAACAGAACAATCAAAAACTAGAATTTCGTGGAAAAATGATTAGGTGATCGATCGAACTTTATTATTTAACTATTATATAATGCAATCATTTCACTTTAATAAAAAAAAAAAATTAAGCAAATGAATTAAAGCTATTTAGGTATACCAATCTAACGTAAAAAGGATGTAAAATATTTTTTTTATTTTGTTTTATTTAGAAAAAAAGCTGTGGTAATCATGTTTTTTTTTTCAACTTACGTACCTATGTCTAGTTTGAGTTAACTACTCGTATGTACTGCATACCTTATTAAAATGCTAAAAAGGGAAAAGAAACGAGGTCTCTTTTGGTTCCCCATCTATTCTAATGATAATGTAGCAATTTTTCATTGTCTGAAAACAAACGGATATTATACCTACACTAGCTGTGCCAGCGGTGTCACCCGCGTTTATGGTTAATATTAGGTATATAGACTATTTCCGTCATACATGATTTCTATGTAACTTTAATCATTAAGGCTGCACACGCGACGGAAGCTTAAAAATGGAGTAACTTCTCCCGTTTTCCCAACATTTCCCGTCACTAATCTGCTCCTATTGATTGTAGCGTGATGAAAAGTATACTATCTGCCCAGGAGTATGAAGAATAATTGTACCAAGTTTCGTTAAAATTCGTCGAGTAGTCTTTGTTTCTAAAAGAAACATACAGACATACAGACAGACAGACAGACAGACAGACAGACACGAATTTTACTGATTGCATTTTTGGCATCAGTATCGATCACTAATCACCCCCTGATAGTTATTTTGAAAATATATTTCATGTACAGAATTGACCTCTCTACAGATTTATTATAAGTATAGATAAACGGAAACCTAAAACAAAATTAAACCTAGCTAGATAGATTAATTGCCCCCGAAACCCCCTACATACTAAATTTTATGAAAATTCTTGGAGCCGTTTTCGACATTCAGATTACAATATAGATAGGTATACAATAGTTTTTTTATTTAAAGATACGTATTAATAATATCATAATGACACATAATTTGAGTATACTATACAAATTCAAAACCTCGGACACAACAAAAGGTAGATTTATACTACCGCATTGAATGTACTACAAATACAAAACGCTAGAATAAAATGATTCGGACCGCGCGTATTTTTGAATTCGTTAATATTCTCATCTGATTCATCTCCACTAGATGTGTAATCATCGTCACCCACACAGTCTGTATATGAAATTGCGGGTACGGAACACTCTTCTACGTACGATCGCACTTGACTGTTAAGGTTAGCTTGACCGCTTTCTTCCACAGCTAGTTTACTAAACACTATGCTGCCTACGCCCAACTTACAACAACTAACGTTTAATAAATATCTACAAATAAAGCAATATTCAGCATTCTTCTGTGTAAATACTGTTTAACTAACTTTAAAACTGCTAGTTTCGGTATAAGAATAGAAGTATGTGTAAGAGAGTTATAAACTATGTCTACATTTCTTTTATACCAATATAAGCTTAATTAGAACCCAGAAAATACTTTTTATCAGCAGCTGAATAATTCGCAAAATAAAGAACCTTATAAGATTTCAAAATAATATTAAAGCTGTTATTCAGATACAAGCATTTTAAAACCGAATTTTAACACTATTATTCAGCATCTAGTTGCTGAGGGTACTTTATACAGAATATAGCATTTTTAACAGCAATAAGCTTAATAATGTTTGTATAATAGTATTGTACATTACGTTTATTCAGCTTGTTATCTTTTAGCTTACTGTTATGCAAATTAAAGCTATGTGAAACTCTGTAAGCTTAGAAACGTTTGTGTAATATTGAGAATAAAAGTTATTACTAAGCCTTAAGAAAGAAGCCGAAATTATACAAATTTTACTAAGCTTAAAAAATTATAATAGCCGTAATACAACTTTAGTCAGAATTTAGCTATTTCCTTAACTGTAACACAAATGTTACGTAACTATTAACTGTGTTATGAGTCGCATTAGTACTGTTATCATGCTTGTGTGTTACTTGGGTCCACTTCACATTTTTTTTTGTGTATGCGCGGAACTACTTGACCGGTTATATATTGTAAAGAAACTTTTTTCTCAGTTTCCAAATTTTGCCGCCCTGGGCACTAGCCCCGACTGCCCCTAGTATAAATCTACCACTGTGTATGCAGATGGCGAATACTATTCGCCATCTGCCTACCCCTTCGGGTATTATGGGCGTAATATTATGTTTGTTTGTTAGTTACGCCATATGTAGTTTTATAGATCCATTGTATCATGCTCACTTGTAAATTATTAGTAGGATTAGATAATTAGTTAATCGATGGATACCGGCTAATAAACTCATAATAAATTATTAATATTTTAATCATAGATCGCTATCCGCGATCTGATCTTTTGTGATTCACTCTACCATCTACCAACGGTTGATCGATTAGTGTTTACAATTGGTCGTTGATTGAGCGATCGACGCTGACGCTAATCCATTCTACAGATCGATGGCATCGAAAGATGGAATGGATTGGCCTTCACCAATCATTCGTCGTCATTCGGTGTAATTTTCAGTTTTATTTTATACCCAGATAATTTCTTGGACTACTCAATATATGAACGTAATCTATCAACTTACTGCATAAGTAGAAACCATTTATCGCGACATACTCCGTTGACAAGAACTTGACCAGGAGGACAATTATCCGGGACGGTCACAACATTCCTCGTAGAATATTGTTGCGCTATCAACATCCACACATCTCTGCAAGCTCCGTTATACCATTCTTGGCCTATGGGACAATTGGGCGGAACTGTTACTACATTCCTTGGATCTTCGACATCTTCTGTGTATACTTTGGGTTCACTAAAATATAAAAGAAAATACATTATAACCCTAATGTACTTACATTTGGTTTAACGGTAGGGTAGTTAGTTCTAATGTTGTTATGCCAAATTATAGTAAGAGGAATAAATAAAGGTAGACAAATAGATAAATAAATAACTTTATCTTATTATTAGCTTTAGGAAAATTGAGCAATTAGATAACAATGTTATTATTATGACACGGATAAGTAAACATTGATATTATGGGTATTAGTAATGTTTGTGACTTTGACTGTTTCAGAATGTACCTATTGTTCGTTTCTCTCATCACTATCTCAAAGGGCGATACAAACTGCTCGTGTTTTACTAGATGGAATAACCTGGGACTGAAAAAGGAAATTGCGAACAATCTAATCAGGCAACTTGTCGGTCGAGTTCATAGGCGTCATACGTATGATTAATCACTGAAATGGCATGTAAGTGTAGGGCATTGCTACTGGGGATTACCCAGAAACGTACACATATATAAGAAGTGCTCCCGCTATAATTAGATGTGTACCTACTTATTGCAAATAAATATAAAAACGAGTCACCGCGAGTACCGCGACGCATTTCATTGATCTAATGTTGTTTAGGTGTGGACATTATGGAACAGTCACCATTTTTTGGCATGTACATTAATGTACCGACTACGACCGTAGAAGCCTATACTTACTGTACATTTTGACGCCATATGTCGCGACATACTCCGTTGACATTAACTTGTCCAGTGGGACAGTTATCAGGGACGGACACTACGTTCTTCGGGGCGTATTCGCGCGCCATCAATGCGCTATCATTTTCCAAAACTTTGGGACCTCTAAAAATAGAATGCAATATAAAAAAATCAATGAATATCTAAGGTACGTTTTTATTTAAACAGGTTAAATTATTTTATGTAATGAATGAATGAGATGAGATCAGTGATTAGAGGCCGAAATGGAAGAAAGTGATTCTAATTAAGCGAAGGTAGGTATAGTTGGTCAGTAATTTGGTCACTACAGATTTCTCTCTATGTGAGGATCAAGTGACGTCAGAAAAATATTAAAAAATACTAAAGATCCAGATTACCAACTTAATCTTGATCTTTAGTACCTCTATCTAGTGGCGGACTAACCGGGGGGCGGAAGGGGCGCTCCGCCTCGTGCCTCTGATCCTGGGGGGCCAAATATTATCTCCAAGTTCCTGCAATCATCCTATAGCAAAGAGTGGAACTCCTCCCACCGCCCCACCCCCAATTTCGGGCAAGCAACACTGCTAGCATCCCTACTAGGGACCTCGTACAGCTCTTTGCCGCTCTAGGCCGAAAACAGGCTTAGTCCGCCACTGCCTCTATCTCTAAGATTACAAAGTAAACTTATGAGTAATGTTCCAATTTACACATTGCACAAGATGAGTAATAAATAGCACCGTTATTATGAAGCTATGTATACTTACTTTAGATATTGATACCATTTGTCTCGACATACTCCGTTGACCATAACTTGTCCAGTGGGACAATTATCCGGAACGGTCACAACGTTCCTCGTAGGGTATTGTTGCGCTATCAACCTCCACACATCCCTGCAAGCTCCTTTATACCACACCTGTCCCACGGGACAGTTGGGCGGGACGACTACCACGTTCCTCGTGGAGTATTGATCCAAAAGCATCGCCCACACATCTCGGCAAGCTCCGTTGTACCACTCTTGCCCTTTGGGGCAATTTTTCGGGACTGTTACAACGTTTCTTTGTTCTTTGATACCAAATGTGTATGCGTTGGAATCACTAAAAGTAACACAATACGAAAATACAAATAATGTTGCTTCATACTTGTACATAACTTTAGACCATCTATAAGTATTCAACCTGCGGGTTCATGTAACTGGTCCATCTGAAGACACAAATTTATTGTAAACCATTTTTTATTGAATGAATTTTAATTAAGACCTAAATAATTTTTATTTCTGGCCCTCGACACCATGGCTGAAACCTGTTTGTGGCCCCTAATAAAAAAAGGTTGAATATGGCTGCTTTATACTATCCTAATAATATTATAAACGCGAAAGTTTGTGAGGATGTATTGATGTTTGTTACTCTTTCACGCAAAAACTATTGAATGGATTTTAATGAAACTTTACAATAATATAGCTTATACACCCGAATAACATATAAGCGAGCAAAGCCGCGGTCAAAATCTAGTTAAGATATAATTTACGTGTAATAAATTTATAGGACTGAATACATATGTCTCATTTACAAATTTATTTGCTATATAAATGTAGATAAGCAATGAATTACGTATTAAATAAATAATTTATCATAAAACAGGTAGCAGGCAGCTAAATCTATACATATACGTAAGTCTATAACAGATTATAATAACTGTTAACTTTAACATTGTAATTTTATAAACTCATTTTAGATTAAATTGTCCACCTTTGTGAAATCGTTTATCTACTACGAACACCCATAGTTCCACATCTATACTTATACTTACTACTAATATAAAAAGCTGAAGAGTTTATTTGCTTGAACGCGCTTATCCCTGAAACTACAGGTCCGAATTGAAAAAGAAAATTCAGTGTTGTATAGTTAATTTAGAGAGGAAGGCTTTTAGGCTACACGTATAACATTTACTATAAATGCGGGTGAAACTGTGGGCATAGCTAGTGCTAAATAATTTAGCCTGTAACTCACGAGAAAAGATAGGTACCCATGTTTAATTATAATTAAACTTACCTCTTTTCTCGTTAGTTACAAGGGTTATCCCGCTAACGTATAAATTATATTTAACAAAACTATCATGAAGTGGACACCCTTAATTATAAAGAGGTAATGTTTGTGAGGTTGTAGGAGGTAATCTCCGGATGTACTGAACCGAATTTAAAAAATATTTTACTAATGTAAAGCCACATTATTTTTGAGTGTCATAGGCTATATTTTATCCCTATATTCCGGAACGGGGACGGGAACGGGAACGGGAGCTACGCGGGTGAAACCGCGGGGCGCTGCTTGTGAATTATAAAAGTATGAGATGGGTAATATTTAACGCCTGGTGGACTTCTATCCTCTCTCTTCCATATCTTGCACCGACAGTGACAAAGTATGAAAAGAGAAAGTGTCTTGTTTAATATTATCTAATCAGTGTCGCAAAATACTAAAGAGATAAAGATTCCAATTATATCGCATCGTATCTTAAAACGGTAAAACATTCAAATTTAACAAACAATTCAATTGCCATAGGTGCGTCATAATTTTCTAGGTGATTCTAAGTAGACTATTTTCGTTTTATAATTAGGTAGAGTGTTTAGGGGTATCTAAATAAAGAAAATAAACTGGTCTCGTTAAAGGTAAACAGTAAGTAGGTACTTACACCGGTTTCAAACCTATCTCAGTCTGTAACATTTTCCACACATCACGACATTGGTTGTTCACCAATATTTGTCCTACGGGACAGTTTGGTGGCACCGTGATCACATTTTGTGGACTGACATTTGATCTAGCATTGCACAACGTGACTAGCACAGAAATGGTAATAAATAATAACATGATAACTGCGCCCACTTCACATGCGTCTGGTAATTACTTATAGAGACAAACAATGAAATGACTTCAATTGATATGTGATTGAATTTATCACTTACTTTAATACATGCCTACTTACCTAAAGCCGTGACGTAGATGATAAGCTATCATAATTGTTTTATTAATTACAATTGATTTTATTATAAGATGTGCACATTAGTTTAGTAACTTAGTTACTAAGGTTAAATAAAAAAGGTTTATTATTTTTTGCTTTTCAGTTTTTTTCGATGGTTGAATTTTTTGTTTAAAAGGTTTTATTTTATATTTTTTTGTCGCTATAATCTACTAATTACTACATGGTTAATTTTTGATTACTTTTAAAATAGATACCTCTTACTTTAGCTATTATTAACTCTACAACTCAGCATTAAAATCTGTGAGTGAACAATATACCACCCCTTTTGTCCCACCCTTAGAGTAGGATTTTTTTTCCAAATTTATATGACTTATGACAAACTTCGAAGAATTGTGAAAATTCTAAATTTTATGTCAACGCAATCAAATGATGCCGTCATTTTATTTCAAATCACACTTTTGTATCTAAACGGCGTTGGTAGGTAGGTACTTCCTGTTAATTAAGAGCTATAATTTGGTAAGAAACAATTTTTTTGGCTCAAGTACTTAAAAAAAAATAATTCGAGTTACATCTCATTAAACAATTTTTATTCCGGATGTTTTAACGGCACAGATACCCTTTTTTTACCGCGAGGAATCCTTTACGCACCTTCACTCTGCCTGGGGGGACAGAGTGGTGTGTGGGACTCCCAGGGGCCTCTAAGGTAGAGACCCCCTCTCCGGCCAGAGATGGTGGGTCGCCGGGGTATACCCACTAAACCCCGCGGTACCCCTCATCACCTGAGTGAAGATGTTATGGCACAGCCTTAGCTGCCACAAAACCTCCGGCGATCGACTCGCGCTACATGGTGTGCACCTTTAGCTTCCCCTGTCGGAGGGGAGGATGGGAATGATCGGGGGTACCGATCCATTCCCGTTCGATGGCAGCGGAGACACGTTCGAGGCAGATGGGGGTGCCCCCGCACCCACCACCCTCTGGTCGCCGTCAGGAGGAGCAAGACAGTTGTACAGTCGCCTCGTGCGTCTCCTGCGCCTCTAAATTAACGGAGCGAGACGTTCATTTTCTCGCTCACGCAGCTCTGCTGCCTCCTTTGGTAACATGACATCCTCACAGAAGGAGGCAGTTGCCACTCAGGCCTGTTCGCTCCTCAGTATAGCGCCCACAAAACTCGGGAGCGAGAGGTTTGGCCCAACCGCAGCGACCATCTCGGCTCGCTGGGCGGACAAGGACGGGCACACGGAAAGTGTGTGCTCCGCCGTATCTTCCGCTGTACCACAATGTGGGCACAACGAAGTTTCTTCCAATGCGGTGCAAGTATTTCCGGAAAAACCCATGTCCGGATAGCTCTTGCACCAAACGAAAACTCAAGAGAGTGAGAGCTGGCGCAAGAGCCAGTATTCCAAAAATGGCTGGAGACGGCACGGATACCTTTCCTTTACCTTCTTAACATATTTTTAAAAAGCAGGAAAAATATTCAACATTTCTTACGTAATAAAGAAATAAGTAAATACTTATTTGCAAATCTATCATTAATTTTTAAACACTCAATGCACAAGCCCGACGAAGAGTGTGCCATTCCTGTGCCTTGCCTAGCATGTCGTAAAAGCCGAGTAATGGTGTATTGCGTATCCGGTTAGTGATTATGTAGGTGACGAGCTTGCCACTTGTCACTACAATTTCCCATCTAACCTAACTCGATTTTTGGTTATTTGAATGTCCTCTATTATATTGCTCCCTGGGCTCTGCCGACTCTTCCGGGGTTTGCAGGCGTGAATATATGTATGTACCTATGTATTGTAGTATTAGGTACCGATATGTTAATAACCCACTAAAAATTCCTAAGTACAACACTAGTTTAAAGATTTGGCTACTTTTTTCGTAATCGGATCATTATTAAAAATTATCTTAGTCAGATATGCATATGTTACCGGAAATGTGTGAAACCTAGGAATTCTATACAATTCCGAGGCTAGTTAGGAAATGTATAAAATATTGTATCAAGAATACATCTTGATCTCTTACATTTCCATTATAGGTACTAGGATCGTATACATATGTTATGGGCCAAAAGTGATTAAAGAAGACATTATACCTACAAAATGGCCCGATATTATGAATAATGGCTAGCTATATCGGGCTAACTGATGAATTACTTATTACTTATTTAAATTTCATTATTTATCATACTTATTGTCTGGTCTTTATGAATATTGCTACATACCATTGGGCAATATGGTATGATAATAAAATAAAGCTACATTGGAAATGAAAAAACAAGCGTGATACGTATTGAACATTAATTGGTCAATGCGTATCCGTAATAAACCGAAATGCCAGTGAGCGGCTTTAATGCTCAATGTTTGTGTTTAGTTTGGCATTGAAAGAGAATATGGCCGCGGTGCGGGCGGGTTTTATTTTCGTGTCGAACTATAGTGAAACAGTTGTTAATGTGTGTCTAAGTAATTAATCATGCATCCAAATTAATCGATATGAATCGTTTATTGTAACATCACGCCCGTAATCACCAAAGGGGTAGGCAGAGTTAAAGGGGCAGCTAGCCCCTATAATAACTTTCAGCCAAATCAGATGTATAAATGTATCTATGTTATTTGCGTTTTCAATTTAGGTTTAATGTTAAAAATAAAAGCAAGAGGAAATACAGAAATGAACTGTGGTAGCTTAATGGTAAGGACACGCACCTCTAATCTAACCGATGGATGCGGGTTCAGGGCCGGGTATACGTCTGGATTTTTTAAAATGTATGTTTCATACGTATTTATGCGGTGCCTAGCTAGCGGTGAGGAAAAACATCGTGATGAAACCTGAATTCCCACAACTATAGATGTCTAACCATGATCGAAAATGTCTGGTTCCCCTTCTTTATGGTTACGAAGACCAGATCGGCGCTTCAATGTAGGTACCAGACTTTCTAAATTCTGGATCATGGAAGACCATTTAGAGAAGAAGCGGACCTTGACTAAGCACGGGACATAACGCTAGGAGAATGATGATGTCGAAATAAAAATAATAGTAATGAAACATGTTTTGTTATTACTCTGTCCCATAGGTGATGGTAATTATGAACAATGCCCGAACAATTTGATTATTTTAATAGTTATTACCAAATTGCCATCTCACATTGGTAATTTTTCATAATGCCCGGGCATTATGTAAGTATAACCTATTTATCACTTGGTCCACAACATGTACATTTACTAGGAATTGTATGAAAATTCTAATATTGTACTAGGAAATGTATAAAAGTAATGTTTTACGTGAATAAAATTAATAAAACCAGTTAGTAAACTGAGAATCAGAGTTATCCTTGAATAAAACGTACCTAAACTTAAAATGTCTAAAATAAAAATGCAGGGAGATTCAAAATGTCAACATTTAATACACTTAAGTTTGTTATCATTCATGTTAATTTTATCTTATTTTAACAAAACTAACTGATATAATGCATAAATATTATGTAAATAAAAAAGATGCAAAAGCAGTTTGACTTTTTCCACAGTTCCGGCGCTGCAGGTCTCTGGCGGTCCCACGCGTAGGTACTAATCGTCGCAGATGGCTTCGGTTCACCACCACAGATTCGGTTTGTTCAGCCTCAGCTGCGGCGCCTCGCTTGCAGCCTCCTGCTCCTCAGCCCGCAGGCCGCCTTAACTCTGCCCGGGGGGACTCGCCGTGCCTACTCGATTCTGAAATACACTCCAGGAGCTACGGAAATTAATTTCTGTCACTAAAACTTAAGAAATTAGTAAATACCCACCGAGCGAAGCCGGGACGAGTATTTAATAATTTCAGTGCGTATAAAATAAAGATATATCCAAGCAAAATTATATTTCAAGGTATTCTACGAAACAAGGGAATTCCATCACATGACTTGAAAATAATAAATATATATCGTTATTTAGGTTCGTTACCCTTTTTTTTGTTGGGGAAACTCCCACGAGCCGTCACCCCCTGCTTGGGGCACAGATGTTAGATGTCTGTAGCTCAGGGGCGGTGTGTCGGACTCGAACCGACTAAAACCCCGACGTGGCCTAGTTCTGCGAGGTACCGGAGGAGCCGGTGTCAGGACTAGCAGCAGCTCCTCCGAGTGGGAGCGTGTCGCAATGCGCGGCTCACCTCCCGCAGCGGTGGTCGCTGTAGTGCACACTACGGACGCGTCAGATGCACAAATACGATTAATTAGATAGATTTAAAATTTAGGTATCTATTAAAATACCTTTATTTTCACACCATTCATTGCGAGTAAACGGGTACGCACTACACGTGCAAGACATCGATGTTATCAGTAATCTCCGAAGTTTTTATCAGGTTAAGACGGCAAGCAGATGTAAATTTTTCTTTGCAAAGTTAACATTTCTTTAATATAAAGTAAATTGAATTAAATGAATAAAATAATTGCTGACAAGCGTAAGACACAGCCTAATGAGGCTTTTCTACTAGGGTTATAGCGCAAAACTACGAGAGTACGCTTCTTCTCTAGCTACATAAGTTATAATCCCATAATTTAAAAAAAAAAGTGTTTTGAGTTGAAGTTGAGTTGAGTTGTTTTGTATTCGTAAGTGACCTATCATTTACGAATAATTAATGTTTCTTTTTTTCACATTTTAATTCCGCCTCAAAGGAGAAAAAGCTTGAGCAATCCTGTGAATCAACCGGTTTTGAATTCAGAATTATGTGTTCGTTGATGAACGTCTCAAAACTTGTATAATTTGAACGCCTGATTCTCAATTCATCAATCTATAGCACATATAAGTAGATAATTTTAGTTAAAAGGGCCGGCTATTTGGCCTTCTTCCTCTACGGAGGTACCTAATGATCGTTCTCGTAAGATCCAGTAGGTATGCATCGTAAGACGGGCAATTTACCAATTGAGACACTACAAAGGTCTATTTGCCTACGTTCCTACGTTCGATGCACTTATTAAAGATAAGGTCAATAAATGCGAGATTATACTTTCAAGTTTACATTATATATAAAGTATACAATACATAATGTAAAGTAAGCATTGTATCACAGATGTACCTATAAAATAATTCGTTGCTCATACACAATGACGTGGATAAAAAAAACCGACTTCAAAAACGAACCTAATAAAAGTAAAAATTAAATTTACTTAGGCCAAAGTAATACGTATTTTAATAGTTATCTATAATTTTTAAGAACTTGTGATTTTCGTATTTGAACGAGGTTTTATGTAGATACCTTATTTATTGTCTAATTAAGAAAGTATCTAATATCTCGTAATATTTATAGAGATACTTTTTAAATGGGGTTTGAGCTAATTCTATTTCGTCATAGGGTTATATGCTTATACACCAAAGAGTCTTGAAATGCATTCTTGATATCTATTTGATAAGATAGTTGATGGATGTATTTCGGAAGGTTATTTATAAAAAAAAATATAATCAAGTACGAAATCCCCAAAGGGTATCCCTTTGGGGATTTCGTACTGGATTATACATTTTAGTAAGCTCCTTTTTAACCAACCAACTTCAAAAAAAGGAGGTTCTCAATTCGTCTGTATGTATAACTTTTTTTTTATATTAGTTCATTTCAGGCAAGATCAATTTGAGCTGAGTTATATGGAAAATTGTAAAAAAGTAATGAGAAGTGGTTATAGCTTGTCGCCGACATAATCACAACTCCAACACACCCAATAGGTAAACAATTTGTCGCCTTTTACGACATGATAGGCCCTTGCTTAGCATGTAACACAGTGGCACATTCTTTTTATGTCCCAGACCAACATGGGACAAAATTCACGTAAATACAAAATAAATAAATAAATAAATTAATAATAAATATGAATCCCCGAAGAGATAGGCAAAGTCTAAAGAGAAGAGTTGGGTAAGATGGAAAATTGTGAAAATGTCGTGAGAGGTAACTAACTCCATGTAGGTATAACAATCAATATCTCGGAAAAGACAACTAATAGTGTACTATTTGTTGTCTTTTACGACATGTCAAGCAGAAACACGTTTGTTACTTACTTTTTAAGTCCCAAGTCAATATGTGATATATTATTATGTAGATTGTAGGTATATCAATAGGGATATTTAAATTAAACACAAGCTACTAGCTATCTACATTTAAAATAAATACAAAGAGTTCATAAGTAGGTACAATCCAATGTGACCCCATGTTAACATTGTAGTATTGATTTTTTACAAAGTTTAGGTAGTGCTGTGTTTGCGTGTTCCATTTATACCAAGGGAGGTCACAATCGCTTACGTAGTTAGGTACATGTCTACAATAATAAACGTCCGCAACGCGCGGTGGGGTGGGCGACCAGCAATCAACTTCATCATAGCCACTCAACGTTCCAGACCGTGGCCCACGATTGTTCTGTACGCGTCAAACAGTTCAGTAAAGGTTCGAACGACATAGGTACGTTTATTGTGCTAACAATATTTATGTGACTGTTGTGAAAATGAAGAGAACTATCTTAATTACGCTATGTCTTGTGGTGTTGGTAATTTCCGTTCAAGGAAGAAAAACATCCAGGAGTCGCAGTTCAGGATCGGGGCGCGGTAGCAGTCGAAAGACTAATTCCAACCCTCAACCAGCACCAACATCATTCAGCAACCCACAAGCTTCGGCACCAAAACCAACTTCATTTGGATGGCAAGAAAAACCAGCTCACAACATCCAAACTTACGCATCTCGGCAGTCAAAACCGTCAAATACTCAAAGTCATAGCTATCCGTCGAGTCATTCTTATCCATCTGGCCAAACTGGTCTCTCAGGAAATAGCCCACCGAAACAACCGCCCTCGTATCAAGAAAGTGTTCAAAGAAGTAGCGCTTCTCAACAAACAGCACATTCAGGAACACAATCACAAACAAATAATAAACCAAGCCATTCGTACCCAGCATCAAATGGACTCTCCGGAGGTTCCGGTTTATCTGGGTCGGGTGCTGTACCTGGCCAAAGTGCTGGTTCCGGATATTCAAGTAACAGTGCAGGATCCAGTTATCCACAAGGCAAAGGCCTGTCCGGTAGTGGTGCTACTTATCCCCATGCCAACGGAGGATCTGGCGCTGGTGGCTATCCACAAGGAACTGGAGTTTCCGGTGGTTCTTCTTATAATAGTGGTGGGACTGGTGTTGGTTATTCTCAAGGAAGTGGTGCTTACGGTGGACCACCACCACCATATCCTGGCCATAGATCTGGATCGTACAACGGAGGACATCATCCACCGCCTCCTTATTCGGGTAACAACTATAATTATGGTGGTTATGGAGGTCAAGGCTTTCACCCTAGTTACACTCCACAAATGCCTGGCTACTTTGGAAATTATGGCAATAAAGGTTTCGGAGGAGTCAGTCGTTCAGGCAGTGCACTTACTGGAATAGGCATTGCAGGTGCAGGCGTCGGAACTATTTTGACTGGCTTAGCTTTATGGAATCTGGCAAGATCGACCGGGCACCACCATCATACAGTTATATATGACAATAGGGGTCAACCCGTCGCTGTAGCTCCAGCAAACGGTACAGAACCAGCTGTAGACCCTATTTTAAAAGATTTAGTCAATTGTACTCTTTCCATAAGTAGTGACAATTCAACGGAAGTGTTAGCAATTCCATGCGCAATTGCTACGTCATTTACGCCAGAAGCTGATGTAAAGGAAGATAGTATTGCAGACGGAAAAACTGATAATACCAAATGCACAGTTACTGTAATGACAAAAACGGGTAAGGAATTTATGACAACGATTCCCTGTTCAATTCTACTAAACAGTGCTGCTGAAAATAATGTCACCGAACCTGTAATTTCCAATGAAAACGCAGAAAATGTAAATTCAACAATATCTGAACCACCTAATGGCTCATTAGAACCACAAAACTCAGCACAGCCGAATCCACCCGAAGCTTTAAAATTTATGGGAGAAGACCAAAATAATAACGATACGAAATTTTTAAATTGTAATCCGTCATTTGAAAAAGGCGATGTTCGAGACCCAATAAATCCATGCTATGCCGTAGCGAATAATTTAACTGTGGTACCTTTGCAGACAGATAATCCATCTAAAGACATTGAATAATGATTAAAATGTATGTAACCTTTGTAATTAGATTAATAAGCTTAGAAAATAGTGATGTTATAGATAATATATTGCTTATTATCAGTATTCCCTGTAAACCTGATATCTTACAATATAAATACGCGTATTTTTAAACTTATTAAGATTAAGATATTTAAGTGGGTAGGTTATTTCTGCTATCTTTCGATAATTGGCATAATTCAGAGAAAGGTTTAATTTATGTAATTACTTTACGACTAACGTTAATGTAGATAACAAATAGATGTAAAGATTAGAATTAAAAATAAATAACTAGTGTGATCGTTATTCTACATATAATGATTTATTTAGAATAAGTTCATATATATATTTAGTTTCTATTTTTATTTTACGACTTTCCTTATAAAGAAAGATAACACATCTTGTACCTACTTGCGTCCATAAAAAAAATCATCATAGCTCTGAGTACTGAAACTAATGGAGATGACTTAACTACGAAACAGTGAAGCCCAATTTTGAGTTAGGAACAAATATGGCGCCTTTGTGTAGTGTCATTCCACTTTACTTATATACATACTTACTATAAGTCTCTGAACAATTTATTTATGACGATGTTTTTGAATGTTACAAGTTAGATTATGTTATAATCACAAATGTTATCAATATTGGCACAATACACTGCAAATTCCACTGACATTGACAACTTAAAGCAAGGAACCAAAATGGTAAGCCGGCTTCACTTAGGTATTTCTATGACGTCACTTGATGATGTTACCGAAAATAGTTAAGTCAAATATGTTGTTGTCTCTTTTTACGTGCAGTATTGTAGCCTTGTTAAAAAGAGATAGAAGTTTATGAATACAATATCGATATTAATCATATTTGTATAGCAGATTGTTCGTATAGAACATTAGCTCGTCCCCATATGTTTCAGTACTCAGAGGATCATAGTAACACGCCGGATTCTTGACGAGTTTTCCATATATTGCTGAGCCCTGAAGTCAGGGGCGTAGCTACCGCTGTATCTGCCGTATCAATTATACGGGGCCCCCGGGCGACGGGGGCCCCCGGAGTGCGTAAGCAAAAATTAATAAAAACTTCAAAATTAATGAATCAGTTTGCCGAAAAAAGGCAAGGAGAGTGTATATTTAATTTGAATTTGAATTGTCAAACATTTTAAAAAAAGTGACAATAATTATGATGAATAAATATTTTTATTAATTTTATGCAAACATTATTTTTTTCTTTTGTGAGAAATCTTTACCCTTCATAAGGGCCCCCCAAAAAAATTATACGGGGCCCCGCCAAGGCGCGCTACGCCACTGCCTGAAGTACATAGATTACACACATACATACACATACATACTTACATACGTACATAGATTTTAACCATTGCACATACCTATGTACTTACCATCACGGCAGCATACCCCGATAGGGTAGATAGAATCCAAAGAGCTCTTTAGACCACATTTAGTCAAAAGTCGGCTCTCTCTGTCTACCCTGGTAGTAAAGTGGTGTGAAGTTTAGTTATGTAGTTTGGCAAAAATAAATATGAACTTGATTAGATGGAAAATTGTAATCTACATACCTAATCACAAATCGGATACACCATATACAGATACAATCGCCTTAAATTACGACATGCTAGGCAAGAAACACAATCGGTACATTATTTTTAGGTCTCAGACCAACAAGGAATCAATTTTGAATAGTCTTACTTACTAATATTATAAACGCGAAAGTTTGTATAGATGGATGATTGGATGGTTGTTACTCTTTCACGAAGTACTGCATGCATTTTAATGAAACTTTACAATAGTATAGCTTATACATTAGAATAACACATAAGCTATGTTTCATCGCCACGCGAGCAACGGCGCGGGTAGAAGCAAGTGCCAAATAAAAAAAGCAACATCAGAACAGAACGCTTAGCTGAATAAAAATACAATTCATTACGCAATTTTTTTGCGCAAACCATTTACAAAAGCCAGTCATTAAAAATAATGGATCAAAAATCAAGTCAAATAAAAAAGCTAGTACCTAAGTGTCGTCTAAAATATTGTTACTGATATGAAGGATATTATTCCTAAGAAGCGGTACTTAAGTATAGGTCATTAAGAAAACCCGCGATGGAGATCTCTGGATTTCTAATCTAAAAATGGGTTTCAAAGTTTAGACCACTTGCTCGACGGTAACGGAATACGTAATAATAGAAACCTTGGAACCACCTTGCCACCTATTGAAAATGTCACGTCACGTTGCTTTTTATCAACCGACTTCAATAACGAAGAGATTCTCAATTCGATCGTATATTATTTATTTATTTATTTCTTTACAGAAATCCCCACCGTGATTATTTTTCAGTTAGCTATCAACCAACGTTTAACAGAGATTGATTTTTTTCAGTCCCCAAACATAGCCGCTCGGGGCTGATCGCCCGATGCGGACCCCGACTAATTACGGAGTACTTATATCGTTAAGAAAATTTAATACAAATTCCTCAAACATTTTATGCTATCATACGTAGGTTTTCTGACTACAGAGATTCTTGTAAACTAGTGGTCGCCCAGTGGTCGAAGTTCGTATTTCTTTTTTTTTTTTTTATTTAATGTATTTCATGCATAATTAAAAAAAAAAATTAGCATTCTGCTCTCCTTCAATTCATTCATATCAATAACACCTAACAGTGGAACTCCCCCCCCGCGCCCACTTATGTATTACTTTTGGATTTTCCATACTTTTTCAAATCTATTTTCATCTGTGAGGTGTGAGGCCCTTTGCACCGCGAGGCCGTGGGTGGTGGCCCACACCGCCCACGCCTTACGCCGCCTCTGGCTCAGAGTTATAAAATACTACGTCTTCAGAGAACATACATACAATGATAGGTTCCATCAATTGATTTATTTTGTTCATCGTTGTCTTCTTTCAAAAAAGATATTAGGTAAGTAGGTAATAGACTTCTTACAGATTATATTAGTGTATGAAAATTTCCCCTTCCTTCACTTCTCCGTTTCTTGGACACAAAACATCGATAGGTACCTATTGATATTATTTTAGCTTGTAATTTGTATCTTTATTCCTTATCATCTACTAATGTTAACAAATAGGTATGTAGGTGTATATATTTTTTTTGTTTTACTATTAGTATGTATTAGTATGTATAAGTAATAGCTAGTTAATACATCACATATAGTAAAAATTACATCATGTTTGTATATATGCATCCTGTGCAATTCCTTTGAATGTCAATATAACATTTTGATCCTAATAATTTCAGCGAAATCCGTTATATGCTGCATCGCTAAATTTCATTTGTAAATTAGTTGTATTTCATTTTTAAATTATGTAAAATTATTAAAAATTGTAAATTGATTTTAAGAGCTGTGGATTTTAAATAAATAATACCTAATAAAATTTAAGAAGATGATACTTATTGACTTGAGTCTTCATCACAACCCGGAATCCTTACAACTAATTTATTGCCTCATGTTCGAGTATTATAGACTAAAATACTACTTCATAGATAAATTAAATTAGATTTAGATATGTACATACTTAATGAGTCGGAAATGAAATATATATTTTTTTAGTTTGAGTAGGTATATTACATGAAAACTGAATGTAAAGCAATGACTTTGCTAATTTATTTGTGGAAAGCATGAAAAAAAAAAAAAACAATTTAACATGCCTGTCACAAACGTCAATGTCATTTAGCAGGTTCTTGCTTGGATTCACAATAATTGATTTAAATTGATGTTTTCATGTTTTGTTTACTTTAATAAGTTTGAGTATATGCCTAATATTTTATTTCAAGTAAAATAACACGATATGTTTATATCTAACATATAACGTATGGATTTATTGCAGCCTAGACTAAAATAACATAATAATCAGATCAAAATGTCTGATCCAACTATCCAAACTTTCTGTTGCCATCATACAGGGAATAAAGAAGACATGGCTGTTAGGATCATGAGTGAATTTAACACTGATTCGTATAATGCTGTATGTCTTGCTTCATCAGCAATTGGTATATTAGGGTCCCTTTATCAGGTATGTACGATAAGAACGACGTCAGGAATTGTTACACAAAAGTGATAATAATTTTTGTTTGGAAATTTTAGGTTTTCCCTGGTATAGTTTCTAGAGGACAGCAAAGGTGGCAATCTACGGTTTCTACTAGAGGGCGAAAGAGTATTGTTTGGTTGGCAATTGCAGACTTATTGGCTTCTTTTGGTAATTTATTCTATTTGAAGTAATGTAGCCTTGATATTATCATGTTTTTCTCTTTTTAGTTCTTAAATAATGTTACGTTACTCTATTGACAGAATATAATACATGTCTCTTACTACTAAAATTGCAATATTGACTCTTGTTACATTACCTTATTAA
Source organism: Glyphodes perspectalis (assembly GCA_951394215.1). NCBI lineage: Eukaryota > Metazoa > Arthropoda > Insecta > Lepidoptera > Crambidae > Glyphodes > Glyphodes perspectalis. The sequence continues at coordinate 10,315,250 of OX596203.1, forward strand.
ATAATACTTTTATCTAAGTGTTTTATAATAAATTTAATGTGTTGTTTGCTATATTCTTAAATTTCAAAAAAAATTATGCTTCTATTTTTTTTACTATTAAGCACATTCTATGTTTCTAACAACTTCCAGGTGTTTTAGTGCGGTCTTCTCTATGGCTAAAGTACAAAAATATAATGCCCATGCCTGATGATGATGTTAGTGTGTTGTTTTGCAGCATAATTTCAGTAAGTTACTTTAGTAGGTAGAATAATAGTGTAGTAGTTGTGATATTCTTTCTTTCCTTCTTATATTCTTTGTAGACTAGATTAGTTATGTTTGACTCTTTGTAGGCATGGACACAGTATTTCTATACTGCTACTTGGTTTTGGACATTGTTCTATGCAGTGGATACTTACCTCATAATAAAAGGCCGAGATTCTCATCCCATGCTGTATCACTCATTAGCTTGGGGTATTCCAGCTGCCACTACAAGTATTGGATTATCTATTCTCTACATTCCTAATGCTATGTAAGTTCAATGTTTACTTTACTATTCACGTAAGTTTTCAGTTGCTATATTACTTATAGTTATTCATATATTAACTAAATATTGTTTCAGGTGCCATAACTTGACAACAGTTAAAAGTGCACTTTATAAAATACTGCCTAATTATTGTGCCACTTACATCCCAATAGCTATGGTCATGATAATTAATCCTATAATGTATATGTTATCCAGTAAAAATGTGGAAATGGCAGTAGCATTACCTTTGGCTCAGGTAAAGCATTATTGATTAGCCAGTCCTTGCATTTGATAGTCATCTCAATATTTTATTTATCTAATCTTTACCTTTCAGTTCACTAGCAAAGAGAGACGAGTTGTGGATGCTTTAAGAGTAAAGTTTTTACTCATCAATTTAGTTTTTTACATATGCTGGCTGCCAAATCTTGTCAATGGTATATTGTTATGGACTATGTGGTTTAATATGCCTGTAAAAGTTATTATAGTTATATGGTACATCATGGTAAGCATATATTCATATATAGATGTATAATTAAAGGATCTTACAATAACTTGTCAATGAATAAGATATTAAAACCATTTTTTATTATACTAAATTATTGTTTGTTTTTTTTTTATAAAAATCCTAACAATAAAATTCAAAAATAACATTATTTTCAGGCTTTGATGAACCCTATGCAAGCATTACTAAATGCATTGGTTTATAGAAAATGGAGTTTCAACAGTCAAAGTTTCATCCCAAGCTTCTTGAAGAGGCGCCCCGAGGAGTTTAATTTTTATGATGAACAATCTCCATTACTAGGATCAGAGCCACCTAGGTTGCAACTGTCTCCTATACCTCCCAGTATAAATAATTATGCAACATTATGAGCACATATAAATGCATCACAATGTATCAGTTACATTATTAAATTAAACGCTCACCAAATGAAGAATTTAGTTAAGACAATCTTTTTTGACGAATTTTGTAGTTTTTTAATTTTTATCAAATATACAATTTATCTAATTTTCAGTGTTTTATTTTATTGTTACGTAAGTGTCTTCATATTGTTTTCCAAAATGCCTTACAATATATTACGAGGATATTGCACATTTTGGAAAGCTAAAAGAGTATATACACAATCTGATATTTATAAGTACAACTTGTAACAATGATCTGGCATGAAAATAACTTACTGTAGTTATGTAAACTGCTGATGGAAGAAAACTAGTAAGCAAAACATAAAACTGTAGTTAAAATACATTATATTTTATATGTTTTTCATATTAATTAATATTTTTTTATATTATAGGTACATTTCAGATCTTTAACAAATTAATTAAAAATTAACTATTTATCACAATACATATATATTCACAAATCTTGCTCATTTTCCGGTGGGGCCAAAGTTAAATCTGTAACATCTTTAACAATCATATGGGCGATTTGCCAGGCCATTTCTTCCTCCACTTTCGATGTTGTGGTTGGCACAAAACGACTGACCATTTTTTTAAATACTGACCTGTCTTTTTTATCTGGATCAGGTTCAAATTTAGATTCAAATCTACCCAGACTATTCACTCTTCCAAGACTTAACCCGTCATGTCTCTTTCTTTGCCATAAAGCGTCAGCATTATACAGCTGATTGGAATCAATTGTCATGTCAGGTACAGAATGGTTACGTTTCTTTTTTCGGAAGACAGGGTCTCCCATAGCCAATAGAGTATTTTGTGTGCTTATGCTAAATTCACTGCTACAATCTGATTGTGATCTATTATGAGAAGACCATGACTGATCTACTGAGTGAATCATTTCAGATAAGTATCTATAGTACAATTCACTTTCTAAGAATGTTGAAACATGTTGGGAAAGGGTTTTGAATACAATTCTATATGGTAAATCAAAACATGAGTAGTGTGGACCACCTTCCATGCAAATGTCACTTTCAATTTTCAACCTAATATATGTTGGGAATCCAATAGGACTGGTAGCCTGAAGAGAAAAATATTTATCATACAGAATTATTGCATCTGCTTGTGCTTGGTCTGCATTTGCAGTATTGCCATTCATTACATTATCCCTGAAGTGCATGACGGCCATTAAAAATTCCAATAATAAACTACATGATTCTTGTTCTAAATATTCAGTGAAATAAAATAATAATGTGTCATTATACAAGATATCTTTTAGATTCAGAGAGCCGCTGGTCAATATATCAATTTGTGCTTTAATATAAAATGGACTTTTCAAAAAATCCTTATAATAGTATGTATCAATTTGATTGAATAGTGTATCCTGCACTGGCTTGAAACAATCAATTTTAATTGATCCTTCTGGTTGACATATATTAGAAATTACTATTTTTCTTGTGCTATCTGGTAATTCAAGCTGATAGGGTGCTTCTAAAGCAACATAATTCTTAAATAGGTTAATGGCTAACTCTGTTAAATCCACATTATCCTTATGGCCACACTCTTCGCAGGCATCTAATGTATCTGCATGTTCTGATAAGTTCAGACATGAACTTGAAGAACTTCCAAACTTTCCAGCATTGCTATTGGTGTGAAATTTGTCACTAATCTTATCTTTCCACATAAGTTTTTGTGACAAATAATCATTTTTATCTCTATGTACATTACATTTACACTGAAAGTCAAAGCTTTTAGCACGGCTAATCTTGGAGTGATTTTCAACTTTGATATTAGTATTCAAACTTGATACCAATGTTTTGAAATTTTCTAAATCTAGCCAACATTTCATGAGCATAGGTTTATCAACGGTCTCCATGAACTTTACAAAATATTTAAGTCCTTTTTTTTCAATGAGTATGTCATGTAAGCTTATACATAATTTTGATTTCTTTTCAAACTGAAATTCATCTGAAATAAAGAAGTGAGATAATTAATATTAATTAATATGAATTACAAGAATATATGGGAAAACTTGATATCCATGAAATAAAAAATAAACGAAACCATTATCCTACCTTCGGCATCATCTAACTGCGTATCCAAAAGAGTACTATTATCATTATTACTGAAACTAGAACTAGGTTCTGGAGGCCGGACCGGACAACCGGATTTTCCTTTCGCTGGAAGGGTAAAAAAATCGTTAACACATCATCACTGTACCAGGAAAAACTTGCATTGGCGATAAGATTTACGTAAAAAGTCATTACCTGCGCTCTTCCAAAACTTAATCATAGCTTTGAATGTACTGGCCTAGGGGATTTGGATGAGGTTCTTGCCGACCGTAGCAGAAAATTACGTAAATTCTTCATAAGTGCACTTTGCTGACGTTACAGGTAAACAATAATAACCAAAGAAAACAATAAAATTGTTATTTTGCAACAATGTATTGTTTCGTTTCGTCGCACAACACAAGTAGTAATGTAAGTGACAGCAGTAGTGATGTACTAAATGTGTTCAATTAGATGTTCAAATTAGAATCGATTCCATGACTTACGGCCAGTTGGTTGAAATTAACGTCCATGGGCAGAAAGTATTTTATGTAAGTAGTAGCTGGAATGCTGGATTCTTTTATTTTTGACGATTAGGATTTGTATTATGGACTTTAGAAAGAAGGTAATCTTCTCTATAACGTAATATCGTAAATCACATAATCTGCTCTACAATCTATACACGGCAGCAATACCTATCTGCCGCGGAAAATTTTTAGTGTAAAGATCGACCCGCAATTTTTTTGTGAACTGTTAAATATCGAAATATTATAATATTATTATTTTAAATGCTTTGGCATGTCAGTTAAACCTGTTATTTTTTTTGGATAATAAGTACAGTACTATTCTTATAAGTTATATTACAGAGTACTATACTACGTACAATATTATATATTATATGTTATATCTATGAGTGATAGTGTATGGGATGAGGATGAATGATGGTATGGGAGGGAGAATTATAATAATTATTATATTATATGTATAAAAAAAATATTTTAAAGCCGTTAGTCAGTAATCAGTATTATACTGATATATATATCATTTAGTCGTAAGTTTTATTTTCTACCTATTTTTCTATGGAGGGAATTAAGAAAATAAGGGGAGCTTTAATTTTTAAAATGACATGATTAACTTGTTGGTCTATTGGTAGCAGGGCTCAGAAACGATTTTTAGAAATTGCCAGGTTTTGCATACAGGCGCGACTAAGAGTTGGTGCAACCCATAAACCCTAAGGAATCCTCTGCTGGGCCTCAGCGTCAGCCCGCTATCGGGCGCCCGCGCCAAGGGTGGAGACGACCGCAAGCATACAGTCGTCTCTTCAGTCGGGTAGGTCCGTTAAGCGCGAGTCAGAGCCCCCGCCCCCGACCCGCTGGACCCACCAGGAGAGACGTGCTAGGACACCCAGCACGTCTCTTTTCCTCCACCCAGGAATCAGACGCCGTTCGTAGTCGTAGGCCCACGCTCGCGCTGTGTCCCCTGCTGAATCAGAGGGACACGCGGAGAGTGTCTTGTCGGGGAGGAAGGGCCCGCCTTCCACCCGCGCAGTCCAAATTGAGGGCAGAGCAATGACGACGCGGGGAGCGTTCTCCCCGCGACCCACCGCTACGCATCCGCAGTGCGCCCCTGCCGAGTTGCTGAGGATAGGGAGGCGAGCAACGAAACACTTAGCTCCTTCTCTTCCTCGGCAATCCTCGTCCAACCGCAGACAGAACCGCGGTCGGTGCCGCGACTGGTTCGTCCAAACTCGAGCAGCCGTGGCCCACCTTGGAGTCCCTCTCGGCTTCGGCCCTGTCCCGGTGAACAGGGTTGATCTTGCGCCTGATTTCTCACCCGTCTCACCGGACTATGCCGGTGAAGGAACAGCGAGAACACCAGAGTTTGCGCTTACAATTAGGCTTAAATTATAAATAATATATTCCCTAGGCTTATCTTTATTGAGATTGGCGGCCGCGATTGAAATCGTTATGGGTATCCCTCTTACCGGCACTAAATTTGTAAATATAAACCGGCCAAGTGCGAGTCGGACTTGTGCACGAATGGTTCCGTACCATTATACAAAATTAGACACTATATTATAAAACCTTTTTTTTTATATTCTGTGAATATTTGAAGCGTCAAGGACCTGTTGCGGCTATTAATGTCGATCAAAAAGCAAAAGGCAAAAAAATAACGGCTGATGTATGGGAGCTCCTCTTAAATATTATTCTTTTTAATTTAGTTAAATATTCCGTGAATATTTCAAGCGTCTACCTGTTGGCGTTATTATTATCGAGCAAAAAACGGCAAAAAAAAAACACGTTTTGTGTATCAGAGCTCCCCTTAAATACTAATTTTATTCTGTTTTTAGTATTTTTTTTTGTGATAGGGTTAACAGAAATACATTATTTGAAAATTTCAACTGTCTAGCTACCACGGTTCATGAGATACAGCCTGGTGACAGACAAACGAACAGACGGACGGCCAGCGGAAACTTAACAATAGGTTTCCGTTTTTACCCTTTGGGTACGGAACCCTAAAGAAAGGATAGTTATATATTTTTTTTAGCCCCTTATACCAAAGTAAGAGAATTTCATGTTGTACCAAAGTACATCTTCATTTACATGGTATTAGTTATAATATATATCTTAATTCGGTGTGCCTTTTGGCATAGGCCTCCTCCGACAATTTCCATTGTTGCCTGCCCTGAGCAACTCTTCTCCACTTTGGTCCCAATGTCAACCTGATCTCATCTTCCCATCTTGTGTTTTGCCTTCCTCGGCTTCTGCGTCCATCCCTCGGGTACCATTCCGTAACAGCTTTACTCCATTTACCTTTATTTTCCCGCATCATGTGACCTACCCATCTCCATTTTTGTTGGTCGATTCGAGTCAATATATCGGTAAGTTTAGTTTTTAGGCGCATTTCTCACTTTATCCTGTCGTTTACATCCTGCCATGCTCCTTTCCATTGCCCTTTGAGCTATGGCAAGCTTTTCCCTTAATATTTTAGTAAAGGCCCATGTTTCGCAGCCGTATGTTAAGCATGGCAGGACACATGAGTTGAAGGTCTTTCTCTTCAGTGATATGCTCAGGTCCTTAGACTTCATTATTTCTTTGAACGACCAGTATTTCCTCCATCCAGCAGCGATTCTGAGGTTGATTTCTTTTGTCATTTGATCTTTGGTTGAGATGACTTGTCCCAAGTAAATATACTCTTCCACATACTCCAGTAGTTCGCTATTAATCTTGATGTCGGTTTTTCGGGAGTTTGTCATTACTTTTGTCTTGGTAGGTTTCAGTTTTAATCCGACTTTCATACATTGATCGCTTAGATTTTGTCTCATATATTCTAGCTTTTTGGGGCATTCTTCTAGTAGCACTAGGTCGTCGGCGAATCTTAGGTGGTGCATTTTAGTTCCGTTTATATTAATGCCATATTCTTCCCAGCTAAGCCTGCGAAATAGACTTTCCAGTACTGCAGAAAACATTTTTGGGTCAAGTGGTCTCACACCTCTTTGTATTTTAAGTTATATATTATATGGGTCCAAATATTTGGTTTTCCGCCGCCCCATTAAACCTAGGACTGATAAACTAAATACATTTTTAAAAGTTTGTTATTTGAAATTTGCCACCCCTAAAAAAAGCCGCCCGGGGCGGACCGCCCCTCTTGCCCTTACCACGCTAAGCCACTGCTTATTATAAAAGGAAAATATTAACACACATTGCTATCTATTTTACAATTCACATAATATAAAAAAATATATTCGCCTTCGTCTAAGGGCAAGGACCTCTAAAATTTTGTATTGCTATTTTTCGAAAGGCATGATAGGAAAATGGTGAAGCAATCCGATTTCCTTGCCGAATTATTTGAAATTTTACCATCTGTTAAAATTATACAATACCTACGGCTATTTCCTTGTAATTCGTTGATATAATTTACTTATCCAAGTAACAAGGAAACCGACGAACGGAACGGAATTTAGTGGAACAGTAAATACTCCTATGTAGATACCATGGGAAATTATATAGCGAGCTTTTATAAATTGATAACGGTGGATCAGGCAAATTATCTGCGGTCCTTACGCAATCTGAGGACGCGGTGCACCGGCGCCGGAGGCTATCGACCTTCCCGCGGTTACTTGAAATAACTGTTAAGTTGTTGGAAATAACTTGATGTCAAGCGCAGGGCGTAAGCCGTCACAGGCGGGCCGTAGTCGCACCTGCACGCGAGACTTGTACAATCATCCTAGACACAATTCTAATAAATTAACAATGTACGTTAGAATCATTTTCCTAACTTATTATATCGTGACGCAATTCGCGAGTGGAGCATCGGTATACGACCAGAGCCAGACGGGAAATTTGAATGTGCAAATTGATTTAAAAGATCTTCAAGTTATCGCTCTAACAAAGAGCGGTAAAGAAGAATATGTGGTGAGTTTTCCTTTACATTTTTCTTCGAAATCTATTACATTATATACTAATTGGATAATTGGTATGATAAAGTTCATTATCCTCGTTTGTTTTGCCCAATAATTTATCAAAAATTTTTGAGAATCATGATAAGTGAATTTAATTAAACAAATATATACCTACATTTATCACTATGCAATAAGTTCTTTATTCGCAAATTATATTAGTAGTTACGGGAATTCTTTACTCGATAATACAATCAAGACTTAATGGTTGTTGATATTTTTAAAATTTGATACGTTTAAATACTTATTTTGGAGTAATAATCTACCTTATATATCTATTTATTAATATGAGCAAAGCGAACTTTTAGGTGCCTACTTATAATTTGCTATAGACTGAAGTTGTAATTGCTATAAGTATTCATACCAATTTCCAGGATTACGATTACGCTTATGATTATTCCGAGATGACGATAAAGCCACAAAACGGTACAACACCTAAACCGTTAAATGTAACCACAGCCGATTATTTGAAAGATAATACCACAGTCGTCGCTACAACGGTCTCTGCAGAAACGACCACTGAATTGATAAAAAGTAGTACTGCAAAGGCACCAGATGCTGTCACTGTGACTGATAATGGGAACATTACATCTACAACAATAAGGAGTGTAAAGTACAAAAATGCAAAATATACAACAAAAAAATCAGACGCGATAGTAACTGCTGCGCCTGCGTCAACGAGTAACACTAACTGCACTAGAGGTTTCGTACTTTGCGATGGGCAAAACCAGAATAAACCCCTGTCGTAAGTATCCATTAGTTGAAGTTGTAGTCTCATGTAGGTACTAATATGTAATTCGCATTTAGTTCGTAAATATTAGTTAACGCCGGTCTCTGAGATAAATTGGTAACATAGAATAGGACCAAAGAGATGGATAAGATTTTTTATGAATAATTAATTTTAAGAAACCTCAACGAATATTGCCGCTTTTCAACATTCGATAGGAGTTTTATGAGCTTAATATTAAGTACCCTTTGAAAGCAATGGGTATTGTAGAGAGAGCAAGGTGGGCTTCATTTATTACTAAGTCGACTCGACTTAGTAGATAATAAATTGATTTCAATAAACTTCTATTATATCAGTTATCAAATAACGTTCCTAAACATTTGTTTAAATACGATAAATGACCGGATTTTTATACGGTTTTGATCAATAAAATGATTCATTAGGAAGGTACTTAAATAAGTAGATATATTTACCCGTGTGAAGCTAGGTGGCTGCTCGTATCTAAATAATTTGCATGCGCAATAGTACAGGATTAATTATAATTTATTTTTAGAATTGATGCACAATAAAACCTGTTTGTCGTCTGAGTATCTGATTGATTCGCGATCCGGAATGGCGACTGCATAATATATTAGCGTTTTTTATACGCCTATGCATGTACCAAGGTTTGTGTGTGTAGTACACACAAACCTTGGTACATGCATAGGCTATATTAAAATATGGCTGCAGTAAGTCGTTAACAGCTATTTCAGCAATTTCGGTAGATTAAAAAATATTTCACAGGACTCGTCATGAGCCATTAGTAGTTTCAGTGGTACCTACTTAGGTTAACGGCAAACGTTCTTGATTACGATAATCGACATTTACAGTTAACTTACTTATCTATAAAGTTAGGCGATAGCGCGGATTAAGGTATTTAGAAGGAATGCTTTTGGGCCTAGTTGGCCAATCAAAAGACATTTCACGACAACAAATGTTAGTAAATTTTATACTATTTTTTTATAATTCCAATAATTATAAATGATATTTTTGTAACAAATATTGGCATTCATGAAATAAGTGGTACTGGTGGTAGGTAGCTCAATATGGTAAGGAACTTAGATATTACACCCGCCTTAACATGTAAAGGGGTGCTGGCTTTTTTAAATGATTAACGGATTTACTTACATATTATTACTCGGCGGCGAAGGAAAACTTAGGGAGGAAACTTGCACATTTAAATACATAAAAATGAATGTGGTACTATGATCCAAATGTCTGGTTATTGATTATGGGTTACAAAGTCTTGATAGGCAGTGGCTTAAATTTAAATATATATCCAACTAGGTACATCACTAGTACATTGATCTGACTCCGAAGTAAGTAGCTTAGTAACGGATATCAGAATCAACAGTGGTGTTACGTAATATATACTTAAATATCAGATATGAACACCCAGACACAGAACAAACACAAGTATTCATCACACGAATGTTTGTCCTGGGTGGGGATAGAACCCACAACTCTCAGCGCATAGGGCAGGGTCACTTCCAAATGCGCCATCGAGCCAGTCAAATTTAATAAATCAGACATGCTAAATTTAGGACTATGATCTAAGCGGACCTCGAAAAGCAAGGTACATAACGCTAGGTAGATAATGAAAATAGATGGTAGCATGCAAGTATGAGTCCACGAGTGTCCTTTTATGTCGCCATAATATTGGGACTAAACATAGCCGCACCATTGCGTTATTTTATGGCAAATAAGTTTTGGCCATCATAGGCGGTTAATAGATGGTTTCAACCCATGACATTATAAAGAGTTTTAATAGATAAGCATTAAACTTAATGTACTGGCGCTTTTAAGTAGGTATATTTATGTTTCCATCAATCTCAAAAATAAGCGGTGACAGCTCAATGGTAAGGACACACGCCTCATATTGAAGGAGTCAGGGCCATCTTTAACATATTGGAGGCCCTGGGCACTTTAGGAAATTAATGTCTTTCAATAATAAATATTGGTGTTCTATTATTAGGTAATGTAAGACTAGGGGCTCTCTCTGATGCTGGGGCTCTGGGCTCGTGCCCATAGTGCCCAATGGGAAAGAGCGGCCTGAAAGAGGTGCAGGATATAAAACTGGGCACGTACCTCTGGCTTTTTCAAATCTATGTACCTACGTATATACTACCAGCTCGGCGGAGAAAACATCGTGGTGAAACCTGCACATTCAAACGACTGTGGATGTGTAATCATTACGATCCAAATTTGTCTGGTTCCCTTATAAAAGGGTTACAAAGATCAGCAAAGTAATTACCAGGTTCGCAAAATCCTGGGTCATGGTCAAGCGGACCCCAATTATGCATGAGACATAACACTAGAAAAATAATGATCAATTTAAAAAATATTTCTAACATTTGTTGCTTTTGACAAAATAGCAGAAAGAACTGGCTCTACCTCTTGCATCTTAAAGTTAGGCCTCCCGTTGACGTTGATCGTTACCTAGCCCCCAGCATCTTATTTATATAAAAAAATATTGCAGAATAATAAATTTAAACATTGAAGCGACTGCCGGTCTGACCTTCGCAACCCTAAGATAGGGGAACCAGACAATTTTTGGATCATGGTTACAAATCCAAAGTTGTTTGAATTTGCAGGTTTCATCACGATGTTTTCCCTCACCGCCGAGCTAGTGGTATAAATACGTACATAGATTTGAAAAATCCAGAGGTACGTGCCGGGCTTGAACCCGCACTCCTCGGTTAAGAGGCGCGTGTCCTTACCATTGAGCTACCACCGCTCTTAATAAATAATTATAATGTCATTAACTAATATTTATTAATTATAATGATGTTTTTCCCTGTTTTGTTATGGATTATTTGAAACATGGATTTTATTTTTCAGAATACTCGAACTTCTTTCACAACGATTTAAAAGAAGGGATCACAGGAAACATTCTGAAGAAAAACAGTAGATAATTGTTTTGGGAATACGAAAAAATAAGCCATCTAAGCAAGTCAAATGTTACTGTTTTATTTTTTAAACAATATTATGAATGATGAATTGAAATGTGTAATAGACTGGTTATTAGCAATATTTTTAAATATCGTTTTGTTTAATTTTATAAGTACATACTTATCATCATCATCCTCTTGCCCTTCTCCCAGTTCATCTGGGGTCGGCGCAGCATGTCTTCTTCTTCCATACGTCCCGGTCAGCCGTCTTATGTAGGATACAAATTATTTTTTTACATTTTTATGTAGCCATACATTATTATTGTGTTTAAAATATATAAATATTTTCTCCCTTTGAAAGGGGAATATTCAACTTTGCGGGCTATTGACCAAGCAAAGATGAATTGTTTATGGGCTCGACTCAGATTCCAGTTGCAAAAAATTTTCTCACTAAGTATTCTACAGGTGTTAAGAAAGGCTGGTTTTTGTAAGGTAATATATGTGTACTTTGGGAGATTTAAATTACGTAGGCTGACTAATAGCTGATTAGGTACGACTCCGGTGGTGGACACGACTATTGGTACTATTGTAACGTGGTTCATTTTTCATAGGTAAGTACTCTTTTAATTTAATCTTGTAGTTCGGTATATTTCCTTATTTTCTCTATTATTGTTGATTGAAAATTATTGGTGTTAGGAACTGCTATGTCTACTAAATATGTATGTTTATTTTGCTTATCAACAAAGGTTATGTCTGGTCTATTATTGTAGGTATCACGGACTAGTAAAAAAAGAAGGACTCCACGCTATCATACTATAGCGTGAAGCCACGTTTATGCATGTGTGAGTGAGATACTTATGGATACCAGATATCGGATATCTGTCACTTATTATGTCAATGACGTAAGTTGCGTGTCAAGTGGAGCACCTGACGAGCTTCAATGTCTAGTTAGTGGCGCGGAGTCCTTCTTTTTTTACTAGTCCGTGGTAGGTATGTAGTGTTATCCGTAAGTATCGTGCGATCGTAATAACTTTTTTAATTTGAATTTTCCAAAATATGTTGTGGAATGTATTTGTAGTATGATGTGTGGATCATTTAATATTATTATTATTATTATTAAAATAAAGGCTATGATGACCTTAGAACAGCATATTTACAACTTTCGTGATATAAGTACCTATATGTAAAATACGCTGTAGTTAAATTCAAGTTTTATTTATACAACTTGCAATATTGTTATGCATGACGAATGCAGCTATCGTATACCTACTATTTAGATAGCGGATAGGATAACCAATTTAAGAATATAGACATTTGATAAAATATAAGTAAACAATAATTCCGAAATACCTATTTACTTTTAAGAGGCTAGGTAAAAAAACATGTACCTACTTACTACTTATATATACCCTTTTAAATATTTTTTTGAGTATGTAAGTACAGTAGACATTGAAAATCTTTCTTCCATATTTTGTCAATAAAATTTGGAGTAATATTAACCATAAACTTAAGTATTATTGCTCTTTATCCATAGCCACATTAATATTCTAATTACATCTTTTAAATTTATCCAAGATAATATTATGAGAAAGTAATAAAGCCACCGTCAGACATTTTAAAAACCAAATTATGGCCTAATGCCATGTTATGGCACCATCTTAATTTTTTTTATAAGTAAGTACATTATTTCAAAATTAATTGTGTAAATCTGTGATGAAATGTTTGCTACTGCTACTAACAAATAGTAGTAAGACTAAATAGAGGTGATACAGATAAAATAATATAATATTCAATTTTGGTACATTTACAATAAGGAAGATTTTTTCCATTCGAAAGGATGAAAGGAGGAAAAAAACAGAAATACTACATATAATTAAACAAACGCCTGTTTATTTTTATTTACATAGTCATTATGTATTCCAGTGAAATGTAATATGGTAACCAACATAACATAGATCTCATAGGACGGGAACACCATTCAATTAGGCATAGGACTACTTAAAATTATGCATTAGTTTTTGATTTTACTTAAATGAAGTATGACTCAAACTCTAATAAAATCTATATACCCAATGCCTAATTAATGTTAAATCTAACATAATTTATATTACTACATGGTAATAAATTTTCAAATACCTAATAAGGAAAATTTCCTATACATTTAAACAGTCAACATAATGGTCATGATTGATAATAAATTAAATGTGTTTGTTAGAGTGAACAAATATAAAACTAAACTTTAGAGTTTACAAAGGCAGAAAAGCAGTGGAATAAATGCCCCAATTGTAATAAACACCGGGATCAACACAGAGCTCTCATCCATAGAGTAAGGATCCGGTTGCTTAGGCCCGCTTGCTTTACGGGACTTAGTACTTTTTTCTTCAACTTCATCTCTTTGCTCTTCTGCCTCGTTTTCTGGCCAGACTAAAGGAGGAAGTTTGGGTACCTCATCTATAGTACCCCTCATTACATATAATGCATTAATCTTAGGGTTATCCCGGTAACCTTTGATAAATTCTACTTTAATTTTGCCCCCCCTTATGTCAGATTCTTCTTCATTGTAGTAAAGTTTACCATTTTTGATAGAGTATGGTATGTACTCATCATGAGCCACACCTCGACCTACTTTATCAAAAATATCGAGATCTGCCACTATAGTATGGTCTCCATTTAAAACCACATCAAAGACTTTCATATTGGGGGCATTGAAGTACACTTCACTAAACTTTAATACTAACACATAATCACCATCTTTACTTGCCGGTATATCATAGCCGAAAGTACTATGGTGATATCTCTCGGTTTGATACAGTATTTCATCTTTCGGGTTAACTCTTCCAATCATAACCAATTGTTTCCCGTAGTCCGATGCAGTTCCGGTTCTACCTTGCAACGGGTCTTTTTCATAGTGAATTCCGTAAATATCTGTATGAGCAGGTCCTCCAGCATTAATAGCATATATTATTTCCCCTAAGCCAGTAGCACTTTTCACCAGGTAGCTCAGGAAAAGTGAATAAATTATTAGTATGGACATTTTTTGATGACGATAGTGTATCAGTCCGTTCTGAGAAATTTAAATGAAATGTGTGATATTTCACTTGTACAAATTGTCTGAAATACGTAAACTAACACATATTGCCCCGTATTGTATTAATACACGTGTCTTAAAAATAAATAAATAATTTAGCCGGTCACGAAACTTGAATCGAAAATCGACGAAGCAAAAGTACCCATAGACAACAAATATATGTTTTTAAAGTACATCAATAGTCATGGTAATGGTAATAATATCTCCTTAATTTCACGTCATGTCTGAGAACAGTAAAAGATGAATAAAACTATCTAAATCACAAAATATTTCTAGTTTGTGTTGTGGTTTTTACTCATCATACGATCGGAAGGCATTTGAAAATCTTTTGAACACGCCAGAGAGCCTGATTAATTGGTTTGAATGATAACAACTTAGGTATGAAATAATACAATTTATTATTAATAAAGCTTTATGCGTTATGTTCCACAAAAATATCGTGTTATTTAAAAAATATTCTACACGTCCATATCAATGGTCTGAGGCTAATATTCTGGTAATATTTTAATAGCTTTGGCTGTAGGTTTTTTAAGCCAAACCATACAAATATTTTTATCTGGAATAAATCTGTCTTCAAGGAAGTGGCACGAAGTTTAGTTTCGTTCTCTGACAAAGCGCAACTTCAAGCGAAAAATAAAGTTGTTAGATTATTAGGAATAAGTCCCTGCAGATCGAGATGCACTTGCGTCGCTATAAATATTGACCACTTGCATCACTAATAATTAATTACCCTTTTTTTTAATTGGAAAGTACTGCCACAGTATAACAAATTTTCCCTACGTAGGCCGACGTCTTTGAAGTTGGGGGATACCACAGAGGAGTAAGGGTACAGAGATTAAGCTTCATACAACCGCGCGAATTGGTTGTACCTACTTACACTAAGCGCGCGGGGCATGTGTACCACTGGCCGTAGTCGTGTACGCGGCGAGACTGGGAAAAACCGGTTTACGCCTCTGAGTATTGAAACTAATGGAGATGGCATAACTACGAAAAAGTGAAGCTCATTTTTGAGTGAGAAACAAATATGGCGCCTTTGTGTAGTGTCATTCCACTTTACTTATTTACATACTATAAGTCTCTGAACAATTTATTTGTGACGATGTTTTTGAATGTTTCAAGTTAGATTATGTTATAATCAAAATTTTATCAATATTGGCACAATACACCACAAATTCAACTGACATTGACAACATAAAGCGAGAAACCAAAATGGTAAGCCGGCTTCACTTAGGTATTTCTATGACGTCACTTGATGATGTTACCAAAAAGAATTAAGACAAAATGTTGTTGTCTCTTTTTAGGTGCAGTATTGTAGACTTGTTAAAAAGAGATAGATAGAGGTTTATGAATACAATATCAATATTAATCATATTTGTATAGCCTCTGAGTACTGAAACATATGGAGACGACCTAATGTTCTATACGAACAATCTGCTATACAAATATGATTAATATGTGTGAAATTTGGATGGTGGATGTGTTTTACGAACCGGATATTGGTAGGTATTGCGAAATTATAAAAACTAATTAATCAGGGGTGGCATATTAGGGGTAAGAAGTATCAAAATACATATAATATTTTTCTGAAATAAAAAACAAATTTATAGTTTATTTTCGAACTCAAAATACCTATCTTTATTCAAAATAAGACTTTTACAGAATCACTTTTTGAACGTCATAAAATAATCACTAAAACTACCATCTGTATATCCGAGGGGAAGAAACGGCAAGAAACCAAACGACAAAGGGCCCCACTTACATTTTCATTTTCTTTATCCATGTTTTACATAGTTATTCGCGTCTCGCTCCTCTCGCCTCGCACGATTGCCCTGTCTAGACGTCTCCGTCGGCCTACTGTTAAGGGAAAATTGGTTTTACTGTAAAATTTGTTATACTGTGGTACTGAATTTACGTGCTTTTTTCTTTTTGTACTAACATTCAGTACACTACATTGGTTCGTCTGCATTGTAGGTTTATTACGTGCAATAACTCATTTCTGTTTGTGACTTAAGATAAAAATATAGACTCGAGTACCTATGATATTTAATTTTCTGGGTTAAGAAGTTATCTAATTATAAAATAATTTGAAAGACGTTTTAGTAGCTTTAGAGTTAGAAATAGAAATAGAAAACATTTATTGACCATTAAATAATACAGACATATGAGACAGAAACATACATTGAGTTAGTTTTAAGTTTATAGATTATAAATAAACAGTCGGTACCTACCTACTTACACGCATATCATCACGGGTCCGGCCTTTATGCCCCCATTCTAGGTTGCCCCCGGCCGGTATGCCCCCACATTGAAAAAAATTTTATTCCGGTTTGCCCCCGGCCGCATTGCCCCCACAGTCACTGCTGTAATCTTCGAAAGGATTGGTAGAGTCCAAGGAGCAGTAATAGTAGTATCAGTAGTTACTGCCTCTGGTAGGTCTGCCTCGTTGGTCTAGTGGCAGCATACAGTGCCTAAGGATCAAGAGGTCCCGGTTTCAATTCAGTAGAGGTAGAGTCCAAGGAGCAGTAATAGTAGTATAAGTGGTTACCGCCTCTGGTAGGTCTGCCTCGTTGGTCTAGTGGCAGCATACAGTGCCTAAGGATCAAGAGGTCCCGGTTTCAATACCCGGGTCGGATCAAAAGTTTGTGGCTGGATATTTCGATATTGAAATTACTCAGTACCTCACAGTGCACCTGTGTTTGCGCACACACTTGTGCACTATAATATCTCCTGCGCAGTTGGCTAATCATCGTTGAGATTGGCGCCGTGATAAGTACCTAGTTACAACTTTAAGCCAGAAATAACATAGTACTGGGTTTGATAAAAAATGGTGGAAAAGTTGTGACTAGTCACAAACCATACTCATTAAACAATTGATTGCCTCTTACGTCATATTAAGTAAGCCACGTTGTCGGCACTTTTTTAAGTCCCAGACCAACATGAGATTTAAAAGATTGCGACAAACAACAAATCTTTGAAGTACTTATTAGTAAAGCTACATATTGTAACATATGTATTTTTTTAATCCACGTTGAACAACTTAGAAGCCAAATCTAATACTGAATGCCATACAATTCAAATTCAATTAGGTACATCATGCCTATCTACTGAATTGATTTCCTACCCGGGAATTTTGTTATATGAGTTGCTATGTTCAATCCTAAAATACTGGTTCAAAATGAACATTATATAATTTTACTAAATTCAATAAAATGGTTACATAGGAAATAATTCTATATTAGACATCTTAAAACCGTTATTTCTTAATTATAATATTAAAATTACTGTATATTTTAATTGTGTTCATGTAGATAATGAAAAATGATTCAAAAAAGTTTTCGGAGTCTTCTTGAGAGCTGGGTACCTACCTAGGTATCCTGCCTATTGAAGAGAGAAATCAATTAATTTATAAGCAGTAAGTTTTTGCTAAGTATCTAAGTAAGTATTAATTATTTTGACAAGTTGTCCTCGAAGAGTCAAACTTCTGAAGGTTTTATTAAAGTATTCTTGTAGAGTTGGTTTGTGTAATTTAAAATTAAAATTTTATTTAGCGTATTATATTATGTACTTATATAATATTATGAGCTACTATGGCACTATATGCCTACTAGACATACAACAATAAGCCTATTACGCAATTTCATTCTTCTATTGATAAGCAATAGGTAATTGCAATAAGGGTTTTATATAAATATAATACACAGTTTGGACAAAACGGAGTGGCTGTGAGTGGCCTAATAAATGACAAGATAGGTACTACGCACATGGATGGCGGAAGATGGAAAAAAGTGATAACAACATAATGGATAATGGAGGTCCTCTCATAAATTTACAGGTAAATATCTACGTTAGGGTGCCAATGGGCAGGTTAGATTGAAATATCTGGACACGTTATGGCGATGAATAGTGATTGATTTGTTTTGGTCTCGTTTAGCCTCTATAATAATAATGGACTGATGAACTTAAATATTACGTTCATGTTTTTAATATTAATAAAGACATGGGCGATATTTTTTTAAACTGTATAATTAGTACCTGAACTTAATCAGGATTGTTATTGCAACTAATTGATATTTTATTGAACAGTATTATTAATCGTACACGCACCACATGTCAGGCGATAACCATTAAAATATCCATGCTATATTTAAAAAGGAAAGCGACTCGTCTGTTTTATGTCCGATTCTTCATAACGTCCGTGATGATCGTTTCGTATTTCCGTAAATAAGAATCATACACATTTTTATTTATGAATCAAGTGAAAGACATTTCAAAGAGTCTATATTGTAAATAATTGGACTGTTATCTTTTCGTTTCTAAGGAAAAACCAGTCCTTATATAAAAAAATATTACACCTCGGTCCTCATAATTATACCTAAAAAAGCTATAAATGTAAAAATAGCCCTATAGGATTTACCAGATAGTAAAGAATAAGAAAATAATATATACATACAAACTGAAAAGGCGTGCTTTTTGGCTCCATTTATATTTGCCTTATTTTTATTATAATTTCTTTCTTCCATCCTCTCAACATGCCCAAACCACCCTAGCATGCCTTTCTTAATTTTAGTCACTGTATCTTCTTTCATATTTTGTGGAAAAGTAGGATTGTCCTCCATTTGGATGCCACGTGTAGACTCTAGCCCTCATAATATCATTGGCGCTGCACTGCAGCTGACATGAGCCTCCGTAAAACGAGCTGGTATCATATTTTTTTTTAATAAGGAAATTTGTTGCCATTTATGGATAGGGGTCGTGCAGAGTCAAAAAAATTAATATGAATTTATTCAATGGAGTGTATTTGGCAATCTACATTTATGGAACAATAACTTACGTAAGTAGGTGTAGGTGAATTAATAAATATCAGACTACATTACATACTTACCTACATTAATCGGACTCCGAGGTAAGTAGCTTAAGCACTTGTGTTACAGATATCAGAATCTACAGTGGAATTACAAATATATCTACCTATACTTCAATATTGAATAATAACACCTAGACACAGAACATACACAAGTATTCATCACACGAATGTTTGTCCTGGGTGGGGATCGAACCCACAACTCTTGGCGCATGGGGCAGGATCACAACCGAATGCGCCATCGAGCCACTCATTTTGTTAACGTGGTTAAATTTTTTTTATAAAAAGACCAGTTGAGTAAGCATAGCTAGCTCATTTTGCTTAGTGAGGTAGAAAGTCTATATAGTATTTTAACTATATTAATGACCTAGCCAAGTTTCACCCCTTTTTAAGAGGTTAGGTGCCTACAACTAACTGTAATTTGTAGTAATTTGATCTTTAGTCGGAACACACAAAAGGGAAATACGAAGTATGAAGTTTTGAAGGGTCGATTTCTTCTCGTTAAAACTTTTGACAAAGGCATCATAAACTGTGCAGTTGAAAATGACGCCTCCTAATCGTCGCTCCATTTCTTAATTTACATAAGTACTTCAAAGGTGCATTTCACGCTAAATGCTTAACTCTAAAGTTGTTTTATAAAAGACTACTTATGTATAAGCTATACCTACTAATGTTATGTTGCATTATAATCCATTCAGTAGTTTATGCGTGAAAGAGTAACAAACACCGACACATCCATCCATACGAAATTTCGCGTTTATATTATTAGTAAGATAAAAGATCTTAGAATTTATTGATACTTTCGCCGAAGCTCGGCTCGTTCGTAGTCGTCACCAAAAATTTGTTTATTTTGTAATAAACAAATTTTTGATAGCGAAGTATAAATAACACTGAAATTTTGATCACATTATATTTATGGAAGTAGGATTTTATTACTATGATTTTTATTAGTTACTTATTTATTATATGAAACTGTAAATAATAATAAATAAGAGAGCTTTTGCGACAGTTTATAAATATTTTAGAAATCTAATCAAATCTTTTTACAATATTCTTTAAGAAATTTACATACCCGATCGCAGAATTTCAAAAGGATACCTTATAGTTAGGGTGAAATACTTACAGATATATGCTGTAACAATTAAATGTATTAGTCTATTTTACTAAGTACCTACTTAATAAAAACATTTTCCAATTATATTGTACTTACAATTCGTCGCCAGTCATTGGCGACTCTTAAGAAACTTACGTATATTTTTTTATTAGATACATTTTACTGAAAATAATATTAGGTAGTTAGGTACTATTGATATGTTGAAGTTCGTTGTTTTTCGTTTATTCGATTAATCAATCGCATTATGGGATTAGGAACATATAGGTACTTCTATTTATGACAGGCACAAGAATTGCGACTTGATTACTCGAAATGCGAGGAGGTGCCGAGATTTATTTCGGTATGGAACCGATAAGAGCGCATTGGCGCCATAATTTTTGTAAGCCACTCGACCTGATACAAATTACTCAGCATAAATGGAATCGAAAATGTAATTATGTTGATGTCGTTTGCAATTGTATCTAATGAGTAAGATAGGCTATAAATGACTTTTTATAATAAGCGATGTGTTATGGTGTCAATGGTTGGTGAAATTTTATGGTTATTGCCCAAAAATAAATACATTATTTTATAACCCAAAATTTTACTTTCTTTGGCGTGGTAATAAGTAGATAGGTAATTTATATGAACTATGTTTGGTTGTTTATTTTTGCTTTGGCCAAGCTTTTATATTGTACACAAAATGAGTATCTAGGTATGGACGACGTAAATTTAATATTAACTTTCTATAATTTGCATTTTAATTTAATGAACCTTTATCAGATATATTTTTTGTCAATATACTCATAAAACTCTTTCTTATCTATGTTAATTCATACACGAGAGCATCTCTATTACAAATATTGAGCGATAAGTTGTTATTTTGGCGTTACAGATACTACAATTTTATTTATCCGTTTAAGTAAGTAAACTGAGCACTGATTAAAATTTGCAAAAAAGTTACATTACGCATACAAATAAAGGAATACCTACTCTATTTCATTAACAATATGTACGTACCATCCATGAAGATTGTTGGTACGTACCAACCTCCACATAGGCATATCATTTAACTTTGTTGAAGCAACTACTACACAGTATTTTAAACTTTTTCAACGTAAAACGTGAAGCTACGTAGTTACTCGTGACATTAAATTACGAGTACAAAAAAGAAAAAATATTGCGGCATGTATTCATCCAAAGTTCTCTGCGGTTGCCTATCTTTATTTGCCAGCATGACTAATTTGAAACATTACCTACTTACGGTAGACTAAAGTCGTTGAAACATGAGACGTATTGTGAGAGGTTATTTCGTTGAGAATGTGGAGACAAAAGAGGCAAGATTCGTTTCTGAATTACGAGTTTTACGAGTCAATCTTATATTTTTATCACTTATTGCTTATCTTATATATATATTCATATATATATATAGACAGTCGTCTTAGCGTATTCATATACAAAGGCTATGCATTTCATCTAGGTAGGTACACCTCGTGATAAGCCGTGTTCGTATTTAAGCCAAAATGTCTTTGTGACTGATGATTGAGTGAAAACGCTATTTAACGGTACATTTTGTGAAAATGATTTGTAAAAATTGGATCTGATGAAATGAAATAATATCTACAATTCCATATTCACGTAATTTAAAAGGTAAGCAATCTAAATCAAGCGGCTCCAACTCCACAGATTAAGCAAAACGAAATTAATATGATTTCCACGAAAAACCGAATGGGCCATTTTAGTAATTGATGTAACTTCCTGAATTAAATTTCACATGAATGTGGCGCACCCTTTCATTTGCGTCTTCAGTTACGCCTTTGTCAATTTAATTCATGTTCGTTCCCGGTAAAATGTCAGTAATCAGCAGATACCTATTGATCTTTGCCCAAAGCAGACTACCTGCATGCGACAAAAAGGTTCAGGACAGAAAGATTAATGTTTATTGGGCACGGAGGCATGGAACTGATGTTCCCAATCGCACCTATACGTTTACTAATGTATAAAACTGCGGACAAACAAAGGTGCCCGGCAAAAATTGTCTCTTTTGTGTTCATTGTCATTTGTCATAGCTATTTTATTCACTGTCATGACCACACGGTGTGGGCTGATGAGAAGCTTCTACTCACGTCAAAGTGTTTAATATTAACTGAGATATATGTATAATCTTCATCCAGATTCTGATTATGTATGCTTTAAAAACCGTATACAGGTACGCCTATCATAAAATGAAGTTTTGTTTAGTTTCCCCAGAGGCGTACCTAGATACTGTTTATGTAATAATTTTTCAAGAAACATTTGCTTCACCCAGAACAGGGATTAAAAAATAAATAAATTCAGATTGAATGTCATCGCCTTAGCTCCAAAATAAACGTTTAAGCTTGTGCTACGGACACTAGACAATGAATAAGCATACATATATACGCTCTTAATCATCCATGTCTTAAGTGCAAAGGTCAAGAAACATTTGCTCTTACAGAGATTTAAACCTGAGACCTTTGTTTCATAGCTAGGGTCTCTAACTACCACCAACCACGCGGCCTGTACCTAGGTATATTATAACAAATGAATGACAAAATACGTAAGTAGGTAGTTGGCGTTCGGTTCTCTCTGCCTACCCCGTTATGGAAATGGCGTGAAGTTTAGTTAATTACTTAGGTAGTTAATAGTAGCATCATCTACGTATGGTAGCTACGTTTTCTAGCCAAAAAAATATTTGACATTTGATTGAAGAAAATATCATTGATATGACCCTGTTAATCCTAATGACTTAATGCTACTAAAATACATACTTAGTTCCTAACGGAAAATAAAAATAAAAAAGCCAGCTGCTTGCTAAATTTTTTTCTAAATAATTATGCTTTTCAAAGCTAGCCTAGAACATTCAGAAAGCCTCCAAGCTACATCATCACTTAAATTTAGTAAGAATTGTAATAATAAAAACAGCGCTTGCGAGTTATGGTATATTTGTCTATTTTTTGTTGTGAATTCACTCCTAAATTTCATTGCTTTTAAGTAGGTATTGATGCTGTAAGTATGACAGATGAAACAGAGCGAAAAAAAACATAATATTTACTACTTACTACATTCATAAGAAGTCTTGAATTATAAACGTGTTAGGGCAATTAACTTAAACAACAACATGGGACCTACCTATTAGATTTAGTGCTTCAATATGGATAATTGACTCTAAAGATGCTAAGTATAATTTGATGTTTATGTTATGAAGGGATGCTTGCTTAATTGCTTATTTTTAGTCGCCTTATAAGGAGGGGAGACGGTTGATGGATGGATGTTGCGGCGGCTGTGACGGGCTTAAAATACTCAGAACGGGGGACAGCGGCAACGGAGTAGGTACTCTGATTTTAGTAACTTATGATAGAAGAAGCAATTCATCACTCACTTAGTACCTAAGTTAATTGTTGGTAAGTAACGGAAGTCAGACGTACACATCAATGTGTGTATTAAACGTAAGTATTTTATCATGGTATTAGACATTTTTAGTTACAGCGGTGGTCGCTCAATGGTAAGGACACGCGCCTCTTAACCGAGGAGTGCGAGTTCAAACCCGGGCACGTACCTCTGGATTTTTCAAATCTACGTATTTATACCACTAGCTCGACGGTGAAGGAAAACATCGTGATGAAACCTGCACATTCAAACAACTTTGGGTTTGTAACCATGATCCAAAAATTGTCTGGTTCCCCTATCTTAGGGTTACGAAGGTCAGATCGGTAGTCGCTTCAATGTAATTACCAGTCTCGCTAAATCCTGGATCATGGTCTAAGGATCCCGTTTAAACACGGGACACAACGCTAGGAAGGTGATTAGACATTTTTAGTTACGATTTCTTAATTAAAAAATAATTTAACTAACTAACTAACTAACTAAACTTCACGCCACTTCCCTAGCGGGGTAGGTGGCAAAAAATAATTTAGTAAGTACTTAATTACTTTCATGTTTCAACTTCTGAAAAAAAATCCTTGTAACTTAGCAAAGATTATAATGGCACATAACAGTTGGGTTCGGGTGGGTAAAGATTTCTATTTATGAAATTATATTTTTAAATTATGGTTCAGGTATGTATTCAGCTTACTAGGTATATTGTACGAACATTTTTTGTATTGAGTATAATGGAGGTATATACCTACTCGTTTACTATCATCGGACAATTGTAAAAACCTGCAGAAGTTTTCTAATACAATAATATACCTTTATAAGTACCATTAAAATAAATAATAAGTAGGTATAAGTATGTCGTCCCTATTTCTATAGTTAGGTAATATTATATATCCGGGGATATCCTCGTGGGCTTATTAAATCGGCAGCCGCAGACAAAAGTAGGTTAAGATCTTTTCTAAGATTGAAATACCTTATCCAGCTCAAAACAAGTTTATATGACTTTACAGTCATTTAAACTTGTTTCGGGGTGGCAAATGTAATTCCAGCCTCTTCATTTTACAAATATTTTTACTTTATCGGAACTTAATGTCTGATGTGGGCAGCGTAACCTATTTGTAAGTATACTTATTAAAAAACAAGACAAAACTAAAAGTTAACGTAAACCATTTATGTTAAGATAAATATATTTTTTTAGCAAGATTAAAGCAATTAAAATTCATATACATATATGTACATATAGTTCGAAAGAATTATTTCAGTAGAACAAACAAATTGCAAATTTAAAATGACCTTCCTATTCCTAATGGGCAATAAATACGAATTACAGAGATTTTCCAAACTGGAACAAAGTTTTGCATCTCTGCTTTAGCCACTATAGAAAAATCTGTCAATTAATAAACTCAGATTCATATCGCAATTGATAATTATACCAGTATTTCAATTGTTATCCTTTTCTATGGGTAGTTTCTACGGGTTTATATAACATGAATGACAAATATTCTATTTGTCAAAACGGTGATAAAACATGAATTCCAATTAAAAGTTCAGCCTCACCAATAAAAAGCCCAGCCCCGGGGCATGGCCTAATAAATTTTTAGCAATTGAAAATCTAAAATATTTTTTCCTGAATCACAATTTTATTTATCCGAGTAAAACCAATCAAGAGATATAAAATTGATACCGTAAAATAGAAATGACGATAAATTAATAAGGAATAACCAAATTAATTAAGCTATGTAAAAATATCTGTTACATTAGACAAATGAATGAATAACGGTTTTTTATGAAAATTTGTTATTTGTGTGAAGAATCTTATCTGACAAATTAAGTCTGTTTTACTTGAAGATTCCCGTGACAGGTGTTAATACTCCTTTTCAGGATTCGAACTTTTTACGAATAAAATTATTCGGTTTTAAATATACTTATTTGACTTTATACGTTAACATCATTGTAAAAAATAATTAATAATCTCCATTTATTAATGTAAACATGGCTTATAAATTTTATTCATAAATTTAATACTAATTTAAATTTCGAATAAATATCGTATGAATTGCATACTACTGGAATCGGAAAGTTTACTCATTTTGATTGACACTACTATTTACGTCACATCATTAATCGAAATGGCCGGCATCTTGCCATCGAGTTAGGATATTTTACAGAAGATATTACATAAGCGTACATTTCAACCGAAAATATCTTTCGAACCCAGAACAACAAAGAAGACACAAACAAAAACAAAACATCCTTATTTGGATGATTCCGAGTCTTCCAATTGCGTGCGCTTAAGACATATCTGTATATTATTTACTTAAGAATACCAGTATTCATATAAAAATAAATCATAGTTTGAAATTATTTTATTTTCATCAGGATTCAAAATAAAATAAATAAAAAGTCGATTTAACTGTTCTAGGAGTTTTTATCGAATTGAAAAAAAAAATTAAGGGCTGTCATACGGATGCCTAATTATTAGCGACAAATTCACAGTGTCACGGAACTCTTCTTAGGTGAAATGGACTATAATAAAACAAATATATAATTTGAGTTTTTAATTGTTACGTCTTTAAACTGAAAAGGAAAACTTATGGTTTGAAACCGCCAGTTATTTATGTTATCAAACTATTTCAATGCAATTTAATTCGTTGGCAGTTTTTAAATATTTATACTGTTTAAATACTTTATAGATTGATATAATTACTTAAGCATGATTATAAAAATATACTAGATAATTTTTTTTATGTGGATGGAACTGTCATTTACTAAATGTAAATTTGCATGGGAGCCAAAATGTAATAGTCGTAGTTAATACGGATAATGCAGTTGAAGGGTTTTTAAAAAAATTGTCAGTTCCAATGTTCATTAATATATAATTACTAATTTGTTTAATTATTGGAAATGGTTGGTGTAAATATTTCAGAACATAGCTGAATACCAGCGTAACTATTCAAATTTTGAGCACAGTGCGGTTTGCGGACAATCCTGAGACGTACAAAGTCAACTCATAGAATACTCTTCAAATATTATAAGATAAAATTATCTTGAATTGAAAATGTCTTCCTAGATTTCGGTTATTAGTTAGGTAAGCGTCGAGATATCTATCTGTCTTGACCCATCCACCATGATCTAACTGAAATGAGATCATATTGTGTTGCAGACAATAGTTGATTATTATTAGCCCTTCGGGACAATGGCAGCACGCTTGTCGCGGGAGCTACATGCATTGCATGATCGACATCCAAGTAATTGCCATTATCATAAATAAACTATGTAAATCTATGTGAACGTTATGTACCTATGATAATGGCAATGATAATTGGCCAGAACTCATAGTACATACCTACTTATGTATTATGAGTTCTGGCCAAAGTATTTAAGGTTAACAATAGGGAATATGCAAGACTCTTTTATTTATTTGTTTAATTCTACTATTAAACATAGCACATGTAATCAAACCTGGAAGAAGGCCATTTTTTTGAACGACATTTTAAACAATTTACAGCATAGATACATTGATGACTTAGTCTACGTATTTTGTTATTTTTAGAATTATTAGTAAGGTTATATTTATAAACAACCTCGATGTGTAAGCTCAGGGTACTGAAATAAGACAGTCGATGATTAAAACTCCGCCCCATTTTTCAGAACTTTCTCGCGGCAATCTTTCCCTAGTTACTTGCTATACAAGATATAAGTACCTAGGTATGTGTGTTTTATGTCAGAGAGTTGGCATGCCTTGGCATTTTGGTCGAACTGCATAAATGCCGAATAAATATTCGTTTTCGTGTCCAATGATCAAGTATTTATTTGGGCGTAAACTCGTTTTCGCTAAATATGTCCATTTCTGCCCTATTTATTTTTGCTCGCTATCCTTCCCCAGTCAGTATGCATTCCGAGATATTTCGAGGGAAATTATTTTCTCGCACGAAATGTTTAAGAGGATCTCTAAGGCAAACTGTTATGAATAGGATTGTTGTAGAACCTCCGGATTTCCCTTCGGGCTCTCGCTCATTATGGTCGGTCCATATAAATTTTGCTCGTCTCGTAGAGTGTCAAGCGCCGTGCGCTCGGTCTTCGTAACTGTCTATATTGTCTTTGCTTATATAAGTAAGTTTGTTTTAAATGTTTAAACACTGATATATGTATGTACTAACTAACATACATAACATCACGCCCATAATCCTCGAAGGGGTAAGCAGAGTCAAAGGGGCAGCATGCCCCTTCAACCACATTCAGCCAAAACATAAAGCCGGGCTGGGTTAGATTGAAAATTGTGAAAAAGCAGTGACAAGCGGCTAACCTGTCGCCTACACAATCACACACCCAAAACCCGATCTACCATTAGTCGCCTTTTACGACATGCTAGGCAAGAACCACAGTTGGCATATTCTTTTTAAGCCCCAGACCAACATGGGACAGTGGGCTGGGTTGGATGGAAAGCTGTGAATAAGAAGTGACAAGTGGCTAGCTCGTCGCCTACTCAGTCACATACCCAAAAGCCCGTAAACCATTTGTCGCCTTTTACGACATGCTAGGCAAGAACCACAGTTGGAACATTCTTTTTTTTTGTCCCAGATCAACATGGGCCAAGTCGCAGACCAACATGGGACAACTAACTTGTCCATAAATGTACTAATTAACTAACGTTTTACATACCTAGATTCAACTGCACTAAAATATAAATGTTTATATTAGTTTTCGTGTGCCACAAACATAATAGTGCGTAAAAATGTTTCAAGTTCGGATCTACACCGTTGGCATTCAAACTTATTTAGGTCAAGCGTTACATGATGTCGGGACAGGACGCTTTGTAGGTTAAGTACCTAAACAATTACAACATTTGATTTAATTACGTAAAGATAATGTGGGTCTCACGCTGCGCTCTGCCCAGTATGTGGCTATTGTTCGGGAATCCTTTTCCATCTGGTATTGATTCTATCGGCTAGGCTAATATTTTAGCCTTTCTAAAGTAATTTAGTTTATCAACTCTCCTAGCTACTTATCTTAGCCTCTAATCACGAGTTTCTGTTAATTATAGGTATTAACAGAAATTCGGTAAAAAATTTATTGAGGGATGCCACCATTTTAATTAGTACAATGAATCTCCTTACTCCTTTAATTAGAAATTATTATTTGTAATCGAAATGTTAGGTTCGAAACGATTACTTAGGTAACTCCGTGTTTGACAACAAAATATACGTAAATATAAACAATATTAATTTCCTTTTATAGAATGTAAAAGAAGGTTAATACGTCGATATGGTGAGAGAAATTACGATATCCAATTTGTATCCACCGTATGTATGGCCGTCCATTGTTCATATATTGTTTGTATTTGTGAAGCAGGTACCTACATATTGTTTGTGGTAAATAATTATGGTGTGTTTGTGACAGGGTGATGGCCGCTTAAAAAATATCTCTATTTTCATACGAGCACACAATGAGTTTTTACTTTTTTGACAAGTATCAAAGGTCAATTTCATTAATATATTATGAATAATGGCCATTATGTTTTAATTTTCCCAGTCAAAGAACGCTTGTGCAACAAATCACCTAAATTAAACAAAAATATACTTTTGTGCTTGTTACATTGTCCCTGGTTAATAAAGGATAAAGAATATTTTGAAAAAACTTAGGTTAAAATATGTCTGCTCGTGCGAAGCCGGGGCGGGCCGCTAGTCAAACATATAATAGTCTTTTTATTTGAATGGTTTAAGATGTGCGCTTTTCTATATACTCATTACAATTTCATATGTACTGCGACTAAGTAATTATCAAATAATAAAACGAATTATTATAAATTTGTTAAAATAATAGATCCTTTGTTTGAAATATCCTTTGGTATGTGAGCAAATAAGATTGGAACTCACTTCAGTGTAGTCTAATCGAAATCGTAAGTAAATTCGAAGGCCTAAGCCAGTCTTTTGTAAATTGATTATGTATGTAAGTCGGTATCGGTAACTCATTTGGCATTCTATTTCATTTCCCATTCGAGACGTAAAAATGAAAATAGAAAACAACAATATCTGAAAGAAGCGGAAGTCCATTAAGCTGCTAAATGGGCTTCATAATTTTTTTGATAAATCGATTTACTGGGCCTAAGGGTTAATCTACATGATATCCAGTTATGTGATTTAAGATAATCTATTTTATTCTATGTCATGTTTCACTAGCTTTTGTCCATGATATGGTCCGCGTGGAACTAGTATGCTTCCACACAACGCAACTTATCTCCATACAAAATTTCAGCTAAATCGGTTAAGCGGTTATTGTTCTTTAGCAGTTTCGGCGTGAAAGCGTAACGGACCGAGTTACTTTCGCATTTTTAATATTAGTAGGGATTGTACTTGTTGCGTCTAAGAAACTTAAAATATATGTAATATTTATATTTTTTATGGATAATTTTAAGATAAAATATAAAAATACATATAAATTTGTCCCAAGTTGGTCTAGGACTTAAAGATAATGTGCCAACTGTTCTTTGCCTAGCATGTCATAAAAGGCGACTAATAGTATATCGGGTTTTGGGTTTGTGATTGTGTAGGCGACCAGCTAGCCACGTTTTACTACATTTTCACAATTTTCCGTCTAGCCTTAATTTTTGGTGAATGTGGTCAAAGGGGCCTGCTGCCCCTTTAACTCTACCTACTCCTTCGGGGATTATAGGCGTGATGTTATGTGTGTATGTATGTACATTTTTGTGTGTATTTAGGAGAGCTAGCCCGGATAATCTTTCCTGTGCCTTTGAGGCACGCAACCAAGATTTAATTCTTCGAAAAATGATCTCTCTGCGGTAGCTACTGCTACTGCTCACTGGGAGAGTTGGTTAAGTATGTTAGAGTACAAATGTTGGACCCAGGCCCATAGTTATCTCTTTTTCTAATATAAGTATTCATGTGCCAACAAAAAACAGATGTTCTAAAAAATGTGACCAAAATGGAAAAAAAAAATAGAAAAATGTGTGATCGTCTATGGCTCTTTGCTGCGTTCCAAATTTGCACGATTCATAATTCATTGTTATTTAAAATTTTATTAAGGCATATCGTGTATTATCATCAGCCTATCGGTATCAATATACCATAAAAGTGTGAGGTCACAAGTCTATTCAGGTTGTGAAGGTTGTCGACATTCCCATCGTGCCCACAACCGTGGATCCGCCCTTGGTATGTGTTGTTCCCCTGGAGGTAGGGTCCGTGGTGTCGCCATCCACCAACGGCTCGCCACAAGCCGCCCTACGGGGACTGACTGCACTGACGGTAGTTGTTGCTCTTCATGGTGCGAAGATCACTAACTCTCGTCAACGGGCGATGAGGTCGTCATATCCCTACGCCTTATTATTATTATTATTATCAAGGGCCAATCTACAATGGCCCTTCAATAAATCCATAAATCAAGCATTAACGAGCTCACCAAAATTCGTATAGGTACTTAAAATTCCAAACATAACAACAGCCTTTTAAAAGTTTTAGACGGGTTCAAATATTTTACTGGAGATACAAAAGCAGAAAATGGTATTCGGTCAGAATCCTTACAAGAATTGTTTTCATAAGCAAATGCCTTGCATTTGCTTATGATATTTTAGTTGATAGCCGCCTCCGCAATAGTATATTGGATACAAGAGCCTACAGAGGCCCTACTCTTGAAACAGACCACTACCTGGTAGTATGCCGGTTTGCTGGGCTTTTCAAGAAGTGGAGGCACTGGCGAGTGCGTACTCCATGCGGAGGCACTGAAAGGATAAGGAATGAAAAACTGGAAGATGAAAGTGTAAGGAGTGTGTATGTAGGATTAGTCAATGAAAGACTTGCGAATGCGAGTCTTTCTGGCTTAGATGTTGATGATTGCTGGAACATTTTGAAAGAGAGCATGGTGGACAGTGCAAAAGAGGCATGTGGATGCGCAAGGAGACGTAGAACAATGAAAGGTGACGCATGGTGGGATGAGGAGGTCAAAGCCTCCGTAGCGAGAAAGAAGAAGGCCTGGCTCGATTATGTCTCATCTTTGCAAATGGATGAAAGTATGCTTGAGATGAAGAAAGAAATATACCGTTATTGCAAGAGTGAAACCAAAGCTTTAGTGAAAGAGAAGCGTGAAAGAGTAGCTATGAATGAAGAAAGGAGACTGACGAATAGTTTCGAGGCTAATTCCAAGCTCTTTTGGAGGGAGGTTAAGAGGTCTCGGGGATATTCGTCGGCATCCGGAATGAGTAAGATTAAATCTAAAGCTGGTGACATTCTTGCAAACCCGAACGAGGTGTTAGAACGGTGGAGTGAATATTTTGGAGAAATGTATGAGTATGTCTCTGATGTTGGCACTGAGAGTGAGGCTATGTCTGATTCTGTGGTGCCAGCGTCTGATGAAGACATCACTATGAATGAGATTGAATGGTCGATACGAAGTCTGAAAAGTGGAAAGGCCGCGGGAATAGACAAGGTATCTGCGGAGATGATCAAGCTAGGTGGCGCTAGCGTCCAGGACGCTTTCTGGTTCTTGTGCAATCTATGCTGGAGAAACGGAAAGGTCCCAATGGACTGGAGACGGGCAGTTATCGTGCCTCTGTACAAGGGTGCTGGGTCACGTATGGACTGTGCCAGCCATAGAGCCATCAGTTTGATCAGCTTAGCAGCAAAGGTGTATGGCAAGATTATTGAGAGGAGAATGAGGGTGAAATCTGATGGAATGTTGTGGGAGGCACAGGGAGGTTTCCGGAATGGTAGAGGATGCACGGATCAAGTTTTCTCTCTTCGCAACATCGTGGAGAAGCATCTGGCCAAAAGTCAGAGGGTTTTTTGCGGTTTTGTGGATATGGAGAAGGCCTTTGACAGGGTTGTACGAAAGGACCTTTGGGACATATTGCCGAGATATGGGATTGATGGAGCATTGCTTCGTGCTGCGCAGTCCACCTATGTGGGATGTACGGCATGCGTGCAAGTGGAGGGCAGCCTGTCACCCTGGTTTGACGTCAATATTGGTGTCAGACAAGGATGCGTGCTGTCTGCTCTGCTGTTTATCCTATATCTCGACCATTGTCTCCAGAGGATTAGATCTATGAATGTTGGAGTGCGTATGGGTGACCTGGTTGTGAACTGCCTGCTTTACGCGGACGATGCCGTACTTCTAGCAGAGTCGGCATCGGATCTGCAGCAACTAGTCACAACATTGAAAGATGATTGCAAGGAGAGAGGCTTACATTTGAATGCGAAGAAAACAAAGATTATGGTGTTTGAAAGAGATGAAACCAGAACGGATACAAGGATAACGGTTGACGATGTAGTGCTGGAACAGGTGAATGAAATTGTATATCTAGGATCTGCATTTAGTAGAGATGGAAGGTACTCCGCTGATATAGAAAGAAGAGTGAATGCAGGGAATAGGGTGAATGGAGCGTTAGGAAAACTTTTAGGCAGCAAAATCTTAAGCCAGAAGGCCCAGCTCGCCATACACAATGCGGTGCTGATTCCTACGCTAACATATGGAAGCGAGAGTTGGGTATGGCAGAAAGAGCATGAAAGTAGAATAAACGCGGTCGAGATGCGTGCGCTGCGGAAAATCTGCGGTGTATCGCTCACAGACTGCGTTCGGAATGATGATGTAAGAAAGAGAGTTGGTCTGAAGGACAGCGTCGGAGTCAAGGTAAGAAGAGGCATGCTCCGGTGGTTCGGACATGTGGAAAGAATGGATGACGAAAGATTGACTAAACAGATATACAATGCGAATGTGGAAGGATGTAGGAGCCGCGGAAGGCCCAGGCTCACCTACCACGACCAGATTGGTCGTGTATTAAAAGAAGGTGATGTTAGGAGTCATAAAAATCGTAGAGCTTGTATGAAAAGGATTATGAATGTTGAAGAGGCGAGTGAGGTGTGTAAGGATCGTGCCATATGGCGTTCGGTTCTCTCTGCCTACCCCGCTAGGGAAGTGGCGTGAAGTTTAGTTAGTTATGCCTTGCATTTGGGGTGTGGTATTACCGAGATTCTTTGTTTTAACAATGAAGAGTATTTTTGTTAGGGCTCGATTGTTTATATTTATATTTATTAAGCCCACAATTTTTAAAGGTTTGAGTGTGTAATAATAACAGCGCGATTCCATTTAAGCAGAGTTTGCTTATGGTGTGAAATCAAAGGGATTTAGCGTATTTATCTATAGATTTACCTGTCTGAAAAAAAACAGTAGTTATAGGTACCTACTTGTTCTATATGCTAGCTTTGACTGTTGGAGTTAAGGTTTTGTTATACATTATTACACTATTATATGAATAACTCTATAATAAGAAATATATGGTGATATAATTATTTATTTTTAGGACACTTACTACTTCTCGTTTATTGTCTATTCGTGTATTAACAAACAACAACAATCGTAATACTTGCACGATATATTTACTCGATTTCATCTTTGGTCCTCATTTATGTCCTAAGGGCTCGAAATGAATTCACATTGTTTGCTAGGTATAATAGCTTCACAATTGGCAAGGTGACTAAAAATTCTGTTTAGTCTGTCAGTTAGATTACAAAAAAATATTGAACACGTATTTTTTATTTATTTGTCATACAAACATTGACGAAGATACAATGCATTCAAGTTGCGCGTGACGTCACACTTTCGTACAATTTTTAATAAATAGTGACGTCGCGAGCCCCCTCTCCAAAACTTTGATGCTTTTTGTCTTTGTGTTTTTTTGTTAATTTGATAAAGCGAAAAATATGTATAGTATTTTTCTATATTCTGACTGACGGACTAAATAGAATTATAGTTTTTAATGCAGTCATCACCCCTTTTGCCAACACATTGTAAATTGCGTTCCATTCTAGACGCAATCAAAGTGAGAACGTATTAGATTGAGAGGTGCAAATGCATTGATGGGCAAAATACAGACGTTTCTAGTGCGTTAAGTGTACAATAAACTAGCCTGCGGGGGTCACATACATTACAAATAGCACCCCCCGAGCGGCCAGCCCGGAGGATATTGAGCTACATATTTCACGTTTTAGAGCTGCCGTGCGGTATGGAGGGTCAACTTGAAACGCCATTCTTTATCTAAGACGTACATTGACTTTCAAGCCTTGATGAAAATCTTACCTAGCGGAGGGTTGAGAGGACGGTGACCCTATACTTAATTATGGTCACATCCAAGTCTGAACGGCAAGAGTTAGGCTTGAGAGCTGTAAAATAAAATTCTTCATGGAGAATAATCTCAAAGAAATATCCTCTCTTGCATAAAATAGCAAGCTAAGCAACATAGCATGCAAACTTGTATAACATAGCAAGCAACTTGCATATCATTGAAATATAAAAATATGCTTACCTATCATTTTTCAAAGGGCGTGTTATCCTTGTTCGTTTATTTTAAAATAAAATGAATAATGATAGATGATAATTTTGAGAAATTCACTGCAATGATAAGGTTTCAGAACGGGCTAAGTCTTAACTGTACTCTTATTGTTAAGTAGTTTAAAAATAAACCGGAAATGCCGCCTTTCCGGTTTATTTTATAAGTGAGGAAGATTGTGGTAATACTTTCGCAGCGAAGTAAATCAATTTAGTAAAATTGTTCTTTGTGGCGAGCGAAAGAGAAACCCAGGTGTCTATGCTAACATATAAGATGCATGTGTTTTATATTAGTTCATATTCTCATGCCTTCTTCACTTCTTATTTTGAAAGGCCTTACATTGTAGGAAGCAGCTCATACGCACATCGGCTATGAGTTCTAGTTTTTTTATGATACGACGAAAAATCCAGCATGTACGCTTGGTAATTCCTATTTTACGCGAGTAATGCGGCGTGGTTACGTTATCTGACCTTTCAACAAGCATAAACATATATACTTATTATACTCACACATATGTATATCATATTTAGGCATAGACTTATTTCCAGTATACGAAAATGCAAAAAGATATTGCAAGATCGGTTATTACAACGTGTACCTATTAACAAGCTGACGCCGCCTAACGATCGCTTCGATGTTATTATAAGGATGATAGGTTTGTGTGTCCTATATATAAATTATGCCTGGGCCTAATATGTAAATTATGGCTGGACACTAAAGGCAAGTAAGTGTTCGGTAAGTGTTTACATTTCAGATTAGAATGGAGACATATTTTAGTGTAATTTAGTGTGGTAACTACTAACTAAGTACCTTCGAGGACGACAATCATAACAATAAAAATAATCGTTTTATAAATCAGTCACCACGTCTCCGAAGAATAAGTCCTCTATTTAACCGTAGCCACCGTTACTAACAGGTTGGGTTTTGTCTATCATTTTGTCTTATGCAATAGTGGCCATTAACTCATTAATCCGTTAATAACGAAGTTAACAATCTGCTAAACAGATTAACTTTTAAGTTAACTGCTAAAAATGTATACTTCTGTTAATTTTAGTCCGTTACATTAGTCGTTTGTTGATATGCAGTAATTTAAAAGCAAAAGTTGAAAATGCTCTGATTAAAGAAAGGGAAGCAAACTAAAAGGAAATTATTCGTATTAGCGGAAATAGCAATAATGGAGATAAAAGGGGATGATTTTTACAGCACTGTAACTCAGTTTGTAGAAAATAGGTCTACAAATCTCTGAAAAACATAGCACACAATTTGATAAGAACTTCAAAGTCGAAGAACACGAAGTCAAGATAATCTTTAATGGATGCTGCTTTTCTAGGTGAACCAGTTTAAATTAATCTTTTTATAAAAATATATAACACTGCTACTCTATCTAGTGCTCTAGTAGAACGTCTTTTTTTCTACGGGTAGAGATATTTTACAGGCTAAATGATCATCGCTGTCAGATGTAAATTTTAATATGCAAATTTTTATGAAGGGGAACATGCTCTATGCAAAATTACTATGAAAAACCTTATTTTTACCTACTTTATTATAGAAATGTTCTTTATACCTACTTGTTTTTTGTTTAATTTACCTTTTTCTCCCAGCCCAAAAACAGTAAGTATAAGTTTTTCATGGTGAACTTGTAACGGTTAACTTTAACTTGCGTAAAATTTTCAAAAATTTAATGCTCTACCGATTATGGAAGTTAACTTTTTAACTTACGAATTAACGATTAACGAAGTTAACTTTTGGATTTACTGTGCCCACCAATGTCTAAATGTCAACTAAACAAATACTGTAATTTTCATATACATATGACAGTGGATGTCAATACCTCTAGATCCATAGATCTGTTGATCATTTGTTTATTATTAAAACCAGTCCCATTCCATGGCGATTTAGTGATGGATGAATAAAATGCGTCTTAACATAATGATCAACATACCCTGTGCAAATGTAAAATAATATCATTATGTTGATACCAGCTGTGCCCGCGGTTTTACCCGTGTTTATGGTTGATGTTAGGTATATAGCCTATACTATATAGTCTTCCTCGATAAATAAACTTTATAGAACAAACAAACAAACTCTTCAGCTTTATATTTTAGTAAGTATAGATATTTATAATAAAATTTCTATTGGTATACAAAGATTCATCTGAATCAGCTACCATCACAATTCTGTGGCATTTTTCGTAGATCGTACACTATTTTTATCATTACTGAAGTACCTCTAAATTTGTAGAGTCGTATGTATTCAATAAGAAATACTTACAGATGACCTTAGAGAAGAAAGTCCAATTACATCTATTCTCTAAATTGAGTACTACCTTGATAAGATATAATAAACCATATGTAAGTGTTTACTTACTTACTACGAATTGTTAATTACTATACAACTAGTAGTACAACACGAATCTAACAATTCACAAATCTACTTAGGTACTCTGATTTAGTGACCTGAAAATGTTTTGGCCTTCGACGTCCATTTTCACGATACAACTTTTCTCTCGACGATTGGATACTAATGTGGTGATTGTAGGAGTTTGAAACAAAACAGGGTATAGCATCTTACCTTCTCAAGCGGCGTATTATTAAACCCTTAAATAATTATGGGTTAAGTGGCTAGACAGCAAGACATCAGACGTTGAGTCTGTTCTTCCTTGCCACGGACTAGTAAAAAAAGAAGGAATCCGCGCTGTCATACGTAATGCCACCCATACGCATGTGTGAGTGAGATTCTAATGGATACCAGATATCGGAAATATGTCATTTAGAGCGCTTATGTCAATGTGTGACCAGTGGCGTAGCTACCCAGTGGGCCCTAAAACCTGATTACCAAACTTCTGTTTCATATGACTCTGCCTATGCCCAGTAGGAAGAAAAATTTTATTTGAATAATATATTTGGCTTGAGAAGGTTTTCTATGATTTTTTTCCGGTACTTTTTGTTTAACTGCGGACTCCAATCAAACGCCCGATTTTTTTCTCACATTTGGCTGCCATCAAGAATAAAAGGGGCCGTTTGATCTGTCAGTAGTCGTCCTAAACTAAACAGCTAAACATATGATTATTCTTGGGAGTGCTGTATTGGGAGATAATGCGTAATTTAACAAATGTATGCAATATTCACAATTTCTTTTCTAAATATAATTTGATTCATTGAAGCGCACCATCAAAGAGCTGAAGTTGGAAACCCAATAAAAAAATAATTTCCATTTGCAAAGGTAATTAAATAGATAACCGTATACACACGTACAAACTATACGGTAAGCTTACCGAAGCACTTTTTCTGTGAAATGAAGCGAGTACTGGCTGAATCTATCGATTCATCGGCTAATGAGATTAATGGCGGACGGCTGAATATGCTAATTAGCTCGTATCTACCTTATTGTAAAAGCATTATGGCCGAATGTGAGTCGAGTGTAAAATATATAGTGGTTAGTACATAGGAAAGCGTTTATCATGGCTTTTTATACCTTAGTTATTATTTATACTTCTTGATATTTTGTTGATTTGGTACATTATGTTCCCATTAGATCATTATTAATATATTAAAGTGAATAAAGAACATACAATGAATATTCAAGTAGTGTAATTTATTTTAAACATTATTTGGTTTTCATAAAAGTACAGACGAAATTTCTAAACATCTGAAACGGACTGACCAGGAAATGGACATATTAAACACTGTTAAAATATATTATTATCGCGAGAAAAGTAGTTATTCTTTTACATTTCTTAGTAGGTATAAAGAAAGGTTTAAATTATTGTAAGCTCACGCATATGGGTCTCCAAATTTGTGTTCACAACACAGGGCATGATCGAGATTAAAGTCTCACAAAGAGGCTTAGGGCTCAGTATGTTAGGCATCCCGGCTGCGGGCCGCATACACAATGTCGATGCTCTGTGAATGAGAATCTGGGACATGGCTAGTAGTGTACGGATTTATAAATATAATGAGATACATTCCTTCACGATGATGTTCGGGCACGACCAATCTTAGAATCTAGGAATGAAGGATATCGAAAGGATCCGGAAGACCTGCGCTGCGAATTATATTAACAGTCCCAATAAACATACATACATACATAACATCAAGCCCATAATCCACAAAGGGGTAGGCAGAGTCAAAGGGGCAGCAAGCTCCCTTAACCACATTTAGCTAAAAATAAAATCCGTCTGGGTCAGATGTTAAATTTTGAAAAAGTAGTGACATGTAGCTAGCTTGTCGCCTACACAATAACATTACCCAAAACCCGATATATCATTACTCGTCTTTTACGACATGCTAGACAAGAAACACAGTTGGCACATTATTTTTAAGTTCCAGACCAACTTGGGAAAGTGTTTATGTATTATATGTTAACATATATAAAACATAAAATTTTTCTTAGTACGTTAAACAAACAACATATATGTTAGAATGTACGCAATAGGAAATACTTAAATTCTGTCTGTGTAAATTAGTTGTAGTTTGTTCTTGGAATAAAATCTATAATACAGTAATCAGTATGTAGGTAATTAGAAATTCTGACATTCATTGTGTACTTAGTTACTTAATTCCAACTTAGGATTCAACCGGCGGTTAAAACGTTTTATGTTAGTTTGCGGTAGAAAAAGTCAAGCGGTGTTTTAAATTTTGCAATTATCTTAACAGATAACACATTGAGGGATTTGATGCATTAAATAATCTGACAGATTAAAGAAACATCATTCGCAGACCCAACTCCGGGAGCACACTCAACTTTCCAAAATTAATTTTCACCCCCACGGTGCAACACGTGTGTTTTATTTTGCTCAAACAGAATTTGGAACGTGTTTTACAGACGATAAGTAAAAGTTACCTGTTTTGTTATTGTTTTATTTAGATAGAGAAATAGAAAACAATGCGTTCTGTGTGAAGTGAATATATTGAATTCGTATACTTAACTTGTCATTTATACACTTTTTGTACTACTTAATGCCGTAACATTGAAACCGGGGTTAATAAGTTAAGAAAAGTTACTTTATAAAAAAAAAGCCTAGTAACCGTGTCTTTTGTATTTTAGTATCTTCTTCATAGCGATATTTCCTAGAACGGATCCGCTTGAAATTGGCGAGGCCAGTTATTACATTGAAATGAATGCCACTCGAACTTCGTACTATTTAAGCAAAGGAAACAAATTGTATCATGTATACACAACCGTAGTTATTTGTTTTGTTTGATTTGTTAATTTTAATGATGTTTTTCCGCTAGAACTTAGTATAAATACGTGCAATGTGCATAGATTTAAAAAATCTAGAGGCACCTACCCGGTTTTGAATCAATATATTTCGCATGTGAGACGCGCCCTCCTTACGTGATTATATTATTACTAACTTCTGCCCGCGGCTTTGCTCGCGTGGTGCATCGATGAAACCTGTGTTTTTTTAATGTATAAACTATACTTTTGTAAAGTTTCATTAAAATCCATGCAGCACTTTTTTGCGTGAAAGAGTAACAAACACCCACACAAACTTTCGCGTATAAGTATAATATTAGTAAGATATTACTCTCATCATCCTCTTGCCCTTCTCCCAGGTTATCTGGGAGCGGTGCAGCATGTCTTCCTCTTCATAAGTCCCGGTCAGCCGTCATCAAGATATCCACTCCTATTTCACTCATTTCGTCTCTCACACAATTCATCCATCTCTTATTTGGCCTTACACTTACTGAATAGATGTTTAATTAATAGTACTATTCCAAGATATGTAATGTAACAGACTGACTCGATAGTCGCATTCGGTAGTGACTCTGACCCATGCGCCAGAAATTGTGGGTTCGATCCCCACTCAGGGCAAACATTCGTGTGATGAATACTTGTGTTTGTTCTGTGTCTGGTTGTTAAGATCCAATATTTAAGTATATATTTGTGATACCACTGTTGATTCTGATATCCGTCGCCCAAGTGCTTAACCTTAAGTGTTACTTATTTCGGAGTCAGATCAATGTATGTGATGTCGTCGTATATTTATTTATATGTTTATGATAGTGAGAATAAAAATGAAGACGTTTATTTTCTATTAAAATTGCAATAACATTTTGGCTATCTATTTATTTTCATGTGCGAGTTCTTTAAGGTTTCGTAGTGAATTAAGAAAACCGTTACTGTTTCGCCATATTCGTATATCTGTTCTGTAAGTCTGTAGCAAAGCTCAGGATATTCATTTTAATTACGATAAAGTGAAATGAGGAAATATCGCTAAAAGGATATCTGCGGTACTAGACAGTTATTTTAAAATTTTTTTCGGCGTTTGTCATGTTTAATTAGTACCTATCTTGTTCTTAGCCATGTTCTACTACTTATATTTGTATGC
Organism: Glyphodes perspectalis; assembly: GCA_951394215.1. NCBI lineage: Eukaryota > Metazoa > Arthropoda > Insecta > Lepidoptera > Crambidae > Glyphodes > Glyphodes perspectalis. The sequence continues at coordinate 10,356,914 of OX596203.1, forward strand.
TGTCTAGTATATACGTTCCATGTGATATTATACAATTCTATTTTCATTCAAGTAAACAACTGCAAATTGTAAAACACATTCTAACAAAGGGTAGCATTTTGTATTCTTTAAAGACGTCTAGTAATTATGTTTAGTAGCTAGCGTGTTGTAAAAGGCTGGTATATGGGGTTGTGGGTATGTGATAGTGTAGGCGGCGAGCTAGCCACTTGTCACTACTTTTCACAATTTTCCATTTAGGTAAACCAGCCCAGTTTTGTGTTTGCCTGAATGTGGTTAAAGGGGCTTGCTGCCCCTTTGACTCTGCCTACCCCTTCGGGGATTATGGGCGTGATGTTATATTTATGTTATGTTCAATAATTATAGAAAATTATAATTTCTTTTTTAAATAATTTATCAACATCGAAATAATTTGATTTGTAAACTTAATGACTACAGCAAACTTAATACCATATATTTTTATAAGCAAGTAAAATAGGTTTTTAATTGTTAAAAAATTGCGTGTTTGAGTTTGGCTTACTACCGCGCTCGTTAAAAATTGCTGACCTCGTTGCCCCCTCTTTACCTCACATGAATATTTTACAAAACAATATTAAGGCAATACGGCGGTTCCCGTTTCCATTGGGCGCCCTAAATTGTGGTAATTAAGTCTCCTCATTTCGGGCCACGTAAAACTAAGCAGGGTTGTCCAACCTCGGCCAGTACTCCTGAGTACGTTTTATTCTCAGTATGTACCGCTCTAGACTGAAATCTTAATTGAACAATCACACCGGGTGGGTCACACCGGCGACGTGCGGCCGGGCCGTGGCCCGCCCTGCGCCAAACAAAACAGTATTAATGCGTGGCAGTTCCCTGTTTACTTTGTCGCACCTTAAATGCCAGTAATTAAGGCTGCTTATTACGAGACACGGAAAGACACTGTTAAAAAGGGTGTGTTAGCAAATCTTACCGATTCGTTTAGATTTAGAACTCAAACCGCAATTGAAGAATCAGAACAAAAGTTGGCAAGAATTATATAATATAATTCTAGTTTGAGAGGACAACGACAAGCATATATAAGAATGAATATGAATTTCTCATAATACCTTTTATGAGCTAGGTAGGTAGGTATAAGTATAAAATAATGTATTTATTACCTACTACTCCTAAATCGTATGTATATATTTATTCTGATGATCAGTTAAAGATAGCGGAGGATAAAGATTTTCTACGATTGACAACCCTGCTTTCCTCACGCTCCGTGATTTCCAAAGTGCGATGCAGGATTTGTGGTAACACAAAGTGATCATCATACTACATTTATTTACAAATGTGGAAATTATTAATCAATATTTTTTAGATGGTGCGGTGGTAGCCCAATTTTATGGACACGCGTTTCAATTTTGGAAGATTATAGATTTTTTACGCTGACTGACCTCTGGATATTTAAATCTATATATAGACTTATACCACTAGCTCTGAATTGAGCGAAAACACCACGAGGTTGAGAAAATACAAAAAAAACAAGGTTTTAGATTTTGTTTTCACTCCTTCATATAGTACTTTGATTAATTTTATTTACATCGACATGTACACTTTATTAAAGAGGGTAACCTAATACTGATTCTTCATGGTACTTTGTAAGCAAATGTCACAGCATATCGTAGCGTGCGTAGATATCCTATGATGTTGTTTATTTAAATACGACGAGAAACAAGAGTCTGCCTGAAGACATCGTTAACGCCGAAGTCGATTCGGTAAGGCATCACTGCGAACAAAAGGGGGAAGTAATACCCAATCAGCCCACTCAGAAATACTCCCCGTTATTCAAAGCATATTTCAATTGAATACGGAAAATAAAACATCAATCAAACAGGAAAATAATACCAATTTTTAGAGCTTCTATTATAGCTTCCCTGTTATTTTAGGTAATCGGTTTTGTATCGCTGAAGCGACTCCAATTTGAAAATATTTTGTTCAGTGTTTATTGTCGTTGCTGATATTAAAATCACCCAATGCTCGTGAAAGGGAGTAGGTAATTGGATTTTTAACAATCGAATAACTAGTCAATGATTCGAATGTTCATATTTTCAGCGCCCCATGGTTTGAATCTATTATGATTGACCACAATTAAGTCACACGTATGTTTTTTGCCTTTTAAAGTAAGGGCCTCTTTGTTATATTCTCCTCTGTATTATGTATATATACAAATATACTGAAAGTCTCCTAAAAAGTCAAACGCGCATAGTTTTAATACTGGAAATAAACACAAACTTGCTGTTACAAACCATAACCTCCAAAAGAGTATTTATTCTTTTATTGGGAGTATTAAAATATTTAATAAACTTTCAGAAAGTCTACTAGCATTACCTTCACTTATGTTCAAATTGTGCAGTAAAGCGCTTTTAATGAGTTAGGGCTACCTTAAGATTGAAGAATTCTTAAATGACAAGCATATATGTTTAACTTCTTAGTGAAGTGTTCACCTGCAGTGTTGTTATCTACACTAGATTATTAATTACAAAATTTTTAATTTCGGCATTTAAAAGAGGAAGTCTCGAGTTTCTTGCTGGTTTCTTCTCGATTAGAGTCTACTACTACACATATTGACTAATTAAAAGTGAAATTACGAATTTAAATCTATTTAAATAAATATATTTTGCTTTTGATTTTAAAGTTGATCTCCTCTTGTTGTGATGGGACATGCATATTGTGCAATTTGAATCAGATTTTTTTTTCGTTTAGAATTGAAGTTTTGATTTTATGTTTAAAACATGTGCACGTAGGTAGGTACTAATAGTCACACAGCTTTTCCCCCTCTCCTCTATATATTGTACTTACTAATTTGACATTAGTGCAGGACTGTTTTATAAATAAATGATTGCTTTTTTTAGTTCTTATGTTAATGATTCCTTTCTTACAAACATACAATTATCTCGTTATGTCAATAATATTTCAGATTATTAACAATTTAAAATGTAATTACTTATTTACAGATATACAATGCGAAGCCGCGGAAGGTCCAGGCTCACCTACCATAACCAGATTGGTCGTGTATTAACAGAAGGTGATGTGAAGTCATAAAAACCGTAGAGCTTGTATGAGGCGAGGCGAGTGAGGTGCGTAAGGATCGTGCTATATGGTGTTCGGTTCTCTCTGCCTACCCCGCTAGGGAAGTGGCGTGAAGTTTAGTTAGTTAGTATAATTACTTATCTAATTGTGTGCATCTAAATAGCTGCTGCAAAGAACATCAAATAAGAATTTATCTAATAAAGATAGAACAAAGGGTTTGTGGAATAAATTATGAATTTACATCCATAGCAATTTACGATCCTGGTTTATAATGGGTACAAATGAAATACGTCTAGACGTGTAATAAATGGACTGAGATAGTGCATCCAACCAGAAAGCATTTGGTGTAATTTTGTAGTAATTAATACTACTTGTACGAAATATCTTGAATAGTTATATTCCGGTGTGAATTTTAAGATAAATAATAATGAAAAACCTCTAGGTTAGACTTAACAACAGTGAAAACATGAGGTAATTTCGTGAGAATTACCCATTTAAGTTAGTTTGTAAACTGATTTTGTCAAATAAACACAACATATTTTCACAACTAAAAGTTTTTTTATTGACTGTACCTTATATCTACAAACTTTCTTTGGTATTCGTTTAAAAATTGGTATCCGTTCGGAATAGAAAATAATAAAGATTTAAAACAAATACCATTGGTATTAGATGTTGGTATTAGATCGGAATAGATCGTAATAACTACATATTTTTATTAACATAAATAAAGGTACTATTGAATAATATTTTTTTGGAACACCTGAAATTGTAACACACAACCAATTAACAAGTTTTTGGAAAGAGTACTCTCACCATTGGTATTTTACATGTGACATTATCTTATTATCTAATTTGTACTGATGTTGCATGGGAAATAGCATCAGTTCTATTATTTTATTTGTTTCATTTAGAATTAACAATTTATCTAGAAAAATGTTAACTTGTTTCTAATTGTGTAAGCGTTGAACGACGTTTTTGAGGGCGTAGTTAACGGTCCGAGAACTGTAAAGACTTTATAAAATGCCTGGAGTGTTTGCATAGCTTAACTACAAGTAGAGTTATAAAACAAAATATATATATATGCTGTAATAGACAGCAAAAAAACAATCAAATAAAATAATTTTAAAGTATTTGTCAACTACTACAGAAAAACGTAATTTAGAGCTACGGAGACGTTTCAATTATGCACAACTATTCATCGCAAATTGGCGTATAAATGGCGTATCATCCTCCGATGTGAACGGAATAAAGGTTGTCGCCCGGATGCTCTGGAAACTGGGAAGAAAATGGAATCATGTGTCGCGTATCATATATCTGAAACTTGAAGCAAAAGTGTTTTTGAAAGCAGGTAAAAAAGGTTGGTTGGTGACGCTCAAATGTTTAGTTTTCTACATATTCTGTTTTAAACAACAACATAACGGTAATAAGTGACTGCTTATTTTTGTGCTGGGGAAGGGGCAAGGGATACAAAGCATTTTATGCTCTCAAGGATCGTCTCAGGTAAAATTAAAACAAATATTCCGAGTTAGCGTTTCGATGCTTAGTGTAATGTAATTAATAAATTTTTAATATTAATCAATATACTGAAAGAAAATACATTATGCGGCCGGTCGGCGCCCTCAAAAATTAACGAATTTATCAAAACGTCAAACCGAGTAACCAACAAATTGCATATGACGCGACATTTTATTTTTAGATACAGTGTCTGATCGAGTGGCTGTTATTTAAAGTATTACCAACTAATCAGATTACTGCTTTAATATTTTTTACGCGACGATTAAGAATTTGGAAAAGTTATGTTATCATCTTTAGAGCGACGTAAATAAGGCCGACTTGCCGACAAAATATAATTAAACTAAAGAAAATTCTGCGATGAAATACCTTGGCAAAAAGCCTGTAAGTAAAACATGTCTGGTAGTGTTCGGCGCCGCGACGAAAAGCGGAAAGCTTCAAATGCAATTTTCGGGTCTAACCTTTCGCCGCCATACGTACTGTCCTTCGGGATTGTGAGCGTGAACTCCCTGGATGGATTGTTGTTCTTCTCAGTCTGGTTTCGTAGAAGGAGAGCGCCGTCCGCTGTGGTGGTGTTTAGCCTGAAAGCGTTCTGCAAAGATATTGCGAATAATTCTGATGTCTACATACAACAGAATTATTTGCAATATCTTGAGTTGTGTGATGTTGATATATTGAGTGGGCCCTGCCTGTATGCGCTCTCGACCCATAGTTTGGGAAACCCTGCTTTAGAGCAACGGTCGGCAATAGGCGGAACGCGGTCCGTTTGCGGACCACGAAAGGTCGAACCTGGGACCGCCAAATATTGTAAATATTAATACGTACAAAGAGAAATTAATTAATTCATTTCTCAAGAACCAACCTATACAAAACTGACTCAAGACCGTCAGTGTAGCTTCTCACATTAGTTTTAGGTTTTGTGTTTTATTATTCAGAATTTGTTTAAAACCAATATAATTTATAGGTGTGCTAAATTGTTATCAGTTATAAGTTAAAATTTTAAAGTATTAATTTTTTTCCACAGAGCCCGGACCCCATCTAAAACTACTTGCCGATCCTTACTTTAAAAGAGCCCTCGATACTACTTTGTAGATCCTATATATTAATACGCCCTTCTTTCAATGTACGTTAATGCAATCCGGATGCATAAAAAGTATGTGTATTTCTGTATTCGCGCGTCTTATTTGTTTAAGGTTTTATTTTAGCCGTTTAGAACGAACTAACTAACTAAACTTCACGCCACTTCCCTAGCGGGGTAGGCAGAGAGAACCGAATTTTATTTTGTGATAGTGACATGCTTGCTTGTGTAGATGAGTTAAATTAGTTAATTATATACATGTCATATGTGCACGTGTTTTGGGTAAATGTCTTGTAACATCTTTGCAATGGGATATTTTTGGATTGACTAAACGATTACGTGAATGCTGACACGCTGCCTCCTATCTAATAGGAGTCAGCGTGTCAGCCCAGTTAAAGTAAGGAGAACTGGGGAAAACACCGTGTGTAATAGTGTGTACTTATTATACACAAACCTTTTGGAGCCAGTTTTGATAACCCCTTTAGAATTTATAGTCAACGTGCAATGTGATAGTCTGCATTTAACAGACATACAAAAAATTCAACTCTGTTTAATTTTTTTTATGTGTTTGTTAATTGCAAGTACCGAATTATTTATTCATCTTCTCTTTGATATAGATGTTCTCCAGCTTTATATCAAAAAGGTCCAGGATAACAAATACGTGCAATGTGATAGTCTGCATTTAACAGACATACATGGACATATGTGTTTGTTAATTGCAAATAGCGAATTACCTATTTATTAATCTTCTCTTTGATATAGGTAGATGTTCTCCAGCGTTATATCAAAAAGGTCCAGGATCACAAGCACTTTTACACTATTCGACAAAAGCATTACCTATTGTGAATCTGTTCATGGTCGTTGGTTTTTATTTAATTCTGGCAACTGATTCATTATTTATAAGTACTAAGATAAATGGTTAATAAATGTATATATATCGGTGCCAGCATCGGGATACATAATTGACGATGCAAAATTCGCAATGTTACCTACATGGTACTTAATAAACCATCGTCAACAGATGAAGCAAAGGAATCAGGATTCGGTTTCCATTTGATTGTTGCGAATTGCGATGCGATGCCGCGGTCGGCTTGCCGCCATGAAGTCGGTTCCCGCGTCGCGCGGAAAGGCCCTCACAGTCACTCGTAGAACGGCGACCGCGCAACATGTTGTCGGACGCCGCCAAGAGCTCACGAACACGCTCTCGTAAATAATTCTGGACACGATATCTCACACCGCGAATTACTTACCATGAGTTATTATTCTCAGACAAACTTCATTTCTGTAGCATCTTCAGAATTTCAAACAAGGTTTCTGTATAAACACAGATAGGAAATGAACTTTAATATAAGTAGGTAATGTTTCAGTGATTGAAGTGATAAGTAACTTAAGTGATGTTTATGGAACGTTTGAAGAGAAACGCCACACTGTTGTTGAGTAAGTACATGGAATAATCTTTAGATTAAGTTGTTAACACTTAGGTACCTACCTATTACTTATTTGTTTAACTTACGTTCTATGTTGCTTTAGTAACAGTAAAAAGTTTGCTTGCAATTTGTATACATAATAAATACGCAGTACTATTGGGTATTTATTTATCACATATATTTACAATTAACTAACTAACTAACTAATCTTCACCCATTTCCCTAGCGGGGTTAGCATAGAGAATAATATATGTATATTAATTTTCTTATTTATTTTATAGTATATTCATTTTTTATTTAATATTTTAATGAATCGCAAGAAATAGAAATATAGTATTATGATTTTTTTTGTATATCAAAAGCTTTTCTTATAATTTCGATTGTTCAGGCTGTCGAGTTCTTAAACACTTAGTATACCTATTTAGATTGTGATTATAAGGAAATCCAAAGAGTATTCAAGGATATTTGGATGAGATTTGTGTTCAAAGAGAGGAAATAGGGGATTTATGTGTGTGTGACAAAATTTATCTTTTATTTAAAGAATCTTGATCTTCCTTTGATTTGAGAATATAAATTTTGTAGAACCATTGAATTTACCATTTCGCAAAGATTTCGTAGGTATTTAGTTTGTACTATTTTAATATAGGTATATAGCTAATATTTTTTGTTTGTGTATACGTTAAGTCACTCTAACCTCGGTATATAAATAAATATATTAAACGACATAATAGTTGTTTATACCACCGCCTCTTGGATGAATTTTGCGGATTGTCCTAAAATTTTCTTTTTTTTTAAACTAACCTCAGACTAAGAGAATATTAAAATAATATCTATACGTAGCTGGTCCAGCTGTTCTCAAGTTTATTTATTATTTTTTCTTTATTAAGATTAATATTTTTACCCGCCCACTACGCTAGAGAAATATACATCAACACTACAATAAATTTACATACTTTATGAGCTGTCAAAATCCTATGCTATACTTCTGTTGTATATGGCAGTAATAATAATACATTCTGTTGTTTTGGTTCCCCTTATTTATCTGAATAGCTACTAAATAATGTTACTACAAATCTACTCTTACAAAGACTAAATGAGAAAATATACGAATACACGTGTTAAATCAGAGATTTTTAAATATGCACACTATTTAGCTGTTTCTAATTCACTATACTTATCATATCCAACTGGCTGTGGCTTACTATTTATATCATTTATTAAATTAAGTATGTATGTAAAACGGTTATTAATCTACTAATAAAACATTTTAAATTTGTGAATTATTTTATTTTATTTCATACTATCAGAGCTACAGGTAAGCCTCAACAGTGTAGACTGATTTTTTGCAAAATACCCAATACATTATTTGTCGCCATTTACGGTACGATATGCTAGGCAACACAAAGGGTAGGTACATTACTCTTAGTCCCAGATTAACAAAGGCCTATTGATGAAGCATTTTAATAGATTTAATAAATATATATTCATGGATGTCGTTAATATGTTGCCGATCTTTGAAGTTTGGTACTGATGATGTGAGATAAATTAATGTCGAGCTTCTCAATAAGGTTAGATCAGATTAAATTTAAGCAATAGTGTTTATTAATAATTTTTCCATGGCCACGACCTTCGTGGCCACTTTGATGATATCGTACTGTCTTTTGTGGTGTGAAATTTTAACTGTTAAATAGTGTAGATGTTAGATATAAAATAGATTTTACTTGTAAAAATCGTTTCCTCAATTAATTTTAGGAAGATGTGACAAATTAATTCAAGCGCCCATTACTGTTAGACGTTATGTGCCGAAATATAAATTTGTCTACCACTCCAAATCTCCTACGCAAGTAAATTTATTGTGTTAGAGTATTTGCGAGTACGGATATTGCTTTATCTGCGATTTTCTTTCGCCAAGGTCAAAGATTTGACTACACAGTCACTCGAGCTAATGCTAGAACATCTGATTTTTTAAAATTACCCATGGACTTAATTTTTTTGTAACCCCAGTTATCCCTTTATCTACAGAATGGGCACGTACCTACGTGGTTTTGTCGGTGATACTTTATAAATCCCTTTTTAATTAAACCTTTTTTGGGTAAAGGTAATTTTATCAAGAGTTCTTAACGTTAAGCTAACGTTTAATCAATTTAGATACATTTTAGCAAAAGTATAATTTAGTACAACCATTTTAAAATATGCATTAAGAAATACATAAACCTGAAAATTTATTGAAAATTAGATTACTTTATGGTTCAAACCACTTTAAAGGGGCAAAATTGGGACAATTAACTTAACAAAGAGTCAAAAGGTAACTGTGGCGATGCGAAAATGCCATACAAGTTAAAAATAAGTTGATTCTTGTTAAGTTTAACTCCTAAAAGTTCCGAAAAATGTCCCATCTTTCCCGTGCTGGTCAGAAACTTAAAAATAGTAAGGCAATTATGTTCCTTGCCAAGCATATCGTAATAGGCTACTGGTGGTGTGTTAGGATGGGCACGCTATTGTATAAATCTTACAATCACGCTATCAATCAGTATTTAAGCAAGCATTTAAAGCAAACAAATGTAAAAAATCTACCTTAAAGAATTGTTTCTCGGCTAATGCAGATTAATATATGTATCGTACATAGAAGTATGTTGCATTAGGTACATACATGTTATTGTTTAACTTTGTTATGAAGTTTGTATGTACGTAGGATAAGAGGGGCCGGCACATTTACATTCACCCTGTTGGCATATTTACGTCGCTCTGAAGCCTATACGTAAACATGCTTTCCTCAATTACATTTGCAGTGTGTAGTTAAAGCCACATTCGTACACAACACATTACTTTCATTCAGGGTACAGGAAACGTGTTTTAGTCATAGCGCGAAAACAAAAACAACTTGATGCAAAAGGTGTAACGTGTTTCAGTCATAGCGCGGAAACAAAAACAACTTGATGCAAAAGGTGTAACGTGTTTTAGTCATAGCGCGAAAACAAAAACAACTTGATGCAAAAGGTGTAACGTGTTTCAGTCATAGCGCGAAAACAAAAACAACTTGATGCAAAAGGTGTAACGTGTTTCAGTCATAGCGCGAAAACAAAAACAACTTGATGCAAAAGGTGTAACGTGTTTCAGTCATAGCGCGAAAACAAAAACAACTTGATGCAAAAGGTGTAACGTGTTTCAGTCATAGCGCGAAAACAAAAACAACTTGATGCAAAAGGTGTAACGTGTTTCAGTCATAGCGCGAAAACAAAAACAACTTGATGCAAAAGGTGTAACGTGTTTCAGTCATAGCGCGAAAACAAAAACAATTTGATGCAAAAGGTGTAACGTGTTTCAGTCATAGCGCGGAAACAAAAACAATTTGATGCAAAAGGGTTATGCGTCAATTTTTTTAGGGAAATGGATTTTAAGGTCCAGGTCCAGGGAATAATAATGCCTTGATCCCCGTTGGTGCAAGCGAGTGGTACTAAACTAAAACATGTTTCTTTATTTGAATATGTTAGTCTAATATCTTACGAAATATTGTTCGAAGTTGAGTACTTATGTAGAATTTTCAATCTGTATATTAGGTACATACATATCATCACGTCTGTAATTCTCAAAGGGGTGACAGAGTCAAAAGAGTAGATAACCCCTTTAAGCACATTTAGGCAAAAAATAAAACTAGGCAAGTGGCTAGCCTACATAATCAAACTGCCAAAACCCGATATACCATATTAGTCGCCTTTTACGACATGCTACGCAAGAAACACAGTTGGCACATTATTGTTAAGTCCAAGACAACTTGGGATGATTACTATACTATTCTCCTTTTATACGTGAGGTCAATTAAGTATTTACATATTAAGGATTTCAGCTGAGCTCATTCGAATGGTAGAATCAATTTTCTAAAAATTTGGTAACGCTAAAATATTATAATGTTTTAATTACGCCGAACTATGTTAGTTTAAAACTATTTCATAAACAAGGATATTAAATTAAGCGTTTGAATAAGTAGGTAGGCTGGCTGGCGTTAGCATACGTTCAGTTTATACATAAGTATATATGGTTCGTTAGTTATGGTGATCATAAACATGTGTATACCTACCGTTCATTATAATGTTGCTATTACTATGTACCTAAGTATAAATAACTTTACCAGGAAGTGTTGAATATTCCAAGGATAAGTTATTAAAATATATTTATCGTCAACGATAAAATGCTATTTCAGATATTTCGGTTACCCGAATTATTTTCCCACGCAAATGTCTGTGCATTATGAGTAGATGTTAATAAAAATGTATTATCATAAATATTTTATTTTCTTAGTTAGTTTACAAGAAACGATTATGACTTCATACCTGTAAATATTTGTAGTTGAATTGGCTGAAATAGTGAACATAAAATATGCTTATCAAACTTGTCTTTATAAGGAGCAGTCATGCGAGTAATTTTGCTTGATTTTATATAGAATTCGTACCAGCTTGGAGCACAGGGCCTATCTTCTATCGCAAGTAATTACATTTTAACCATCGGGACCAATCTTCGGAGATGTTCAAAGGTTTTTGCCCGACTCAAAGTCCATTAGTAAGAAGTGACATGACTCATTTAAATTTTATACCCCCCTATTTCGTGCTAGATAGTTTTAAAAACTGGCTGGCACCAAGATAAGAACATAGCAAGACAACAAACATTATAGATATTTTTTATTATTATTCTACGCAACTTAAACAGAGAAACACAGTATAATATCTGATAAATGTTTGTTTTTACAATCAATGTCAATATAAAACAACGAACACTACTTTAAATTAATTTTTTTTTCTTAGATATTATGTACTTGTAGTTTTATACAATAAAAATATGAAGGAAATAAAGAACAGAAATTATAAACATATAAACCAAAAAATAACGTTATTAATATTACCTGGAGGAATAAAGCTAAGTTCATTAGAAGCTAAAACACGTGATTATAAACACGTTTGTGTTACGGTGTTCGTTCCATCTAAATTTAAATTTCAGTTTGAATGAAAAGAATGCGGCCTCCATGAAAAATTCACGACTTAATGGAGAAAAGAGTTCTTTCTATTGTGAAGTGCCTACATAAAGCCATCGTCACAGCGTTTTAGCAGGCGTTAGATAACATGAATAAATACTTAGCGTGACGGTGAACCGCCGGCTGTCACAGATTTACCATTCAAGATTGATGAGCGGATTACTATAAAATATCTTTATGTCAAGATACTAAAGAAAAACTCAAGAAACGTTGATCATTAAAACAAAAATCTCTAGATCAACAATAGGTACTTTCAAAATAAACACCTGATCTTAATATATTTTCAGTTTATATTTAGTGGGTAAATTTCAGTTTATACACGCTTATTTGGATGAAAATGCTCTAAAATAGCCCATTCAAAAGATTGAATTTCATCGAGAATATTACCTAATCACACCTACCTATCCAATCTTCTTTAGATTCAAAAGATAGAGGAAAATGTATAAACAGTATTTATGGATCCGACGTGTACCTAACGCTGGAACTGTAGCAAAACTTTTCTTTAAATCTTCCAAGTTCTATGAGATGTAGTATCTTCTAAATTCATTAATTATTACCTTCAGAATAGCGCACACCAAAATTGTGGAGGATAAAAGCAACTGCAGTACAATTTAAGCCATCCATTATAAAAGACAGATATTCATTCATTAACATTTTAGAGGCGTGATTGACACTATATTTATTTTCGGAAAATGCAATCATATATTTTTTAAATACTTCTTCAAAATTACACGTTTCGTATGTCACATGAAACGTGTAATTTTGAAGACGTCATTCTGAAACGCTATCAATGAAATGCTCGCAACAAAGTCGCCTTCTAGCACGAGCTTTTGTCGTATAAGTATTCAAAATTTTATTTGATTAAAAATGTATATTCCTTAATAAATTTGTATATGATGAGATACTTCCGTTACTTGCATATCCAGAGCTGCTAACACAATTTAATTAATTGTACCAATTTTTTTATAATTCATTAAAATGACGGTGAACAAAATCTTTCAAAGGTTCTAAAAAATATGCTTAATGACCTATTAATGTTAACTTGGCATTAACATGAGTTGTAAATATTTAAACACCTATTTCCCTAAGCATGATTTACAAAGAAAGTTCCCGTATTTTCGGGGGCATTGAAATGTGTTACAAAATTTTAGTATAACAAAATATTGTTTAGGTTATTTTCCGCTTTTTTATCACAGAAGTTAAGTAAGTCCTTCATACGTCTTTCTTGTTCTCATGGCATGTTTTGCTGACCCCCATCCCTATCATGGTGCGCATATAATTTATGGATGGCCCCCTGAGGTTGTTACACGTCACATATTAAATAATGGGACATATGTGAATGAGCATATGTCTAAGTATGATGTTACCAAAGGAAATGATTTATGCCTTTTTCATTATTATTCTTATACTTATACAAAGTAGGACCGACATGGGATGTAGGGTACAGATTCAGATTCACAAATGCATGTATTAATTTAAAACTAGATAAGTAAGCAGTTTGAATAATATATTGATGTACAAAAATTACAGACCTTTAACATGTATCTTATTATTTGTTTTTTTTTCCACGAATAATTTGTCTAATTAAACGCCTTTTTTATACATTTTTGAAAACTACAGCAAAATTAAGTTTAAAGAAGTTCTAGGATATTTTGCAAATTAATATTTGTGTGTAACGTGTTATTATACATACCTACCTATTTTATTAAAAACTCTCAAAAAGCAATGCTAAATTTTGTAAATTTTGAAACCTAGATTTTATCTGCGTAATTAGAGCGGTGAACTAAATAAATTAAATGTAATAAATTTATAATGGTTCTTTTTCTTTGATGGGTCCGCAAGATTTTTATAGATATTATAATAACGATTTTAATGGGTAATTGAGATAATTATTACAAATCTAAGTAAATACACAACTTAAAAATAAATTACATAATACAATACTTAAAAATACATAATGAGTATGTTTACTATATTACCAGAGTAGATATAAATTTGTGGCGGCGTCTCTGGTTCCGACAGAAATCAATTTATCTAACAACTGCACAATCAAAAGCTTCCATTATAGCACATTTTCTCAAAGATTGCATTTCATGAACAGCGGAGCCAGAAGAGGAGCTTATTAATAAGTATGGTCGCCTAATAGTAAGAATTTCACGTCTCTTAAGATATCTAAGTTTATAAGGTTATTTATTGTATATTCTATATTTTACTAGTACTAGAGGACGGGTGTGATTTGGTATTATTATTTTATATAGAAAAAAGTTTAAGAGAAGCACATTTGGAATACTAGAAATGTAAGGATTTTCGAAAATATAGCCACAGACATTTTTTTTACTGTTCCTTGTTATACCTGCCATTAACCTGTTAATGCACGATTAGCTAATTAAAGTTTAATAATTACATACATAACATCACGCCCATAATCCCCGAAGGGGTAGGCAGATTCAAATGGACAGGTTCCTTTAACCACAGTCTGGGTATTTTATTTATTTATTCAGCCAAAAATAAAACTGTGCTGGGATATATGGAAAATTGTGAAAAAGCAGTGACAAATGGCTAGCTTGTCGCCTACACAATCAAATACCCAAAACCAAATATACATTAGTCGCGTTTTACGACATGCTAAGCAAGAAACACAGTTGGAACATTCTTAAGTCCCAGACCAACATGGGACAAACATTAATAATATTATTTAATAAATAAGACTTTTTTATACTTTCTAGTCCGTCAAATAAGTCGTAAGTCCGGTGTTTGTGTTTTCAAACTGTGTGTTCGTAACCGGACAAAGCAATTGCCCGCGCCATAAAGTTTATGCTACTATACAATTTGTTAGAGAACATTAACATCAACGTCGAACGCATTCGACTAGGAGTACCCTGAGTATTTCATTGTTCTCCCCCATTAAAGTGGCATCTTACCTCAAAACATAAAAGACCTAAATAGGTGCTTAGAGACTGCTGATATTTTTCGTAGTCTGGGTTTGAGTGCTTTACTGGTCCGTTGACGTTGGGTTGATTTGTTATTTAGGTTATATTTGGAGGATACTTCGTTCCCACGATGAGATCCTGGACTATCATTCTGGGGGAGAAGTAAAACCACGATGTAGAGCAGTATTTGAAAGCTATGAGAAAACCCTGTCTCCAACCACTGCTCTGTGTGGGCCGCACTGTAATTGGTGACAAAGGATAGGCGGACGAAACTTCCGTCTCTTTATCCTGGAAAATTCCGCAGGGCCTTTCTTTTTAAGAATTTATCCCGCAGGGTGGCAGCATGTAACGTCACTACTCACCGCGTGTTCCATTTATATAGCAGAGGGCACAGCATGAGACAAGACTATACGTGAGTGACCGCGGCTGTCTACGATGCACGAGTGCACGATTTGATTATGTATCAAACGTGCCTTTTGTGCCAGAGAAGATACCGTCTTTTTTCGACAATGAAATCCGCTTTGGCGTTCAGTCCATTAGAGTGCCAGAATTAAAGAGGGGACTGGGCAAATGGCATATTATTATGGTCCTTTGCAGCTTTGGCGCATTTAAAATTCAAGGATTTAAGTACTTACATAAAATATTGAAATAACTTATTATATATCTATATAGCCTATCATTAAAACATGCAACAAATTTAGGTGGCTCCGATTGTTTCAGTTTTCTTCCACCAATATAGTACCATATATCATTGATAGTAAAGGGATAATAATTATAATTAACTAGCTTTATTCCTCGACTTTTTTAATATGAGTTTTACTAACTCATAGAAACAGCTAGTCATTATTTGTTCGGGACGAAAGCTATATGTAATCTTTTCTTTATCTATGACGAGGCGTTGGCAAAATTTCAATATGACAAAGGAAAACTAAGAAACAATATCTGTCGCATTTCGCTTCTGTATCGTGCGAAATGGAATGTGAAATACTTTTTAAGAATTGGTCTGTTTTAACAGACCTTTTTTGTCTTTAGACAAAAATAGTATGTCCTCATATTGGTGTTTATTTAAACCTTATACTTTAAAGTATAAGGTTGGTAGGAAGTAAGTTAGATAAACAGTGTAGACACCGTTTACAAAAACGTCCATCGGCTATTAATCCATACTAGTAAATGCTCTACATCGTCCATATTTGGGCCTGCAAAATGACTGCGAATTATTCCTCTTTTAAATTTTAACATTAAAAATAACCATACATAACAGAAAAAAAAAATTGCTGTCACTTACTAAACCGAAGGCATTTGCAAAAATATCCGTTTGATTAAATTCCAACTTAGAATAAGGAGCTCTCAAATTGTTGTTTAGTTAGACAATATCAAATTTATGAATCTCATCATTTGTTATAGATGTTTTGAATGGTTGATATCCTTAAAATATGGAAAGGTAATCACTTGAAAAACATTAGGTATAATGTTTTGCTCAAGGGTTCGAGGCTACTAAGTTGTTGAAAACGTTAATTGAATTTATTTAGGTTTAAAATTATTAAAAAAATAATTAAGAGTTATATACGTTATTTTTAAGATATAAAGTAAGAATAAACAGGTGGGAGGGTAGGCGTATAGGTGGTAGGTGGAAGGTATAAATAACGATAAAGTTTGTTCCAATTAAAGGGGGATATATTCGAGACGTGAGAAAAATACTTGATCAGCGCCCTAATAATATTCAACTCGTGTGGTTCATTTGTTTCCTTATTATAATTACAAGTATCTTGTAAATGCTAAGTTGATTGTCAAAACACTGCCCGTTTTGGATTTTGGAGACACTAGGGAGGTAGTGTTTTAAAATTTTGCTGTCTTTTTGTTGGCCAATATCTATTTCAAAACTGACAAGTTTTCACATAATTTCAGATTTGATCTGTTTTGCGGTCCACGCGAGGCGTGATTGAAATAAATTAAAGGTCTCCAGCCCGAGGCTGGCTGACCTACATCAGACGGAGAATGAGCCGCCATGCGAGATGTCCTCTAGGTATCCGCTCTACTTAGCTGTGGCTAAGTTCAGTGATGCGGGAGTTTGTAGCAAGGATATCCAAGTGTTTATATGTAGGTTTACTTTTGATATTAGGTTTGAAGCCTTATACTCATGGAGATTTAGAGAGCGGTGGTAGCTCAATAGTAAGGACATCCGTCATGCGGCACGTACCTCTGGATTTTCAAATAAAAAACATTGTGATAGAACCTGCGCATTGAAATAATGTCTGCATAAAATTACCAAATTTGCTTAATCTTGGATCACGTACTAAGCGGACCCCGACTTAACACAGGATATGCCCCGTTCCGTTGTCCCTAGCGTTACGAGGATAGGAGGAACAAGAAGAGCCTTGTATTTATACACATATGAAAGTTTAGTAATTAATAAAACATCTTCATGTGACCAGTTACGACCATTAGTCCCATGTTGGTCTGGGACTTGGCCCATGTTGATCTGGGACAAAAAAAAAAGAATGTGCCAACTGTGGTTCTTGCCTAGCATGTCGTAAAATGTGACTAATGGTTTACAGGCTTTTGGGTATGTGTCTGAGTAGGCGACGAGCTAGCCACTTGTCACTCCTTTTTCACAGCTTTCCATCCAACCCAGCCCACTGTCCCATGTTAGTCTGGGACTTAAAAAGAATATGCCAACTGTGGTTCTTGCCTAACATGTCGTAAAAGGCGACTAATGGTATATCGGGTTTAGGGTGTGTGATTGTGTAGGCGACAGGTTAGCCGCTTTTCACTGCTTCTTCACAATTTTCCATCTAACCCAGCCCGGCTTTATTTTTGGCTAAATGAGGTTGAAGGAGCATGCTGCCCTTTTGACTCTGCCTACCCCTTCGGGGATTATGGGCGTGATGTTATGTGTGTATGTATGTGACCAGGTGCGTTCATATTATCTATTATTTATATTTTTCAAATTTTCACGTTGGATTTAGTTTGAATAAAATTCAAATTACCATTCTATGTAGCACGTTCTAAAAAGAGTTATCTACTAACCTGCACATTTATAAGGCTTTTCCGTTATCAACCATAATATCCATATTTAACATACAGGCGTGTTTCTTCGTGTGTTTTATCTCTCAACAGAGTAATAATATGTGATTTTTGCAAAGAGATAATGCATGGGCGGGACAGTGACAAGAACAGCATATTTTTTCCGGGAATACGGGTAGTTTCCGAGACACGTGCAAAGAAGGTTCTGTGGCAGATCGAAATCTACGCGGATTGAAACTATAAGTAGTTCACTGTACGTGTATATTCTGATCGGAGTTTCATTCGCGGAAAATTTACAAATAGGTTTTATTATCGAAGTCAATCTTGTATTAACGCGTTCATAACAAGCTTATTTTCTATCCATAATTTATATTACAACCTCCACCATTCATTTTGTTCCTTAGGAGTGAAAATAATAGTAATTTCTGATTCTTGGAAATAAACAATAAATACATCGGAGTTTGCCTATCCCTCCAGGGGTTTGTCTGTGTAAAGGTGTGAAAATAATAATGATGGTTATTATAATTAAAATTAATTATTCCAATAATAATAATACAATGAAAAAAATCAATAATTCATAATTCCTAACATATAATTAAAATTAATCTATTAGTTAGCTATTATAAATAAATAAATGAATGGTTTTACACAAAATTTTAAATATACATGTATTAACAGAGGCTTTTAAGTTAAATATTGTTACTAACACTATGGACCAGGTCCGAAATAAATGAATTTTATTATTTTTAAAATTTTAATTTTTATAATAAACACAAAAAGCTCTTACAGATATTTTATTATATTCTTGGATTACAAGAATTTCCTTCAAAGGTAAAGTTGTTTTATTATTAACTGGGGTCAAACAATCTGAATTATACTTAACCACTGATGGTGAAATAATACCCTTAATTGGCATAGGTTCCCAGAAGAAAATGAAAATTGATATTAATAGGTAATAATAGGGACCGACGCCATCAGGTTTATTGGTTTTTGGCCTCCTTTTATTGCTAATAAAACATTTTGTTAATGTTGTTTATTACTGTACAGCTGTTGGGAACGCTTTATTTATTTTTTACTGCACTAAATAGCTCATTGGCAGATTTAATGTCAGGAAAAGCCGAGTACAGTACAGTTTGTTGAATACTGATATGATGACGAGATTAAAATACGAATCCAAAGTTGAAATATTTTTATAAGTTTGGTTATTATCATTGTAATAATCATAAAATTTCTTGTAACATTCTATACGTTAGGTTAGTTGTTAATTATACCAATGCAATTTTTAGTAACACGGTTTCAAATTATTTGCTCTTTTCGTAACGTTTTCGTTTTCAATGTTTTCATAATTATGTAACAGCTCTGCAAAATTAAACAATTACTCTTCTCTATATATTACAAAAGTAAATATTTTAGATAAGGTTAATTTCATCTTAAACAAATTTCGAGATCAAATACACTTCAGATAACAATATTTGGATAAAATGAAGTGCAACTAAGTGAAAAAGAAAAGATATGTATCATTTCACAGAACAAGTTACGTTTTGCCAGACACTAGTAAACATAGTGGGTTTATTTAAATGAAAAATCACTGTGTATATTTTTTTTAATCTGAGAGGTAAGTAGCGTTCTGATTTTGTGTTTTGTGCAAAAGATGTAGATTTGGTATCGTTATATTAAAAAATGTTTTGAGGAGATTGCTCAACGTCTAACTGATTTCCAGGGAGTGACTGCATTCCGTTTCAGCCAAAATACCATTCAAAAATCGGTAGCAGACTAATAAGCATCGTATATCTGGGAGTAGATATTTGATAAATGCGGTGTCCTTACCAACTAATTACCACTGCTTTTTAGTAAACAAGCTAGTTTACTTATCAAAGAGCCAATTAAGCTATGCATATCGACACATTCTTAATCTTAAGATCACGTAATTAAGGTTCTTAGTTGTATACATCTGTTCGATGCTTACTATACCTACGTAATAAAGTGTCAAGCTCCGTGCCGCGTAATAAAACATAATTGGATCGTAAACGGGCAAGCACCATAAAAATGTCCGCGAGCTTCAGGTTTCCAGGTTAAATAAGATTTCTGGAAACGCGAATCGTAAATTACCGTACTGTTCCTACCCAGTCCCTTGGGGACGTATTACTAATTTGCCGTCTGTCATCGCATTACTTATGCACACGAACAATGGTACAGCGTAGTTACACATATCTACTAGATACTGCCGTATTGTTTTAAGGTTACTTTATCTAGAGCGGTTGTGACTTAGACAGAAGAATTTTACTTTCGATTTATATTTCATAAGTACTATAAACTAGTATTACACTTACTACCTACTAGTTACTACCTCGTTACTACCTCGGTGGTGAGCGGGAATATAATTCATTATGAGAAAACGCACACAATAAGGTAGAAAATTAGTCTCAATAAGTTTTGAACCCTTGTATAACAATGGATTGCAGTCTTTTAAATGTGTAATAATGTAATAATAAATCGAACTCACTGCATACAGGAAAATTGTGAAAATTACTCAGTCGGTAATTTTCTTAATTACTTATGAGACAAAGAACCAGGTTGAAAACTCACAAATTGTATGACGGCACCGATGAGAAAAAATAGGGGTACAACGTTGTAATTGTTTAAGAAAGTCTAAAAATCTCATAAACACTGGCCAAGGCAGGGTAGTTTCAATATCCATTTGAAGTTGGCCGACATTTTCTGTATTCATGGAACTATCGATTGCATTTTGTACCTATCTATGTACCCGGTAGACCACTTACGAAAGCTCGGTGAGCTGTACCAGTATCTCCGCTTCGAAACATATAGTTCTTAACTTAGTGCTATCTCTGGAATCGTAGAGTTTCTGAATGTTTAAGCACGATGTCAGAGTATTGCGATTCCTTAACCTTCTTGTTTTGTTAATTATTAACGTCGACCCCGCCGGAAGTCAAAAGTCTGGATAAGCTACGTTAATATTTAGACGCCCTTAGAGAGAAGTGTGTGACGTTTTTATTAACATATGCCTGTGATGGTCTGACCGCGTCAAACTGCATTTAGATTAGTATTGCGCCCACGCGTTTGTTACCTGCTGTAATAATCCGATATTTCAGCCAGGACTGGCGGGATTACGTTTGGTTTCATGTTGTGACGTATGTTTATGCGGTTATTTACGTGAAACGCAGGATCTAAAGGTCATAACTCAAATGGTATAATAATTTATATTACGACAACGAGTGCAGATGTATACGCACCTTTTTTAATTTGTTATCTTGTAATGTTGTTATTTTGTTTAAGAGATAAACGTCGCGCCCATATTAGAAATATTTAAAATGAAAAAGTTCGTGACACTTTAGGAATGTTTTTATTATTTTACGTACAACCAGGTGGATAAAACTTTACAAAATTAGAGCTTATCGGAACATCCCTCATTAAGATTTTGTAAGGCTTCTGAAATTTACGCAAACGAAGTCAAATGTTTACTGTTGTACAATAAATGCAAAATAATTACTTCTAAGTAAACAGAAGTAATTCGTGATAAGATCATGCAAATTAAATTATAAAAGTTTTCTATAAAACGTTACAGAGAGCAACTTTTATTCCAACAGCAACATTTATTTCCTTACGAATTGTTCTAAAAAATAATTATAAATACTTCAAGTCTTTGATGGCCTCTTTGAGTTTCTGTCGGAAAGGATAAACATGTCAGAACAGTTAATAAAAACAAAGGCAATGTTTTAGTGAAATTTTCCCAGCAATAATCAGAGTAGTATCATACGTACATGCTTTCTAAAATAAATATTTCGATTGTTACTGCACAGTACCTATATAAAATAATATTTCGGTAATTTATCGTTGTCTCCATCTAAGTTTAGACCATAAATCTTCTCAAACACTCAATGGCACTCTAATAAAATACTGAATGCATCAGTGAGGTAAAACTATATAAAATTTCAGCAGAAAAGAATTACAAAATGAACGTCCATCGGTTTATAGCCGCCAATTTTGTGGGCGGAAGAGGTTGAACAGACTTTACATAACTCTAGTTGCGTAATTTGAAAAATATTTTAGTTTAGTTTGAATGAACCATCGTTTTAGTTTAGAGCTAAAATAAGATACTATGTAAACCACGTGCTTGTTGAAAATATGGTGAATCACATGACTCTGTTTTGAAGCCGGTAAGGTATAATGTTTATAATTATTTTTACTAAATAATTATAAACATTATAATTATTTAGTAAAAATTATAATGTTTAGTTAGTTAGTTATTTTTACTAAATGAAGCTATCATTAAGCAAAAACTTTGATACAACGATTCTAGATAAGGTAGTGGCTATATAGTAGAGTAGATTTGTTTAAAGCATTTAGGTACGTATATTCAATGTTGAGTTTATACATACAGGTATTTATTTTTTATTTACCTTATAATAGCGATAGTCACGCTGATAAATTATACAGCGGTATAGTGCTGTTTTGGCGGAGTTTAGATATTTATTTATATATTACAACTGGATTATCATATGTTTGGGACTTAAAAATAATGTACCAATTGTGTTCCTTGCCCCGTGTCTCGTAATAAGCGTCTAATGGTATACCAAGTTTTGGTACAACAGTGGTATTATAAATATTTACTTAAATATTAAATATCCACACCCAGTTACAGAACCAACACAAGTAATCATCATACGAATGTTTGTCTGGGTAGGAATCGAACCCACAACTCTTGGCGCATGGGGTAGGGTCAAACCAAATCGTGCTAGCATCGAGCTAGCCAACAATAATAAGGTTTCTTACTTCAACGTAAGGAATATATTTCTTTTTATAATTAGTCCCAATTGTTTACGACTGACTGACTGTACTGACGCCGCGTGCGCCGCCGCGGCCGTCGCGGCAGGCACCGCGGCGCGTTCTTTCATGAACGAATACACTAGTTACCATATGTTTGTTGTTTGGCGCGTAAAATGTGGTGGGCCTCGTTCACAGATAGGTTATCTGTGGCCTCGTTACGCGCTGCTTGTCCATGAACGGAGAAAACGCTCGACGCCCCGCGAGCCACGCCGCGCGCCGCGCCGCCTAACGCCCCGTGTCTTCTTGGACGATGCCTTAAGCTTTCTTTCATTCTTAAAAGTAAAGCTAATGCCAGCTATTAATGACCTGTCTACGAGTATGCACTTATCTACAGTCTGCTAGTTTTAAGTAACTACTTTTCTTTGCAATGAAGAAGAATATCATCTGAGAACTGATGAATGTGAAAGATTGTTTTAAAGTTCGACCAAGTAAATACTCAAGAGCGAGATTTTTATCGGGACGTCCGAGATATATCCGACCGATGCAATTAGTTTTCGTCGCCTCCTCCTTTTTCTTTTTCGTTGCTGGAGTGCAACGCTGAAAGTTATTTTGAACTGGTTGGTCTATTAATAATAAAAAATATATTTTTTTTAAATTACACTTCTAACAGGAAGACGTGACAGTGTGAATAATATGCTTAGTAGTTTTTCAAGGCCGGAAGCGTCGCGATGGTTAATAATTTTGGCGACTTATCTAAGTGAACACGCAGTGAATTTTACTCATTTTTCTAAGTGCACACGCAGTGAATTTTACTCATTTGATAACATGAGTTTTACCTACTTATATACTTTGTATTTATTTCAAGCTATTTGAATGATCAAGTGTATATGCACCAACTTTGGTTATGCCAACATATTAGGTAAGTAGCTAGAATAAATACTACGTTGGGGATTGCTTTAGTTCTTAATTTATGAAGGTAATGTAAAAACCCATAACTTTGTAAATTTTATAAGCATCAAGTACTAGTTAAAAAAAAATACTTTTGAAAGATAAACCAATTCAATTACGTAGATAATGTCCATAACAGCGCGGCACCATACTCTATTAAGATGGTGGAAACCTTCACTCGCCCATAAAGCAGTCGTTCAAGATGCAAACGACATTTTTAGTGTCTCAATAATAGCCTTGTTGACCCATCTTATGTGGTATGGCCGAGTACGCACAAAAAAGCTGGTCTAGCGCTTTGCCGATTGTTACGCAAACCTGGAAGGCTAATTGACCACCTGCTGCTATGCCTTTTCAAGCCAGCTGGCTCTGATGCAGGAAGATTCCTAATCCAAATGAATCCGAACTTCTGCTTTTCGTTTTATGTTCAAGAAACGAACGTTTCGTTCCGATTTATTGGCGTGTGATTTGCATTCTCTTTTGTCTTTACCTGGCTTGAATTAATCTTTAGTTGGGATTTTATTTTATCATTTTTAATTCGAATTGAAATTACAGCGCTTTATCGTATGAACGTGGCGCTATTATATTAACCGTGTTTGTTGCCAACTCTAAGTAGATAATTATATTGACGACAAAGTAACTTAAACAGCTACGCAACTCCCGTACAAGAAGGCTGAGCTCAAGCTTCTATAACGACATTTAGCCAAAATAAAATTGAGTTGGGTTAGATAGAAAAATTATGAATAAGTAGATACAGATACAGGAAGCTAGCTCGTCACCGACCCAATACCTTATAGGTACATATACCATTAGTCACCATTTAAGACGTACATTCTGAATACTTGCCGGGTATTCACAATTACCACATTATTTTAAGACTAACATAGGATTTATATAGATATAACGTTTGCTTCACAACGCGTATAGGCCGACATCATATTCATCATGATAAAATTATGCTTGGCTTCATCAATTGCATCAAAATACATAAAATAGCGCCGATACTCTGTTGCCGGTGAACTGAGACTGTCCCGAATTTATCACGAATACATTGAAACAACATTTGAACCATGTTTATTGTGGTCGTACTAGAATAGATGTGGTATAAAATTACTATTGCAGAGCATATTTGCTCTACTTCCCTTTTAATTCGAATAGAACATCATACGTATTTACCTCTGTTAATATTATTGACGTTTTTAGGATTCATGAAATGATTAGTAAGTATCTACTTTTAGTGACAACTTTCTATTGTTTTATTTAGTAGACACTGGGATCAGGGAGCATTTGCTTATAGTATGATTTCCGTTATTATTGCACACAATCGTATTCTAGGATTCCATTATTATTTAATACAGCTATTGCAAAAATAAATTTTCCTGTTGTTCACTTAAATTTTACTGTATCTGTACTATGCTGTACTTATAATATAAAAAGCAAACAAACCACGAAATCATAAAGCTGGATTCCCCTTTGTGTGGCTAGCCAATCCGATGTATTTTGAATATGCGAATTCATGTTTCACAAATGTATTAACCATAATATCCAGGATGCTATTTGCTTCCTTTATTATACATATAGGCTTACTTCGATAAAAAAAATGATACGTGTAAACATGTTGAGCGTCTTTATATAAGTTTCTTGAGACAGCATACATAACTATCCAAATAATGCCTGCTCTGAACAATATCTCAACTCTCGTCATTGGTACAATCTTTTAAAGAATTAGATTAGGTTGACAAGGAAAGGTATACAATACAGCTGGAACAGTATTGCGAACTTAATTAAAATTGAAATACGCCTGTATAAAATGCAAACGAGGAATTATTGCCAAAGTTACGATTACTTTTTCTTCAAGACTTTTCCTTCTATTCTTCAGAATAAGGCGATAAATTTAAATATCAAGTCTAAGATTTAGGGCCTTTTGGAGTACTAGAGAGTAGTTGTTACTATAGGATGTGATACCCAAAGTAACTAGAATATAATATAAATTAGGAAAATCCTAGTACATAACATCAACATAGTATTTCTAATAATTTATAATTTAAATATATAAAATTATTTCCTAATTTATAATTAGTAATGGGTAAAGGTGTATTTAATATAACAAAGTTAGAACGAGAAGAAAGTATAATTTTTTTATGATTTTATATGCAAAATGGAAAAACATTTACAACTATTAGGAAATATATTTTTTGAATGAGATGAAAATATAAGTCACCTATGAAGTGACTTGATCGCGTGGAATACGTCCGTGATACTGAACGAGCATTCTCCATGGAATTAAAAGAATTATAAAAAAAAACAGTCGAATTGAGAACCTCCTCCTTTTTTTTGAAGTCGGTTAAAAACAGAAATAAAACTTTAAACACCGAGTTTGTTTCAACTACACTGGTTTCTCTCTTCCATTGAAGACAGGATTCAACATATTAATAATTAAATCCGTAAATGAGGTTTATTGTTCAATGATGCCATTAATATTGGTATTTATATATGTGGTATATATGTTGCTGTAATAGCTCGAACTATGGTAAATTCTAAGATTTTCCAGTAAAACCTAAGATTTACCAACTCTGAACGGTAAAAGTCCGAACAGGTGTACAATTCGAACTTTTACCACCATTTACTTAGTAAATCTTAGGATTCTTTACTTGGAAAATTTTACCTAACCAAACCTAACTAAGATTAGATTATATTATAGGTTAGGTTAGGTAAGGTATTTTTTTAATCAGGTTAATAAACCTAACCTAACTAACCCATAATATAACCTAACCTAGAAATGTTTACATTTACCAACCCATGTCGGTAAATCCTAAGATTTACTAGTAAAACTTAAGATTGACCAATATACGGGCTTTTACAGTAACATATAAATACCAATATTATTTTACTAAAGATATGTTATACGCTTACATTTCAACCAAAAACAAATTTCGAGCCCCGTGTCATTTAGGACAACATTGACAAACAATTAAAAAAGGATGGCGTAATTTAATGCTGCGAAAAAAAGACACCTAATTGGGACCTCTTTAAGTTTTCAAATCGCGCGCACATATACACTTAACTCCTTTTTATTTGTATTTAATATCATTGTACTATACCTACTCAAAAACCTCCTTATGGTATTAGTGGTGATAGTGCCGCAACTTTACGCTTGTTTTGTAAATACTTTTATTTTGAGGTGTCTTTTTTGAGAACAGAAGTTTATTACATTTTTGGGCACCTTCCTGTTAATGTATGCTTTACCTACAGGTACGAGTTCATTTGAAATTTTAATATTGATGAAGGCTGCCACCGCGTGTTAATTTTTTCCGGCAGCTACTTTCTTCTTAATTAAGTTCGGTTAACATAATTCTGTCGTTTAGGAACAAATAATAATAAATTATGAAGGATACTATTGTGACTAAGATAACTTAACATCTATACGTTTTACTTATATTTATTTTTCTGTAATATAAGTATACATAGATAATTTACCACCTTCTTTCCTAAGGCTTGAAATAAGGCTTTATTTTGATATTTTCGGTTGGTTGCTTTTGCAATTCCCATCATCACATTCACATTACAGCAGACGAATATGGACATATTTTCCTGTTGGTCTTCCATCCTGGTATTAATTATAATATAAGTTGCTTGAAATTTCAATTATATAAACCACACACCTACAGTTTTCAGGTCACCCTAAACGCTATATAAATGAATAAAGCATTCTATTAACTGAATATATACTTTAGGTATATTAGTTTATTTAGTCCGGAATTCGAGAAAAACGTAGAATTTCGTAAATAGCAATGATTTTATCGAAAACTAAGCTTTTAATACGCACCTTGTATATATTTTCACATCAATCAACTGCTAATGTTTCTTCATATTGAACTAGGTTAGGTCACAGATTAATAGTTAGGTATGTTTAACATCCTTCAATTTATTTATAGGATTGTGGAGGTAGGCACACAAGTATTTACAGCATCGATTTTTCTATTTTAGCTTCATATAACACTGTACTAGATTTTTGGTAAAATGTGGCTTAAGAAGCTCATTGCTCCTTGGCCTCTGCCTACCCCTTCGGGGATTACGTGATGCAATGCGATGCGAGGTGTGACGTTATCTATGTACTTTTACCACTTTACAATTTCGTAAATTGGATCCCAAGTGGTGAATGTGCGTGTTTGATACTAAATATAAATAAAGATAAAGTTATTAATGTCTGTGATGAGATAATTACTTTTGTTGCGTGATAACAAATTGCGGTAATCAGAGCGAGAGAGATTTGGCAAGAAAAAATATACAAACTATATTAACATGCGATTTAAGATTTTTATTTTGGTTTAGTTGAGCGAAATTAAACTGCGAAATAAATTACTGACACAAATATTAGATAAATTCCAACGGTCAATAACTAAGTGGATATTCTATTGCTCAAAAGCCAGTCTAGTATATGCATGCGTACATACATACATATAACATACATACATTTAAACACGCCCGTATCCAGGGTCGGATTTAAATTTGTGCCGCCATAGGGCACTGAAGAAAATGCCGCCCTATGACTTAAATTTTATTTTAATAGTTTTGACATCTTATTTCTTAAAAATTAGAATAACTAATTAATTGCAGGAAATTTATTATGTATTATTTATTATATATTATGTTTAATTTATATTTATTCTTCATTTACTCATATATTATATATATTATTTATTATATACTATATAATAGTAATATAAAAAAATATTTGTATTTTTCTTAGAATTATAAATTTTGCACTAAGAACGACTTATATTAGTATTGCATAATTTTATCACAGGCAAACTCGCCTAACTTTTTGAATTGCAAACTAGTCAATTAAATCTTCACAATCTAAACGTTGAAGCACATCTGATTCTATGCATAGAATAGCTAAGCTATTGAGCCTATTTGCACCCATTGTAGAACGTAAGTAATTTTTAACTATATCGCAGGAACCTAGTTACATTTGTATACTGACTGTAGGTGGCAGCATGTGTACCTAGTTGCCAGTTGATTTGATTCGAAAATATAAAATTGTTCTTTAAAATTAAAATTAATTAGTGTTATTGGATAATTTGCCAATTTTAGAAAAATTCATTGATCAATTAAATTTTCTGTTATCAAAAATACATCCATAATTTGAAAATATCTTTAATTCTTCAAAATAACGACATAAACTTGTCAATTCCAGAAAATAAAAATATCAACTTTTATTATTTCAAACCTTTATGGAAATAAATTAATTAAGTTATTTGAATAGTTTTCACTTAAATTTCCTATATTATAGTATACAAAATTTTAATTTAATACATAATGCATAAATTATATTCCTTGAAAGATAAAATGTTTATTTAAAAGTACTAGTTTATATATTGTAAAGAAACTTTTTTCTCAGTTTCCAAATTTTGCCGCCCTTGAAAATTTGCCGCCCTGGGCACTAGCCCCGACTGCCCCTAGTGTAAATCCACCACTGCCCGTATCTCCGAAGAGGTAGGCAGATTCAAGAGGGCGGCTAGTCCTCTTGACAACATTCAGCCAAAATAAAAGTAGATACAAAATTGCGAATAAGTATGACAGTGGCTAGCTTGTCGTTAACACAATCACATACCCAACATCCGGTACACCATTAGTGGCCTTTTACGACATGCTAGTAAAGGAACACACATATATTTGGCACATTCTTTTTAAGTTCCAGACCAACACAGGACTTTACACATTCTTAAGTAGATATGAGTACCACAAGATAGAAATTCCTTAAAATATCAAACAAATGCAACACTATTATGAACAGGTAGAAAGAATTAAGTCAGCGCATAAATTCTGATCGCAAAAACCTCGTTCTAACTTTCAACCAATATATAATTACATATCATAATAATTTATATACTTATGTATTTCATATTTGTGTAATGGGGTAAACCTTACGCTGTCTCGAGAGAATTAATGGTAATGCTATCACAATATATGCCTCCAGCCAAAGTAATATATGATCTAGGTAAATAATCACGGTATAAGTGATTCCCATAACAATATTTCGGCCTTGTAAGCTGAGCTTGGGCTCCAGAATAAATTGTTATGGCTGTTGAAACAGTTGGAGATTGTGCCAACCTTTCTTCAATAAAGGAGAAGGAAGGGATTTTGATGCGCTGCTAATTCTGTTTGGCAACTTTCCAGTATAACCCTTTACTAAAGTTGGCAGTTGTAATGAGTTGGTGAAATACGATTGGAGTTGTTGTACGGTGTGCGTGTTACAATGCAATGGAGTTTCCTATCGATGAGAGTGCCATAGATAAGGTTTCGTTTTTTTTATATAAACACTGTAATATGATCCACTAGCCCCTCTGAAGCTGATGAAGGTATGTGTACACGTGTGATGGCTACCCTATTACATGATCAGGAAGTATTTAAAATGAAACAGCGATAAAATCGTAGTTGTCCCCAGGGATATTCTCGGGCCGGTGACATGGACAAGACTCGTATTTTCTCATTTATTGGATGAATGGCTGAGAGTACCCTAAGGACTTAAACTACAAACTATGCTTTGAAACCTTGGCTTTGGTAGACGTCGATACAAATTTGATTCCGCAAAAACTGGGAATTCGGGTAATTTCTCTTTATCTAACAATGGAGCTTGAATACGTATATTATTTACTAGCTGTGCCAGCGGTGTCACCCGCGTTTATGGTTAATATTATAAAAACTATTTCCGTCATACATGATTTCTATGTAACTTTCACCATTAAGGCTGCACACGCGACGGAAGCTTAAAAAATGGAGTAACTTCTCCCGTTTTCCCAACATTTCCTTTCACTACTCTGCTCCTATTGATTGTAGCGTGATGAAAAGTATACTATAACCTGCCCAGAAGTATGAAGAATAATTGTACCAAGTTTTGTTAAAATCCGTCAAATAGTTTTTGTTTCTATAAGGAACATACAGACAGACAGACAGACAAAAATTTTACTGATTGCATTTTTGGCATCAGTATCGATCACTAATCACCCCCTGATAGTTATTTTGAAAATATATTTCATGTACAGAATTGACCTCTCTACAGATTTATTATAAGTATAGATAAAATAATGTATATCTGACGATTAAGATTTTCTTGCTGATATCATTCGTGTTAATACTTACTAATTACCAATTGCTGATACAAATATTCCTCCCAAGTAATAAATAATCCGTATCAACAGTATGGGTATAAATCAATGCGATTCAACAAATCGCCCAACATAGCAAAACTAATACAAGTGGGTTTATTACGTATATTACCCAAACTGATAAACAGTGTGATAAGCGCTAAACTTTTACAAATTAGGTACAGTTTTAGTTAAGTTACACTCGCGGAAGGTAGTGGAGGAAAGTAAACAGGAAATTGTTAACCTATTCTTGGTTTCTCAGATGGCAAAACTTTCTGTCTTGTTATCATTCTAGGTGATCTGATCTGATTGATCTGACAAGTGCATATTTATCCGTCTTGATATTTGATTTGATGTCTTCTGTTTGTCTGGGACTTATAAAGAACTAGCTGACTCGGCGCAATTCGTAACGCCCCGTTCTTGGATTTTCAATACCCATTTGTTTTTCCACGCAACTTTTTAATTTTTTTTCTTTCGTAATAACCTTCACCTGATAATAATAAACGCAACTAAAAAAGAATTAGCGAAATCAGTAAAACCGTTCTCAAGTTATAGCGTGACCAGATAGGGGTTCATTTTTATATAGATGATATACCAACTGTAGTATATCGCGAATCTAATGGTAGACCGGGTATTGGATATATTATTGTGTACGTGATTGTGACGACGAATTAGCCACTTATCTATATTTTTTCAGAATTTTCAAAAGATACATATAATATCGATGGTGGTTAAAGAAGATGTATTTTATATAATGTGTGTAACTGCACACGTCTGTCCAAAAATATGACATTTTCTCATAAAATAATAATAAAATGTTATAAATTAAGATCTTCAGAATAAGATTAGACGATATTGACAGAACTGTCCTATTCTGTTATTTCCTCTCCGATGAACAGATTTGTCAAGCGTAGGTTACTTTCCAAAATAGCGCTTTCGTGATGTTTGATATAGATCTATTTTAAGAATATCACTTATTATCGTTTTTGTGTACTAAGAAGATTAATTTGTCTATGTATGTTTTTTAAAACAAATTAAATGATCAGTTTTTGTCTGTCTTGTAGCTAGGCATCTCATTCCATTTACCATCAGGTAAGGTAGAGTTGCTATGAGAGATGAATATACGTACATACATATCTACATAACATCACGCCCCTAAAGGGGTAGGCAGAGTTAAAGGGGCAACTAGCCCCTTAACCATATCCAGCAATAAAAATAAATAAATATATACCAAAGTATTTTCTCAAGATCTTAAGATCTCCGAGTATTACCTAATGCATTAAACGAAATCGCAATCACGAGGGAGTATCTTAACGAGTGGTGCCCAAAGGCTTAAGAAGTTATGGCGAGACTTAGTGACTAAGTTTGCCTACTGTGTAATCGTGAGTGCGTAAACTACTTTAGGGTATGCTTTCCCCTAATGCCAAGGGAGGCAAACTCCCTCTGACTGGTGTATCTGGACTTCGTGAATTGGAACAATTAAGAGGCGCTGAGTGCTAATTGGTGGCCAAGTTTGTGTACACAATCACTTTGATTAATGAACCATTTTATTGATCTTTTTTATGAGAATGTAGCTGACGTAAAAGTGGGCTTGGCGAGAAATTACGACAGGGTATTATGATTGCCATTAGTATTCAGCTAACGGTAGTGTTAGAGCAATACCGCTCACCTGCCATTCATTAGTTCTCTACTGAACATTTTTGGGTTAGTTGGCTAGTGATATTTTAAACAATAATGGAAATTCTAGTATGTCTCGGAAAAATAAGGTTATCTCAAAAGCTAAAGAAAACGGACGGAAGAAATAATACTTACACAGATGTAAATCAAGCAAGCGCACGAGCGAGTTAATTATAAAAAAAAAAAATATGTTATTATTATTAAATGTTGACTAACATTATATAAAAACATTTTTTTAATGGTATACCTCCAAAAAAATTTTTGGTCTAAGTTGAAAGCTCTTTTGGTAGTAAGTAGGTAATTTTTATGCTGGTTAAGAAAGACGTTTATGCGTAATAATAACTTGGCTTTCATTAAACAGATACTGGAATGACGTTTCTGGTTATCTGAAATGATTTTGTAATATAATTGTGTTGAGACAAAACAATACAATGGTTGGCATTATTTTATCGTTAGAAATAATAAGATCTTGGCCGCCTACATTATATTTGCTCAGGCAACGTCTGAAAGTTCTAATTCATTTACCAGTTCTTGGAATATCCATCTAAACGATTATGTACTAGATAGGCAGCTGCGAGAAAGTTGGTAAAAAATAACAGGAATATATTTTTCAGGTTTCTATGGTTTTCATAGATAAGTGTAATTGAAGAAGAGCTTCTTTGTACATTTTCATAAATCATATATATAAGGTAAATTTTAGTATATATGAAAACCGAAACATAGATCAAATATTTGAAAATATTATTTTAATTAATTATTTTTTATATTAATTAAAGATTCATCATAAAAAAATTGATAGTATCTCTAATACTCACGAAGTTACAATCTTTTTGTGTTTTTTTTTTGCGCTTATTAGTATAATATAACTTTGTCACCTACGTTTCTACGCTATTACTAATTCTATGGACAGACATATACGCGAGGCTTTTCATTTTATATCGTGATACCTATCTTTTGCTATAAAACCCGCAAAATGAATAATTTTCCCCTGCAGGTTCACATTCAATCCCTAAAGATCGATTAGTGCACTTACAGTGACTAAAGCATATTAATGCTTGTTATGTGCAACAGACGCCGTGTTTACCAGTAGGTAATGGAAGCCTTATTAATTAGCAAGCTGTGCCACTGGACAAGGCACTAAAGTTTAATTACTCCGTAGCTCAGGCCGTGCGGTGTGCCACAGTGTAGACGCACCTCAATAAGGAAATTGCTTTTTCCTAGAATTTTGACCAGTTCTCAGTCGAGACAGACGGGGTCTACTTAGACCGTGACTACGATTATATAATAGTGTCATTATTTTGAAGCGACCATCCTTCGCCCTTCACAAACTTTAGATAGGGAAACCAAAGAAATTAGGTTGTGGAAACAAGAAACAGCAATACGTTGCTGCTCACCTCCCAACTAAAGTATGTAAAGGTAGACAAAGAGAACCGAACGCTATATGGCGCGATCCTTACACACCTGACTTGCTTCTTCAACATTCATGGTCCTTTTCAAACAAGCTTTAATGTTGTCTCATACGTTTATTATATGTTAAGGAAATGAATGTTATTTATCCAAGACCAAAATAAATACGGTTTACATAAAACTAAATTAATGAAAACTAAAAAGACTAGTTACGTAAATACCGTGAAAGAAAGAGACCTAATTACGTTCGACTCGTTGTTACAGACGGTTGAGAGGCAAACTTAATGGACACCAACAATAAAACTACCGTTGCCTTATTGCAAGTAACTAATCAGTATGCTAGCACCGCGGTCTACACGCTAACGCTTCGTCTTATGCAAAACTAAGAAATTAAATCTAATATATAAAATTTCCATGTCACAATGTTAGTTACCGTACTCCTCCAAAACGGCTTTACCGATTTTTACCAAATTTTATATGCGTATTCAGTAGGTCTGAGAATCGACTACTATCTATTTTCCATACCTCTAAATGTTAAGGGTGGTCCACCCCAAAGCTATAACTTGAGAACGGCTGTACCGATTTTGCTAATTCTTATTTAGTTGTGTTTGTTATTGTCAAGTGAAGGTTCTTATGAAAGAAAAAAAAAAAAGTTGCGCGGTAAATAAAAAAAATGGGTATTGAAAATCCGAGAACGGGGCGTTACGAAGTACGCCGGGTCAGCTAGTTTTCTTATAATAGTTGTGTATGCCAACTGCATTTACTGTGTTGCAATGGTCAATAACATTTACCTTACATTATAATTCGCTAGTTATTTTGCCATGAATACAAATAGACTTGGTAGTTTATACATTACCCAAGTTCGGCTTCACACTGACATCGTCGGGACATGCGGGGCCTAATGCTCACAAAGAGGTCATGTCGGCGCGTTGTCAACACTAATTACAATATTGATCGCATTTAAATCTGCGCATCATGCGTTGATAGTCCTCTTGCGAACTCTTTAGTCGGTTTGTAGATGAGGACGGTTGCACATGATTCTAGATCTAGAGAGCTTAATTACATCGTCGTCTAATTATCGTAGCCATAGCCAAACAAAAACTGAGTTTTTTAACGATCGTTGAAGTGATTATAATAATAGAAACAGGAAAATAGTTACATGGATGCAGGTACAATAAGGTCTATAATTTTTTTCTGTTTACTTAATTATGTAAGATTTTCTCTTTAATTGAATAAACCAAAATAAGTCATTAAGAGTTTTTTAATTGGCATGCTTGCGTGCTGCTCTGAACTGATAAATAAAACTTAAATTTTATTATATCGAAATTACAGCTTATTAATTATTTTTGCACAATATGCGCGTACCAAAATCTTTTTATAAGTTGTTCTTTTAGTCGCTTCATCGGATATATCTGTCTGTCCATCGGTTTGCTCCGACTAATCTCCATAACGCCTGAATCGCTTTTGACAAAACTTTAATTGACATTTTTTATATAAAACTAACAGCCGGCGAAAAAAAAAATTTAATAAACTGCGGACGAAGTCACGGGCAACAACGTGTTATGATTCTAAATATTCTATTGACATATCTACGCAATAATATATATTTAATAATGTTTAGGTCTTTTTATTAATAAACTTATTAATAACCACTACTGTCTCAAAAGAAAAATAGTCAAGCTAGGCAAGAGTCTCTTTCAATAGCAAAATATCAAAGGAATTTCTGCGGGTATTTTATGAGTCTAAAAGTAAGTACATAGATACTGTTTTCCGAATTATTACGAAATTTTCTTACAGTGAAAAGGCGGTTTATTTGAATCGGCAGCAAAGACACATAAATTAATTCAAATGCGTTTGATTGTCTTCTTTGATGGAATGAATTGAATGTCATACACAATTTGCTTTCTTGTTAACTTTGCCTTAGCGAAAGGTTATTTCGTATTAAGAGTTAGTTGAGTTGATTCATTATAAAATACAGTAGATAGTGCTTGCTAACCTTGTTTCTTTTTGAGTTAAGAACATATCCTTGCTCTAATGGTTTCACAGTTCATTAAGTTGAGGCTGGAATCGATCAAAGTTTTGCATAATACTTATGTAAGAGGCGAGGTAAAACAAATGAGAACATTTTATTTTTCATCAAGACCAACCTCTCGCAATTCGAACGAAGTAGTGAACCTAGTAATTTGTATGAAACTGATTTCTTGCAAAGCTCCACTTGTCGGTAACAAATTCAGACGTCTTACCGCTAAAATGGCCTGTCAAAAACAAAAGTTTATTCTTTTATCTTTTCACAAATGAATAAGTCTGGATTGTACTATTCTACTTGGTGGTATAGGAGTACTTATTTTAATTCAAATTAAGCTTTATCTGACCTTAAGTTTTTAGATAAACTGCTTAGAAAGTAGTTAAGTTGTTGAATCATTGAAGCTGTCGACAACATAAGCTTCAATATTAAGTGTAGTTGTATTTATAATTTATTGATACTGTAATTTAACCTATACTAGTTTTCTCCTAGGGTTTCGTCTACGTAATGTAACATTTTGTTACAGATTTACCACATTTTTAATCAAAGTGTCTAGTTCTGGATTAAAGTGTAGTGTGTAAATGTGTATAAATTTACACAAGTTATGTTAAAATATAACTTCTGAAAATTTACACACATAATTAGGTAAATAATTTGAATTTAGGATAACAAATCCAGGCTTATTTAAATGTCTAAGTCACTATTGATAAAAAACACGTATTTACGTAAGTTACTATTGATAAAAGACACGTATTTACGTAAGTTACTATTGATAATTAATACGTATGTAGTTACATTAGATAGAATCTTTGGGATTCAACTATGCCTCTCATAACAGAGGGGTAACTACATTATAGCATGTGTGGGGACCACGCCAAAAGATAGTCAAGATAATAGCTCCAATAATGTGTAAACCACAAACCATAGAAATAATAGTGTAAACAGATGACGTCAATCGAACATGCAGAAACGCCATACATTCCTGCATTGCCCTGACGGAGTTATTCTCGCCACTAAGTTTAAATGTCGCAGGCAATTTGTATGATTTCGCCGTTTACATACGGCGTTGTCAGTTTGAAAACGCTCGCAGTTATGTATTATGCTGAAGGCAAAATGTATATTGCGGTCATTATATAGTATGCCGCAAGTATTGAGTTTGGGTCAGGTTAGATAGTAGTTAAAATAATAGGTACGACGACAAGCAAAGCGAGGAGGAGTGTTAAGTACAACTGCGACCCTACAGCTTAAACAGAAGAACAACCAACGTCGAAATTATAACAATTGATCGAGTAATACATAACTGCGAGCGTTTTTAAACTGACGACGCCGTATGTAAACGGCGGAATCATACAAATTGCCTGCGACATATATATATACAATACACCGTGACGGTTAGTCGGACCTAGGTCCACGACCAAGCAACACCTAGCTTGGCGGAAGTACTTCCACTTTTAGTACGAGCGCATAGTTCGCACAGATGGGTACGAGAGCAGTTCAAATATTTTATAAGTTTTGAATAATTATTTTATTAATAAGATATTTTATATCGACCCCTCTCTTAACGATAAATATCATCTAAATGGTACTTTTTTCGTGTCTACAAATGATTATGTCGGGCTGTTGTGTAAAAATAAGTATACATCCTAATAGCCTCTTTAGTACATAACTGTTCCATGAGTATTATGGCGTTTTGTGTTATTATCTGTGCCCACATCACACGGAGCTTGAGATATTATTATGGTAACCGCTAATGTATCCTTTGTTTTGCCGAGTCGGATGGCGGCCCCGTTGTTACTCTTTAGACACAAAGACAAAGAGGATCATCGTGATAATGTCACTTCCACGGAATCTTTGTGAAAAGGTAAAAACGCGTCTCCTTCGTTAAGTCTTCGTAAAAAAGCCGGCGTTATTACCAAATACGTGTAACTTTTATCGTGAACTGTCAATTTTAACGTTGGCGTGATATCTCGATGGGGCTGGAACCGTGCCAGGTCAAATAGTCGTGTCCAAAATCATTTGTAAAAGGACTTTATATATTTTAGTTACTTTTCTCTTGTAGGTACAAATTTATTTACGCAGATTGCGGATATGATCACTTAGTTGGAACTTAATTAGTGATATGTCTTAGTACAATAAGTTTAATAATAGTAAGAGATAGGTAAATATTTCACTGTACGATGATAAATGTTACACGCACTAATGTGACTAACGTGACTAAATTTGGAAAATTCGCCTGAACAAAGGGCGAAAGTTAAACTATTATTTCTAAATTACTGTACTATCTATGTGTATTTGAATGCAATGTAACAATATCACTAATTTTATTTTATTTTTTCAGGAATGGGACCATGCCTGAAAGCTGTTTAGTGTGAACTGCCTTCGATCACGTCAATTAGCAAAGATGTCGAGCAATGAGACTCATATGGGCGAGGACGTGGCGTATTGCGTGCCGGGCGGGCAGGTGTTCCAGAGCGTCTACACCAACTTCCACGGCTACATCGCGCTCCTCATATGCCTTCTGGGCTCCGCCGCCAACTCCGTCAACATCGCCGTCCTCAGCCGAAAGGAGATGGCCTCCTCAACAAACTCCATCCTCACTGCTCTGGCCGTCGCAGATCTTCTTGTCATGCTCGACTACATACCGTTTGCACTTCACGTTTACACCAACATTGGATCGGAATACAATAGAAACTCCTACGGGTGGGCTGTCTTCGTCTACTTCCACTCCATTTTTAGTCAGACGTTTCACACTATATCCATCTGGCTGACAATAACTCTTGCTATATGGAGGTACATAGCTATAAAGTTTCCTCAAAAAAATAGGACGTTGTGCAACAAGCAGAACACTAATATAGCTATAGGGCTAGCTTACGCTGTGTGTCCAATATTGTGTCTTCCTATATATTTTGCAATGAATATCCAGCAGTTGGCCTCGAATCGAAACGTAGTTAATGAGTCTATAAGTGAAATAAACGTAACAAACTCTGCTGCGAGTGGTGAGCCAGCGTATGCCATACAAATGACTGAAAACAAAGATTTGTTGACTGCTATATTTTGGATTTACAGTGTATTTATAAAGCTTATACCGTGTGTAGTGTTATCAATTTTAAGTGTGTTGTTGATATTGAAAATGAAATCAAGTGATAGACGAAGACAGAAGCTTCTGAAAAAGTCGGCCATAACTACAAACGAGGTAAAAATTTTAATGTGTATCTCTATTTAGGGTATTCAATGCCCACCTCGTTATGAGTTCAGTATAGTCTATCTTAATAGTAAAGAACAGTATAAACGCATGAAATATATCCTGACCCATAAGCATGCAATTTTAAGTTGTCAAGCGCTAAAAGGATCCTACTCATGTTTAGGTATTGCTGTGATAACAAATGCTTGATGTTTGGGTACTAAAATAAGTTACACAATAAAATAATAATATAAGAGTTCGACTTCCAACTAATTCTGCCTCTTGTAAAATTTAATCTTCATTTGATATGTTTCTTTCGTACCATATTGACATAGAAAATCTTTAAGTATAGTCCGATTGAATCAGTAGGTACAAATAGTACAATGTATTCAAAGTATGAGTACCAAATGGCGATTGTTACGTTACACAATGGTAATCTAGTAAATATTTTCGGGTTATATTAAGGTAGAGTACTTCTATCTGCAATTGTTTTTAGAAAACTACGTTAAATCGAAGTGCTAGACTAAAAAGTTTGACGTGCAAAATATTTTCCGTGAATCTATTTGCAGAAACAAATTGTTTATCGGACTCTACTGAGATTCTATATCTAGAGCATGACTTTGGTAGCAATAGAGGATTTCTATTATTTTCTGAGCTGTTGTTACGTGTCTTTCAATTTGTGAACTAGTACGGTCTGAAGTTCCTTACCTTATTAATTATTTTATTTTCTATGATCTTCCAAATTGCAGGAAGCAGAAATATTTAGGAAGAAAAAATAATTTTGCTTAAATCAACACCGTTAGATATACATATATTCCGAAATCTACATAGTCATTAGTTACATTAATTTATCTGCGCATGGCAATCTAAGATAATGTTGCAAATATGTTTATGTGGTCCTCGTAATTTAAACAATAATTTGTAGGAAAGTATAAATATTATGAATATTTTTAGATTTCCAAACTTCCAGGATGAAATTCCTAACGATAGTTTTTAAATTGACCCATATTTTCCTAGTTTTCACACTTACTATTTATTATTAGACAATTTGAACTTTTCTCAGTAGCAGAGTGAGGAAAAATTAAAAAACTTTCGCTACGGAAAATTGGCCATTATTAAATAGCACCGACTATTCCTTGCTCGGGAAGATGTTACTTGTCTAATTGACTTTTGCAATATTGCAGTTGCTGAAAGAGATTATAATGGATTCCCAAAATTTAAACGCTGATATACGGATAATTCACAAGATAGGAAAAAGTTATAGAAAATTCTGGTGATTCTCATGAAAGTTACATGATGTGCCTTTGGGTGAATATAAAAATGTAATATAATAATAATAATAAAATCGTTTATTTAAGACAAAGTCCGTACAGTTAGTAGTGCAAATACAGATATGATGTAATGTAATAGGAATAAGCTAGTCCATCACTGCCTCCAAGTCACGTAGACACGGCCACACACAGCAGAAATTCATGCCATATACAGGTGTATATACTTATATAGTAATATACACACATTCACGACACAACGCTAAGCCATATGTAGCCGCATCCAATGCTTCAACATCGGAGAGTCCAACCGGTCCGCCAATGCGCTCAGGATACCATTCGAACTGGCTCGTAGCCTAGACAGCAGTGACGCGCAGCGCTTACGGATAAACATAGCAATGATGGCATGGAAACCATCTACATGCCTCTTCGCGAGCATTAGTGAGGCGCTACAACGACGAGGTAGCCCGAACAACACCCTGAACGCGTTGTTATACTGGACGCGCAAGGCGCTGTACGCACGCTGGGTGTACTTCACCCATAGGCTGCAGGTACAGAAGGAATGGCAACATGCTTTGAAAAGAGTTACCTAATATGATTTTGTGTATAATTTTATGATACAACATGGGGCTTCTCATAAAATTTACGCATACATTTACTATTAAGGGCATATGTAAAATCTTTTTAAGCTATACCTAACTCAATAAACATTCGAAAACTAGGTATTTCGAGTGTTTATTGATTCATTTGAAATGAAACATTCCGAAAATTCTAAGGACCTTCGCCTTTCATGGTTAATTTTGGTTAGGGTTTAGCAAGTTTAAGATAAAAAATATATTAACACACATAACATCACGCCCGTAATCCCCGAAGGGGTAGGCAGAGTCAAAGGGGCGCAGCATGCCCCTTCAACCACCTTCATCCAAAAATAAAGCCAGCCCGGCTTTATTTTTGAAAATTAGATTGAAAATTGTCAAAAAGCAGTGACAAGCAGCTAACCTGACGCCTACACAATCACACACCCAAATCCCTATATGCCATTAGTCGCCTTTTACGACATGCTAGGCAAGAACCACAGTTGGCACATTCTTTTTTTTTGTCCCAGATCAACATGGGCCAAGTCTCAGACCAACATGACCTAGTTTGCTATGAAAAAGAAATAGTATACAAATAAAATTATATGTTAGTGTAATTTAGTTTATAAACAATATGTACATACATATAGTAAGTATTACAGGTCTAAACAAAAAATAAAAATAAAAATAGCAGATTAAAATATTAAGTCGCTAATAACGCTCTTTTAAGGCAGCCTAAGATTTCCTCATCCCTTTGTTTATTTAAATAGAGACAACATAGTCATAGAATAGAAGTGTTAATTATTGGATTTTTACCAAAAAAGTTTGATAAATACTGCTAGGTACAACTTGAGCTAAGTTTGTTTTATAAATTATATTGCGAGTTGAACTGGAAGAAGGGCAAGAGGATGATGATAATATCGATAAAATCCACGTGTGGTGTTAATGCCTATTTTAATTCAATTTTACTTTTTAAATACTTGATATTAAAGCAGTGAATAGGTTTAATGTCGATCGTAAGGGGAGCAGGTTCTATATCCAGCCAGATAAATAGGTATTAATGGAACAGTATTAAACATCAGAAAAAATCACAAACATGTATTTTATTTTAAATCAAGCAGCTACCTAACCTACTTGTAAGAAATCAGAATCAACGAAGATAACACACACACCCAGGTTCTAAACGAATACCTGTTTCATTATCAACTTTTTGTCCCGGCGCGGTAGTGAACCAGCACTTCTCGCATGTGTGGCATGAGTCCTTACCATTAAATTACCATCACTCAATACAGGCTATATATTATGTATTATATGTACGTAATTTCGGCCCAATTTACTCGCCGTTCACGTACACTCTTTCCTCATTATTGGCCATTTGACAAATCTCACACACATGTGCGCGCTTACGTGTGTTTCATAAATGTTTCAGAAACGGTTAGAGACTGTACCTCTACAATAAAGGTTAGGCTGCACCATTTGATTTTACTATTTGAACACAACTCTTTATATATATCATATAATCGGAAAGATTATTTTCTTGTAAAAGTATCGTTATGTGATAAATGTGGGCGCTTTCATTGTACCATTATGCATACCAACTCGCCCAAAATCGTCAACGGCGGATGTACAGTTCAGGCAGGCTAGCCTAGTAGGTACTTAGTAGAGACCTATAACCATTTTATGATTATTAAATTCGATTATGATATTGGCTAGATAGAAAATTGGGAGAATTAGTGACAAGAGATTTTTAATCACTTTTTACGCTAAACAAGGAACACAGTTGTTACATTTTTTATGCCAATCTAACAAAATGACATATCCAACAATGGATATGTCATATTGACAACAACTTATTGTACAATACAATAACTTTATTATAATACAACTTATTGTATTGTATAAAGTGTAAGTAAATAATTATCAGCGAAACTTTATTGTTGCAAAGAGAACAAAGTAAACCTCTCTTTCTCAACCTTTTTTATCGTCAGACCCTTTCCTTTCACGAACACGAGGCTCAGTCGTAAAATAAGCTACGTTGGAGGCTTGTCATTGGGTCAGACGTCCTGACTGAACAGACCTGTTTCACACTTTATACTATACGTAATTTTTTAGAATGCAGATCGACCATAGCATAATCAAATTCTTTATTTACCTACGTGCTTTTAAAATATATTATTAAACTATAAATACACGTTTCTGTACATATACGTTTACTTTGGAATCTAAGTACATTAGCGTTGCCTTGATAGGGCAGTGGTGTGAAGAGATCTGGACATAAGTTTCAATCGGAATAAATAATAAAAAGTTATTATAGAGGCTCAGCTGCAACATAATTTTTAATACATATATAATTTTCACAATTTTTCATCTAACCCAGCCCATTTTCCTATGTTGGTCTGGGACTTCAAAATAATGAGCCAGTGGTTTTTGCTTAGCATATCGTAAAAAGCGACTAATGGTATATTGGGTTTTGGGTACGTGATTGTGTAGGCGACAAGCTAGCCACTTGTTACTACTTTTTCGCAATTTTCCATCTTACCTAGCCCGGTTTTATTTTTGGCAGAATGTGGTTAAAGGCCCAGGCCCCTGCTGCCCCTTTGACTCAGGGATGACTTCGGAGATTATGGGCGTGATGTTATGTATTTTTAATGGATAATAATTTTTTATACAGTGGTCAACAGTCGTCTTTTGGTACATATATTTAGTAAGAACAATTAAGGTTTGGGGCTTCTTAAATAAAACTGAGAAAACTTGCTTAATTAATGTTTATAATTATATTAGCAAAAACGGTCGTACATACAGTAAGAACACAAAATCATAGAGAGAAAAAACAGTACTTCCGTCTATGCACAAATGTAAAATAAATGGCAACGGCCCTGTGGCTATTTAGCCAATGTCAGAAAAAATTTACTTAGCAATTTAACAAGAACGAAGCTTATTTTTATGGGCGAATTACACATACTTAGATCTTCAGCAATATTTTAGTACGGTAGTATTTTAGCCTAAAATATTCGAGTAGTTTCACCGCATATCTAACTGTCTTATAACTGCCATATTCAAACTTGCTCTATTAAACTTCTCTACTACCAACTAGGCATCTCGGAATACGCGAGGTAGTTCAACACGGCGGTTGCCTTTTTAAGACAGTTGATGCGTATTGCCTATTCATCATCATCTTCCTAGCGTTATGTCCCGTGCTTAGACGGTGTCCGCTTAGACCATGATCCAGGATTTAGCGAGTCTGGTAATTACATTAAAGCGACTGCCTGACTGAATTTTTGGATCATGGTTAGAAATCCAAAGTTTTTTGAATTTGCAGGTTTCATTACGATGTTTTCCTTCACCGTCGAGCTAGTGGTATAAATACGTACATAGACTTGAAAAATCCAGAGGTACGTGCCCGGGTTTGAACCCGCACTCCTCGGTTAAGAGGCGCGTGTCCTTACCATTGAGCTACCACCGCTCCTATGCGTATTGCCTATTATTGCTTCTATTAAATTAATGGCTTCACCCAAATCC
Source organism: Glyphodes perspectalis (assembly GCA_951394215.1). NCBI lineage: Eukaryota > Metazoa > Arthropoda > Insecta > Lepidoptera > Crambidae > Glyphodes > Glyphodes perspectalis. Next base: position 10,401,487 of record OX596203.1, read on the forward strand.
ATTGCAATACCTTTGCTGGCACGCGCAAACATTTGATCATAGTTTTATCATGACGCATGTTGGTCTAGAACTTAAAAATAATGTACCAACGGTGTTGCTTGCCATCATGTCAGAAGAGATGACTAATGGTTTTAGTTATTAATACTGAGTTTGTGATTTATGTAGGCAACGAGCTAGGATACTTTTAAAATCTGTCACTATTTAAAAAAATCCATCTATTTTATTTCCTGCTAAATGTGGGAAAAAGCAAGCTTCTTAAGCTTGCTTTTTCTTGGATTCTGCTTCTCCCTTCGGGGGTAGCGGGCGTGATGCTGTGTGCGTATGTTTCATCATGATTGGCTAAATGTATTAGTAAAAGCATGAAGTACCAACACACAAACATTGATTCTTACTTATACAATATATGCTCCTTTAGTAATATAACGGCTCAAGTGAAGATTATAAATGCTAATGGCACGAATTAAAATTTTCTACCAGTTAGTGCTGACAGAGAAAAAAAAGGACAAAAAAAAAACTATGTTTCTGTTTTTCTCACACTCTAACCGACGTTTAGGAATCCAAAGATTTTAAACGCGATTTCTTAAAAAAAAAATATTTTGGATTATAGCAAATCAATATTAATAATGTATATTTGTGAAGGTCCCATTGTTTCTCCAGTGACTTTTCTTGTGCAGGGCGAGAAGGCCCGGCTGAACGACGACGGCGGCAAGCGCGGCGGCGGGCGCACCGACCGCACCACGCGGATGCTGGTGGCGCTGCTCGGCCTGTTCCTGGCCACCGAGCTGCCTCAGGCCCTCTTCGGCTTGCTGACGGCGATAGCGCCTCACCTGTTCCAGATTTGTTACTATGCGTTTGGTAAGTACTAACTAGAAATAGAAAATAGTACGCTGATATAAATGTCACGGTAAAATGCGCGGTGCAAGGGTTGCGGTTTCCCGTACCGGGGTAAATATTAGCTGATGAAATAGGTATTTAAAAAAGCAATTAATTTCGACAATTTTTATAATTGTTAGGACTGATGTAAAAAGCGAATGTTATGAACATTCATAATATCAAAATAATCTTGTAGTTAGTGATGCCGATCGATAGTCGACTATCGATAGTCTATCGATAGTTGACGTCATATCAATAGTATCGATAGCCCAAATTGGGGTAATACTATTTGATGACTTTCAATACTATCGATAGTATCGAAAGTATTATGGCTAGATATCACCAAACTATCGATAGTATCGATACTATCGATACTATTATTGTTCATGGCGATCGACATTCTAACTGATTTTCGAGGTCAACTATCGATGGCGAAACTATCGATAGTTCGGCATTACTACTTGTAGTAAATATTATCAAACCGCTTATTGCTTTTTATGTGCAAGTCACGGTTTCTTATTCTTACTACGACCAATGCGATTACATCCTGATTTGCCTTTTAAACCGACGATTAGCGAAGGGCAAAGAGGAAAAAGTCGCGATCACGTAATCAAGTAAAAATGAAATTCGAAATTTTGATGAACCTGACCTAATCTTATTACCTCGAAGCTCTCGTTGAGTGGAAGGAATAACAGAATCCCTCGTCGCGTCATTTTGACATACGTAGATTATAATATTAAGGCCATATTTTCGACCTACTTTTTCAGGTGTTTCTAGAAATATAACTTATTCCAAGACTCCCCTACGTTCAACTAATCTTAACTTAGCGTTCGCAGCTAACGTGTTCAAGTTATTTTCTGAACTATTTTACCCTTTGACATTTAAATTATTTCGTAACATTTCTGTTCCACGTGTTTAAATAAAAATGATTTAACATATCAGTACTCTAAAATTGTGCTCCGGGAGTATGTTATATTTGTGACTTTTATACATACTTCGCTCCGATAATTTCAACCAATATCGTTACTATATAATATGGTTTGACTTACTATTTCAAGTCATAGGCGCCATATTAATCAAAGAATATTCTTGCAGTGTTTATAACGATTTCTATAGCTTATCGATCATACCAGGCAGTGTGCTTTTAATAGCCTTCAGAAAAGGAGAACTTATGATTTACTAGGCATTTGAATTTATAGAAACGTGCAAAGTTCAATTGCGTACAAAGCAAGCGGCCCACGCAAAATATTCCGACACTCGAACTTCTAAAAGGATTTATTTTACTTTGTTTGACCGCCCAGGAAGAAGGGACAGCAGTCCTCTTTAACCACATTCAGCCAAAAATAAAACTGGGCTGGGTTAGATGGAAAATTGTGAAAAAGTAGTGACAAGTGGCTAGCTTGTCGCCTACACAATCACGCACCCAAAACCCGATATACCATTAGTCGCCTTTTACGACATGCTAGGCAAGAAACACAGTTGGCACATTATTTTTAAGTCCCAGATCAACATGGGACAATGGACTGGGTTAGATGGAAAATTGGGAAAAAGTAGTGACAAGTAGCTAGCTCGTCGCCTACACAATCACATACCCTAAACCCTATATACCATTAGTCACCGTTTACGACATGCTAGGCACGAATCACAGTTGGAAAATTCTTTTATAGTCCCAGACCAACACGGGACAAAAATGATAACCAATGGTAATAAAATATGCAAAAAGCAGACGAGAATTGTTCATTAAATGATTACAATTTTCCATTAAAACGTTTTCCGAACTAAATAAGAATAATACTGTAATATACTTTATGAAAATGTTTGGTCTCTTAATGTTGTCTTGGTACAGTGGCTGAATAAATTTCACGTGTTTAATTTGCTCTTGTCTAATTTACTCGTGCCGCCCACCGGCGCGCATTGTAATTAATTACGAAAGGATTTATTATAATCCGTGAATTCACATATCTCAGTTACATTGTGATAAAATTTACTCAAATGAAGTATATATAGGAAATATGTGCACAATAATTAATCGTATCGTATTTTGTATTATAAAAAGCCACGGTGTTTGTTTTCTAACGTACAAGTGTACAACTCATCAATATTTCATCACGGTTTTTTATGGCTCATAAAAAGTTAAGTAACTGTCATTTTTGCGGACCATAAAAACGCGTAATTCGTAGCCTGTAGTACATGTTCTATCCTTCCTACAAACATATAATCCTTTAACCGAAGCGTGAAAAAGCTATTTACGTACCAGCACTGTGACGTTAAGACAGGAAACTAATTCTTGTGTCTATTGCTATAGCGGCTTGGGTTCCTCGTTACCGCTTACCATCAGGACAAGTGGGGTCACTGAGTTGCATCATTACAAACATGTCTAGGTAATGATTGTAGCTCATAATACACAGTTTGCATTGCATTTATGAGTTTAAGGTTCCACTTCATGATTGAACTCCGAGGATACCTAGCAAATTATATAATTAGAAATGCAATTCTTAAACTTAAGTATTAAACATAACAGTATAAATTTCAACTTAGGAAGTGTAACAGACGTGTTGATCTAAGTATCTTTGTAATACAACAAAACAAAACATGTGTCGTGTAAAGAGGACAATAGGTACGGGAATGTGAAATCGTCTTGTACCTTGTAAAGACATCATGGACAGGTCTTAGAAGTAAAATAAAAATTACACATCAATTTCTTTCACCTATATTTTTCGAACATACATTCATCTCCTCTTTATATCACTCTACTGATGTCATTGTACAAATATATTTTTTTGTGTATTTACGTTTTGGGGCGTACTCATACTTTCGTATGATGCTAACAAAGTATACAATAATAAGCTAATATTAGACTGAATTCGTTCAAAAGCGAGAATAACAGTTGTAAGTGGAGGAAACAATCGCCATCAGATAATATATACTAAAAAACCCTGTTATTATTTAACATTACACATAAGTATTAAGATCTTTAGAAGACTGAGCCAGACAAATCTTCGAGATTTATCATGAGCTATGAGCAGCTTGGGGTGAACGGGACAGTAATATTTCTAGTCCCCAACCCAACTTTTATTTTCTTTCTACACTTAATACCGTCGGTACTTTACGACCACAACTTCGGCCTACCGCGAAATAGAATGGAATGTCTTCGGCAAGTTAGGCCAAATTAAGAACAAAAGGGAATCGTTTTGGAAACAGGTTGGTCGACGCGACGAGGCAATTTGTCGACTTTCGTAATGGTTAGCCTCTTCCAAGTGCCGGCTGTCGTAATGTCCGGTATTATTTTTATTATTTTACGAGATCGCTCTCCAGTCACCTATTGAAGTGCCTTTTAGGACGATTCGACCTATACAATAAGGCGCTCCCGCGATAGACGATACACACACGAACTTATTTTAACTTTGATGAGTTAGTTACTATATACTTATAGTATTTAAAAAGTATTTCGTATCCATTTTTTTATGAATATTGTTGTTCAACATGTCGGGTCCGGCGAAAAACCTTTTCCATTTTCTTTATCACGTTATTGTAGTACGTACGTAATAAATAATAATATACTAAACTAGATAAAGCAACGAATAAAAGTACTAAAATGATCAAATATGTTTCTCGCACAATTTTTTTGATGTTATTTATTTATAGTAGAAATGGCAATACATTTCGCAAACGAATGGCCGTCCGAATCGCTCTATCGAATCTAGTTCTATGTTGGTTCCGTATTACTCGCTGTTGTGAAGGCCTCGACCCGAAGCGATCATTTTCACAAAATTCCATCTCACCCCATATGTCAAGCGAAATTTCAAGGCTTGGGTCAGATTGGGATCCGGAAGAAGATCCGCCGCTTGGCTTTACACACAAGATTTGCTTATAACCTTTAGGTTGATACCCCACGTCACTATTCAAAGCTTCGTGAATATTCATAAAGGACTAGCTGCCGCCTATGGCTTCGTCTACGTAAAACTCGGCTTGTTGTAAAAGTCTTCTTCTGTCGTGCGCCCTCAGGGATTCTCGGAACGCCTTTTACTTACCGGATTTTGATGAAATATTGTGCAACTTTGAATATATTTTATAGCTATAGATTTTTATGAAAATTGTTTACTGCTATTTGTTTCTACGATTCTACATGCAAGTTTTATTTTGAAAATAATATTAATAACGAATAGACTTTATTATGACTAAGTCTAGCAACTAAATACCTTATTGATAATTTGATGTGATTGCAAAATAAAAAACAAATGGCAATCATAGTTCTCATCACTAGACTAGATCTTAGTAATGTTTAAGATAATGCTCAAACACGTAATAAATCTATGATTAAATGTACCTACTTATTTATTATTCTTTAATAAAAACCTTCCAAATAATTCCATTGTAGGTATATGTATATACTCCCACATGATTGCAATAATGTTGTTTATACTTGTAGCCTTTTATATCATGTAGGCATGATATATTTGAAGTACTGTTTATTCAAAGCGATATTATATTGACTTTGCTTTTATTAGGGGTGCCCATATACGTATACTAGTTTTATGTGACTGTATTATATTTTATATTACATATATTTTTCAGATGGTTCTGTTAGCTAACGGATTAAGTCATATGCATCAGCTCTTTAATATAAAAAAAAACTTCCTCTAATAAAAGCTACAACACACAAAGTAAATCTATGGGTTACAAATTTTGTGTAAACGTTATATGACTACACTAATACCTATCATCATCTTCCTAGCGTTATGTCCCGTGTTTGGACGGGGTCCGCTTAGACCATGATCCAGGATTTAGCGAGTCTTATAATAACACTGAAGCGACTGCCGATCTGACCTTCGTAACCCTAAGATAGGGGAACCAGACAATTTTTGGATCATGGTTACAAATCCAAAGTTGTTTGAATTTGCAGGTTCATCACGATGTTTTCCTTCACCGTCGAGTTAGTGGTATAAATACGTGCATAGACATGAAAAATCCAGAGGTACGTGTCCGGGTTTGAACCCGCACTCCTCGGTTAAGAGGCGCGTGTCCTTACCATTGAGCTACCACCTCTCTTGACTACGCTAATACCTATACTATACCTTTATTTCATATTTTATAATATTTTTTTTAGGCGTAGCTATTATTGTTATTTTTATGTAAAGTAATATCTAAACTGTAACGTGGTCAGCGTTAACGCCTTGTATCAAATATATTACGATTTTAGCCTTAAATATCAAAAGCTTATCACATTGTAATACATGTGTAAAAAGTTGTAAATTGCCAACGTAAGCAAGAAAAATGTACTTACATCCTTTAGGTTAGGGTTCAATATTTGTTGGCAGGGTTTGCTTTCTGTCTGAGTCAGTAATGTAGGTCCCTTCGCTGGTCGACCATCGTGTCGCCCTTGCCCTTGTTAGACAAACTGCTCGGTCTCTATGTTGATTATGCCTACATATACTAATATGAACTAGGATCCATTTCTATACTGATATAATAATAATGTAAAAATCATTAACACGTTTGAAACGTTGTCGTAGTTATTTCTACGGAATCAATGAAACAGTATTTTTTATAAATTTAAAATATCTGAATATAATTGTTAGTAATATTAAAATATAGCTAGCCACTTGTCACTACATTTTCACAATCTTCCATTTAACCAGCCCAGTTTTATTTGTGGCTGAATGTAGTAAGGAGACTTGCTGCCCCTTTGACTCTGCTTACCCCTTCGGGGATTATGGGAGTAAGGTTATGTATTTATGTATGTAACATGACAGGGGACTTTGGGAAAAATACTTTATGTTAGAGGTTGGTTGCTATTGGACAAATATAGGTACAATTAATTATGTTTATATATTGTATATGTTTAAGTAACTTCTTGTACTTAATACCATCTAACATTTAAAATTTCGTAAAAAATGGTTTGGCTATTTTCTAAATTCCACGCGGACAAAGTCGTGTTCAACAGCTAGTTTTAAATAATAAAATACTGCAAGCCACATAAATACCTAAAATTTATTGCAATAAACGCAAAAAAGTTTAAAATGCGGAGAAGATTATCAATGATGTCAACACAACAGATAAAAAAATAAAAGTGTTTTGGCTCAAGAACGAATTTAAGAGACATGATCAGTCCGTTGGAAGACACCATCAGTATATTAAAAACTGTTACAAAAGAACTAGAAATAAACCAACAAATCTTTGATCATCGTGTAACGTCTATTTTCACAGAGCTACTTACATAATATAATGCGTAAGATATATGCGAAGGTCACACGCCTATTTGTGTTTGTTGTCAATTCACTGATTTCACACTTCATCTCAGTTAGCTCTCTAATTCGGTATATACAATTGAAAACAAGCTTCTGAATGTATAAATATTAAGACTTAGTGTTTACCTAAAAGATTTCCAGTTAAAATAGTTTAGACTAACGTCAATTGTCTAGTTTTACCAGTGTTTATTTATTCTGTGTAAAACTTGTGTTTGGATCTAGATTTTCAAAAAAATGGAAAGCATTAAGCATTTTTCTTTTAATTTCTTATACATTTAGTGCTGAATTCTGCCGTAAGTGACCGAAATAGCCGTTTCAGTGGGCCGGTGCCTATTGCATTCCCTTGGGACTAATGAGACCGAATTTTCATTTTGTTGCACGACTATGGCGAAGCAAAAAGGAGAGTTATTTCGCTTATATATTTGCATCTAACTAAACCCAGTTTTTATTTTGGTCCACAGTGGTGAAAGGTATTGCTGCACCTTTGACTTTGTCTTAACTTTTCGGGGAATGCGGGTGTTATGTTAATATATAAAACTAGCTGACCCGGCGCGCTCCGTTCTCGGATTTTCAATACCCATTTTTTTTCATTTACCGCGCAACATTTTATTTCTTTCAAAATAACCTTCACTTGGCAATAACAAACACAACTAAAAAATAATTTGCGGTAAAGCCGTTCTCAAGTTGTAGCTTTGGGGTGGACCACCCTTATCACTTAGGGGTATGAAAAATAGATTCTGTCTGATTCTCAGACCTATCGAATATACATATAAAATTTCAAAAAATCGGTCAAGCCGTTTCGGAGGAGTTTGGTAACAATCACCGCGACACGAGAATTATATATATTAGAAAGAAAAAGACTAGACGTTATGCTTTACAATCAGTTTTTAATGAAAAGCAGTCAATTATGCCCGATGGAATCTTAAATTGGACACGTTATGTTCGTTTCTGGTACTGCACAGTTTCCGGTTTTCGCTAATTACCTTCCTTTGACATTCCGCTTTAGCGGATCTTCTCATCGCCTTGGGCTAGGTCTAAGCGGGACCACTCACTTCGCTTATTCGTTCGGATTAGATCATTGTTGTGGCATTAAACCTAATTTTCATGTTATATGTTTGTCCATTGAATGAAGGGACTTATTTATATATAAATTACTTTATATACTTGTTAATGCACATCTTAATTCTTAAAATCACCCTAGCTCTCAAATTTAATTTCTATGTTTTTTTGCTAATTTTATATTCAAAGTAATCCTTAGTTAGTAATCCTTTGACTGGCTCGATAGCGCATTCGGTAGTGACCCTGCCCTATGCGCTAAGAGTTGTGGGTTCGATTCCCACCCAGGACAAACATTCGTATGATGAATACTTGTGTTTGTTCTGTGTCTGGGTGTTAATATCTAAGTATATATTTGTAATACCACTGTTGTTTCTGATATCCGTAACACAAGTGCTTAAGCTACTTACCTTAGAGTCAGATCAATGTATGTGATGTAGTCGGATATTTATTTATTTATTTATTTTATTTAGTCAGTTCTTAAGTGTCCATCTTTACAACGTGATGAGGCTTATGGTGAAAAAAGATCAATGATCTCTTTAGGAAAGCAAACTCCAATTAATGAATTCTAGACAGTTTTAGTTAAGCGTGCACCAAGTATAAGTATTATAAATTATTTTATGGATTTCAAAACACTTACACCTAATTGTGTAACTTATACTAAGTGGAACGCAATTATTCCACTTTTTTAGTTTATTTGTTAACGACCATTAAAATATTTTATTCATTCTTTTTTGCTTAAACACATAAAAATATATCTAGATACTATGAGTTGCTACATCACACGCGCTTATTAATAAGTAATTAATCAAGCTAAAGGCAGCGAATGTCTGCACAAACAACCTCATTTTGGTGTAATTAATTAGGCTAAGGTCAGGTTACCTATATATGCTTCGCATATTTGATTATGTGAATATATTGAGGTGAGTTCGATGGCCCGTGCAATCGATATATCGATCTCAAAAGTAATATTGAGGCGGTCTAAATATAAATATCGTGGATTTCTGATTGTTTTGCATGATCATGTTAAGAGGTGTGTCAGTGGCGTATTTATAACTATTTTTTATTGTAAAAATTTTTTACAATGTTTGATCCAAATCACAGAGTATATGAGTTATTTGATTACTTTAGGTATAAAAATATTTAATATGTTAGCACAAAATCTCATATAATTAGGCCCCGGTGGTTTTCATAAATTCTGATTATTCTAATAATCCACTTTCGAAACCTAAGTGATACCGAGTTAAACCAGCTTTACTATTGTTATTAATAAAATACAGCGACCATTTGTCTAGGATCCATTCATTATATTGATGGTGATGAAACTAATTTTAAACTAATTTGCTATTTTTACAACACAAATTCAAATTCAAATTCAAATTCAAAATATCTTTATTTATATAGGCTTCAAGAAAGCACTTATAAATAGTCAATATACAAAAAAAAGAACACATAATACTACCAAACAGTAACTAATGTACACTGAATGCATAAAAATAAATTAATTTAGTTACTTTTTTATTCTGAGTCAGGTAAAAAAAAAGAATCGAAATGAGTATTCAATTAACGTACTGAGCTGCTGGTATTTCTTTATGTACTAGGGATAATATCTGTAAATTAATCTTATCATGTAACATAAACATCTTATTATTCATATTACACGTAAGACTGTTACTAATTATGGAGAAATTTCTTAAGATATTTTCGAATTCCTAATTCCACACACAGCATGAGAGTTCGCAGGAATCTTGTAAAACAAAACAGACTGATGGCGGCGGATAATAAAATATTTTTTTGTAATTGTAAAGATGAGTATTGTATTTAGACGGACGGATACGTGTATTTAACATGAACATGAAAACGACTTGTTTAGTATTGATAGAATAAAAATAAACATTTTATTGAGAAAATATAGATGACACTATCATCCGAATCATTTACTATGAAATATAAAAGAAATAAGACAGCCTTTTACTAATATTTCCTATTTTATTATCCAAGCCTAAGCCAAGCGTTCCATATATTGTATTAAGTACCCCAAGTGTATAAGATTATTGAATGTAAGGGTAAGACGCGTTTGTCATATACATTATCAGCTCGTTTCTGAATGGAGTGACAGTCTTTCGCAATAGTTCGCAATAGGAAATAGTTCCTATTTTCAACATATGACCTATTGCCAACATATTATTTATTTATTGGTATTATAGTGGCTAATCCATGAAAATACAATAATTAGAAGACTCTGGGTATACAGTAGAAGACTCTGGGAAAAAAATCAGTAAGTAGCTGCTTAGTAAATTTAATACCAGATACGCTTGGATGTAAAAAATTATCTTGTTTTGATTAAAATCTTGTATCAGAAGTTGTTTTTAATGAATTAACTGTATTTAATTATTACACAGAGGTTAAAGCTAAGTATGTGATTATGCAAATAGTCCTGTGATAGTATAAGGTTGTTCTAGATCCCTCGGATCCACGGGTTATTGAACGCGCCGGGTTCTGTAATCTCGGTAGGTTGAGTAATCTCGTCATAGAAGCAGGGGGTATCTCACACATCACACAAATCTCCCCAAATCGTGCACGCGTTGGGAGACGAAAAATAGGTAGGCACATGTCATTATTATACTCGTAGTTATTGTAGTCAGCTAAACCAATTGCCAAGCACACCGATAATTTGGTTTGACCGTTTATATCCGATAACCTAACACATGGTGATGATTTGAGTTATCGGGTATAAACGGTTTTAATTTGGGTTCAACATTACATATTAATGTATAATGTTCAGACACATTAAGCGAGCGCTTCACATGAATCGTTATTACTACCATAATCTCACGCCGCACGAATGAAGGGAACTTGTAGGTACCTATTGTACGGTAATCCCTGATATTAACAGGATATTACTTAGTTAACAACTTTTAATTAGTTCCATTGTTAAACAAAATGAGATCAGAAGACTACTTAATCTTGAAGTGTGTAACGGTAAAATGGTACTCACATTACAGATTTAAGACTTTTAAAAGTTGAAAACAAATACTCCTTATAAATAGGCAGTAAATGTATATATCGTATAAAGCATGAAAACATAAAATCACATTTATCAAACTAAGATGTTCAATAGTAGGCAGAAGGAAAACGTTATTGAACAAATTCTGAAGGGGTTTTACGCATCTCTATCGCTCTATACGGTAATTTCCATTCCTCGCTTTCCTATATAGTCCAAATATTGATTTCCCCTAACAACTATCTATCGTCACTACATAACGACATGAAAGGATGGTGATAAAATGTCACCCGGCCTAAAGATAGGCTGAAGTGACATAATAGAGACAAGCCTTTTTATATTTGTGACAAATTACTTGGCAGGGCTATACATATTTATCATTTGATAAAAATGTACAGCTTTTTTGTAGAGAAACTATTAAAATGTGGTTCCTTCGTGATATATTGGCTATGTAAAAGAATCGTTGTTGTACGAGATTTTCCCTATTTTACGCCTATGGGTAATTTGATTATAATTTGAGGCAATAGTTGTATCGATAATAATGCGATACCTGGGTGCAGCTAATCAATCTCAAAGGCATTGAATGCTATTCGGACACCTAGTATTGAACTAATTTTTATCAGTGTAATCTGTAATTTTTTTCCGGAATAAAAGTAGCTCCTATTCTTGTTTTGAGTTGAAACTTTAGCCTTTCCATTTCAACCGGTTTAGTAGTTTTTAAAGACGTAACAGACAAACAAGCAGAGTTACTTCCGCATTTATAATATTCAAAAAATTATGATTGATCAATGCTACTTCAAAAGACAATCCTTCGCATTATTCTGGGTCTAATGGTTTCCGTAATAAATGGATTAGATTAAGCTAAATTGGGCTTACGTGACACGCAATGTACGTGCGGGAATCTCCTTTCCGGTTCATTTGACGTACAACAGAGTAATACGATTAACGATACAATTTAGAAAATCTGCAAGGCATGCGGATCACGTAGGACGAATGAAATAAAGTTAGTTATTTATTATTAGGTTAGTAAATGTAGTCTAAGCGCTTTCTCACGACATTTATGTTGAGATTAAATTAAATCTCTTACGTGATAAATCGAACCCTTTTGTCCCATGATGGTCCGGGACTCGAAAATTATATACCAATGGTGTTCCTCACGTAGCATGTCGTAAAAGGCGACTAATGATGTTTTCCATCTAACCCAATGTTGGCTAGTTGTGGTTTGACGATCTAATCACTCCTTTTTGTCTCATATTGGTCTGGGACTTAAAAAGTATGTGCCAACAGTACACATACATACATAACATCACGCCCACGATCCCCGAAGGGGTAGGCAGAGTCGAAGGGGCAGCGAGCCCCTTCAACCACATTCAGCCAAAAATAAAGCCGGGCTGGGTCAGATGGACAATTGTGAAAAAGCAGTGACAAGCGGCTAACCTGTCGCCTACACAATCACACACCCAAAACCCGATATACCATTAGTCGCCTTTTACGACATGCTAGGCAAGAACCACAGTTGGCATATTCTTTTTAAGTCCCAGACCAACATGGGACAGTGAGCTGGGTTGGATGGAAAGCTGTGAAAAAGAAGTGACAAGTGGCTAGCTCGTCGCCTACTCAGTCACATACCCAAAAGCCCGTAAACCATTAGTCGCCTCTTACGACATGCTAGGCAAGAACCACAGTTGGCACATTCTTTTTTTTGTCCCAGATCAACATGGGCCAAGTCCCAGACCAACATGGGACTAACCAACAGTGTTTCTTGCTTAGCATGTCGTAAAAGGCCATTAATGGTTTATAAGATTTTAGGTGTGTCATTATGTAGGCGATGAGCTAGCCTTTTCAAAATTTTCCTTTTTTTCAAGCCAAGTTTTATTTATTGCCTGAACGTGGTTAAGTTGGCTGCCACTTTGACTCTGCTACCCCTTCTGGGATTACGGGCGTGATGATATAAATGAATGAATCGCTCCTTGGAATTGCAGGTGTAGTAAGCAGTAGTATGCAAGGTATGCGAAGCACGCAGGATGAATGAAACAAAGGTATACTTATACTTATTGGGTTAATCAATTAAGTCTAAACGTTTTCCCACGACTTTTATGTTGAGAGTAAATTAAATCCCTAATGCGATAAATAATAATAAGACCCCAACGGCCGCTGGCGAAAGTTGGTGAGCTTCGCACCATGAAGAGAAACAACTCCCGTCAGTGCAGTCAGTCTCCGCAGGGCGGCTTGTGGCGAGTCGTTGGTGGGTGGCGACACTACGGACCCTACCTCCAGGGGGACCACATAGCCATGCGCGATATAAGTACACACTTACAGACAGTTACATACTCCAAAGTGGATTCGCAAGAGCGGACCTGTGCTCCAGGTTGGAAGTGTAAAATGTCATAACGCCGGGGGCACTTGACTGTATAAGGATCTTGCGCCCCGCAGTCTCACCTCTCTTTGCTGCTTTCCAGTGTTGCCTCCTTCCCGCCCGTATGGCAGCTAGTTAGGGGGCCCACAATTTCGATTAACAAGCGGCGAGTCACCGTCTGCCAACTTAAAATATTTGTGAGAAATTTTCGAGGCAGATGTCCGGTATCTAACTCCATAGCCCAATTTCCTGTCCATAGTAGAACCTCCCTCCATAGCCCCGGTTTTTAGTGTCGCTTTTTCGCCATAGTCCTGCATCAGCCGGATGTCGGCTTTGAGTGTATGTTTTATACTGCAACTAAGGGCAACACCCGGCCGGTGTTCCATTACAGATTTAGATCAAACTTTCAAAAGGCCTTTACATGTTGGACCCATATCCCCATGCAAGCCTTAAAGGCCCGGACTTGTCCCGTGATTGTGTCAAAAGACATAATAATAATAAATTCTCCAGACTGACACACCAATTCCCTAGTTCCAAACTAAGCTTATAAGCTTGTGCTATATATACTAGGTGAACGGATAAACATACATAAATACGTTTATAAACATACATGACTTGAGTACAAATGTCCATGTTCATCACACGAAACATTTGCTCCTAGCGGTATTCGAACCCGCGACCCTCGGTTTTGTGGCCAGGGTCACTGACCATTCGACCAACGGGCCTGTCTAATAATATATTTGGATATTTAGGTAGAGTTTGTACCACTGAGAACTTTGCTTTTACAAATATCTCTAGTTAATAATAGTAATTCTAATAAAACTTTGTGGAAAACGTATGACTTAAATAAGGCATTTTTTTCCAAGGTACTTATATATACTGTCTCGCCTTTTTACAAGTCACTGAATTCGATATGAGACACGTTCATAATCATTTTGATGGCGTAAAGTCAGTATTACTTCACTATACAAGGTTGAGTTGGAAGTGAAACGAGGAAAACGTAATATGCGATGGAGTGTCCTATTGCTTCTTTGGTAAAATGGTTATTTTCCGAACCGGTGAGCAAGATTTTTGGCATTAATATTCATAAGTGGCTGGAATACTATCTTATTTACAAAAAGTTGGAATGGAACGCGAAGTCTAAACCAATATCGGACTAAGACTGGCAAAACGAAATAAGCATCCACTTTTCTACGCGTGATATTGGTGTACCTACCTATTTTTAAGGGTTCTCGAACTTCAAATTGCCTTGAGCTCAGGCTTTTTCGATCTCCAATCGGAATGTTTTTAAATTAAGTGGCTATCCTAAATTTCGGAACAGGAATCCTATCTCCTGATAATGAAACGAGCGCTAGTAATTTTTTTTTTTAATAAATACACTCGCACCATAATAAACACTCTAAACTAGTTAATTACGAGATGAAAACACTAGAAGCTTATCTTAAAATACTAGATATATAATCTAATCAGATTAAATTGCATAAGTTACTTAATAAACTAACAGTAGGTACGAATAAAGTAAAACTGTGCCGCATTTCATTAAGGTTCAAATATTTTATTATTCGAATAAAATTTCATCATACTCTGATTTACAAGAACGTAGTTCACGGGCCCCGCATTAGGGGATAGCCCGTGTAATGGATAAATGATACATTTTCGTGCTTTGTCAGCATTTAACAGCCATCCATCTTTTGCTTCCCAAACTTTGTTTAACTTACGCCTGTTGGAGGTTGGGCTTTGCTGGCTTTGATTTAATAATTTCGTACTTATATAATTAGCTACCATTTCAAAATAATCGATGAGTTTACCACTTACTAATAATTTACTAATAGTTAAGTAACAATGCTCAGAAACTCTGATGCGGTTGACTGTATCTTGTTCGTATTGTGATATAAAAGCAACAAAATAATTTCTTAAGCTAAGACGATGTAACGGGCATAGGGTTGGCATTCATTAGTATGCGGGCCAGGCGCTAGTTGTTCATACATAAATTATCCTCTTTTTAGAGTGCCACTAACAACTGGAACTTCATTAACTGAATGTATTATGTCCGCCCGTGGCTCCCAAATTGTTGGACCGTGGTTGGAGCTCTCGCTCTCGGGCAAAATTAGTTTTCCATTAACACAAGATTTCAGGTTCGGACATTCAAATGCTGCGTGTACACCGATCCAACACATAACAGCGGACTGCATATGTCGTAGGTTGCAAACATGGCTACCTTTCAAAGTAAACACACTGAGGTTGGACTTCCAAACACACTGAGGTTGATTACACAAATGATATGGAGTGCTACTCAGTGACACTGAATTGTTTGCAATGAAAACATAATCAGAAAGTACAAACAATTTGACTGGCCCGTTGGTCGAGTGGTTTCTGACCCCGAAGCTTAGGGTCGCTTGTTCGAATCCCGCTAGGAGCAAACGTTTCGTGTGATGATCATGGATATTATTCTGTCTTTATTTTCTGTTCTAAAAATTCTGCCATAAATGTAATAGGCATAGATTTTGACGTTTCGTTAGCAGATTGTCTATTCTTGATATGATTCATTAAATTCTAACAAAACTTCAGACTCATTTTGTGTTAGCATTTTTTGCATTAATATTTTAGAAATTGTTATGCCCATGGGTTGTATGCTTTTTATATAACACTTTTTTTTTAAAAAAAGGTCTATATTATCCAGCAGTATCTACTTAATATACTAACATAATATACCTAGTCAGAAATTAAAATAAATAAAATTCTAACCCTGTTAAAGTAGTCCTATGTTGGACTGGGACTTAAAAAGAATGTGCCAACTGTGTTTCTTGCCTAACATGTAGTAAAAGGCGACTAATGGTATGTGGGGTTTTGGGTATGTGATTGTGTAGGCGACAAGCTAGCCACTTGTCACTACTTTTCACAATGTTCCATCTAACCTAGGCCAATTTTATTTTTGGCTGAATGTGGTTAGAGGGGCCTGCTGCCCCTTTGATCCCTTCAGGGATTATGAGCGTGTTATGTATGTATGTATGTTGTAGGGATATAGTTTTACATTGTTATAATGGAATCCATGAGGAATGAGAGGGGGTGTAAATTTGGATATATATTATTTTAGTGGTCTGTAATCTTGTGTTCAAATAACGCTTATTAAGTTACACTGCCCTTGATTGATAAATAAATATAACATAAGTTAATTTCATCCCAAAGTAAGAGACATAAGCACTTTTATTATTAGTATCAGCATTAACGTAGGTACTACAAATAACAAACAAGATCCTACCGTGGATGAAACGAAAAATACTTACTTGTCGTAAGTATTAACTGGTTTGCCCCGTTGGTGCAGTCCTGTGATCGAATTCGTGCTCGTAATAGGTGCACGTACTACTTATTTGAAGTCTTTTTTTAAAGCATTGGGCATCTACATGCCGTCCGTACACGGGGCGTCTAGGACTTCCAGGGCTATCTGAATTGGAGGACCGGTCTCCGACCAAGATGGAGTGGCGGGGGTATACTCACAAAATTACGGGGCACTCTTCTTCGGCCGAGTGATGATCCTGTGTCATGATAAAAACTACCACACCATCATCGGAGACGGCCAACTCAAAACGGCGGGCTACACGTATTGTGTGAAGCCTGAACCAATGCGACACGACAGAAATAACGAGTACATCGTTATTTGCGTCAACAATCCATCCATGTAATATTATATTGGCATCTCAATATCGTTAAGCAATTTATACAACATTTATACCATTTACCAAAGTAAACATAGTCTGAAAAATGCGTTGAAAATTTAAAAAGGAATACGTTTTACGTTATAGTTCATTCAATTTACTTACAATTATCGCTTAAAAGGCCACCAATTTATAAGGTAATTAAAAAATTATATGTATAATGTTTAATTATAGTTATTTATATCTGTGATTTTTTTTACTTATTAACATTATTGTTTTGATAAGTGCGCGACATAGTAAACTTTTTTTTTAACGTGAGGAATGCACGCGCCGTCTAAGTAAACCTAGGTTTGGCCTACAAGGGTGTGACGGGCTCAGAGCAGTCTGCGAAAAAACACTACTAAACCTCACGGTGGTCATTCTTCAGACGTGGCGCAGATTCCCACTACGGGACTCTTCGCGAAGTCTACGTTACGCCGCAGCCGATCTATGTGGCCCATCTCGAGGGTGCTTACGACGGCACATACCACAATGTCACCCTATCTTATTTAGCAGACGAGGATCCACGTGTATTCGTCTTCTCTGGGGCTGCTTGAACGAAGTGAACAACAAAGCGAACAACCCCAAAGGCCCTTTTAGTCGCCTCCTACGACAAGCAGGGATACCATAGGAGTATTCGGAGCCCCCCCTGTAGGGCACTAGTTATATCTAAATTATCGAATTTGACATTTACTAAGACAGGCTTGTATGTATGTACCCTTATGCTGATCAATCTATCAACATTGTTATTAAAGCATGGATAATACGGTAAATGTAGTAAACCCATTTATTACGAACCGTTGCTGGTATCGGATTAGTTAGCGCGTGGCAAAGGTCGATCTATCAGTTGGTGTCCCTGGCCGGATTAATTATGCGGGTGCTTGTTCACAGGCGAGGTGATGGATCTCATGGCGCTGGTGGGTTCTGCGGTGAACTTCGTGCTGTACTGCAGCATGAGCCGGCAGTTCCGTCAGACCTTCACCAGGCTGGCCAGGAAGGTGTTGCCGCTGCCCAGGCCCAATGGAGACCCTGTGCCTCTAAAAGCGTAGCGTTCGCAGATGGCGACCACTTCGGTTGCACATCTTTAGAGGTAATCGCGACTAGCTGGAAACGTTGTTGTAGGTACTTAAAAGCGAGTACAGGTACCTAGTGTTCAAGAAAAGTGTTTTGTGATAGTGGACTCGTTTATGTTAGTGGAAAACGCTTTGAAATAGTTCATATTTTGTACGAGAAACTGATACTTAACGAATCGTTGATTGTTAGGTTATAGTAGAATAAGTCTGAAAAATAGTCATAAGTCAAATTGTAATCAGTCTGTCTGCACCTTATTGGTAGATACATAATTAGTGTTGTAAGATGACACATTTTTCCACTCTCAGGACCTCTAGTTAGAATGACATCAGATATCTATAGTTTATTATGGGTCTGTAACGCTACACTTATGTGGTCCCAGTATTTGACAAGCCAATTTTAATGCATTTATCTTATTAGACTTATCAATTCTTGTACAGATGTGGCAGCAGCATAATACGCCCTAATTTGCCTCTGAAGTACTTAAAAAGTCAAAGCAGATAACCGGTAGGGGTCTGTTTTGGTTACGCAGTAATATTTTGGGCGTCGTCTCCCTCGTAAGCGGTTTCGCGGCTGATTGTGAGCTAAGTCACGTGGCAAGATAAATTTGGGCTGTTCGGCTAACAGACTTTGTGAATTTGTATTTCGAAGTTTGCGTTTTGATAACCCAGTTGGGTTGCATAAAAAGTTTGCGTCTGACACATCGAAAGACGAATGTTTATCTTGATGTTTATTATAGAGAAGAGATTTTTAACATTAGTGTGTAATAATTGGATATGCTGTATAAATATTTGTAGGTACAGCTTGTGCTGAGCCTAAAGGCTAGCATTCGCACTTCTGGAATTGGATAGGTAATTACGATTGACGTATCTATCGGCGGTCGATAATAAGTACTTAATTAAATGTGGTAATCGATAAAATCTATGCCTAGTTAATTTAGTTAGGTATGTATATAAAAAAAATAAAGTGTAAAAATTTCGACGTCACTCATTAATATAATTTAGATTATATAAAAGCGGTGCTTGAAATGTTATTACTAATTTTGATATTTAATCCATTGAGATGAGATGAGCAACGTAGAAATTAAAAATGAAATAAAAATACTAGATAAAATATCCGTAAATAAATATGCTTAATTAGTTAATAGCCAAGCCAAAGAATAATAATACCTAAAGTATATACCTAAATACCTACAATCTTTAAAAGTCTTTTGTCAAAATTTATTATCCACTTTCTAGTTATGTAATTAGTTATTTTCTGATGATAATTATTAGTTATATCATGACTGATGTTTATTTCGATGAAGCAATTTAAGATATTTGGTGTTTTATATTTAAATGAAGTACCTACATCACTTTTTTAATTTATCAATGTAATTGTTACAACATTTGAACAGATTTTTAAACAGTTTGCAGATTTTCTATGTTTTACAATTTAATATGTCATGTGTGATGATAATCATGTTCATAATGGCATCTACCTATAAGAATGTAACGTTTTAATATTACATATGTACATAGATACATTTATTGAATTCCAAAATATGTAAAGTACTAATATTATGTAAAATATAAAACGTTGAATTATAAACCAGTATCTAGGCCAGACATTATTAAATGTATTATTAAAACTATATATCCCCACGGAATGCACTCATTTGCGTAAACCATGATGTCTATTATACGACTACATTACAATTGCCGGACTTAGGGAATGCAATGTTGGATCCAGTGACATGTGCTGGTTCAATGCTGCTGGATTTCAATCCCTACTAGAGATTGGGATGCTGGATTAAGCGGTCCAGGTGGGTCTAGTACAATTTTTTGAAGAAAAATGCCACTAGATTGCAATCCCTAGCCGGACTGTACGGCACCAATCTATTATGATGCTTTATATTGTCAAGTACAATCGGATATGTAATTTTTATAAGAATCGCAGATTAAGACATCACGTCATGCCATATGTCATACTTAAATGTGTAGTTACATAATTGATTACAGTGATTAAAAACCAAATATTCCAAATACTTAT
The DNA here is from genome assembly GCA_951394215.1 of Glyphodes perspectalis. NCBI lineage: Eukaryota > Metazoa > Arthropoda > Insecta > Lepidoptera > Crambidae > Glyphodes > Glyphodes perspectalis. The sequence goes on from OX596203.1 coordinate 10,421,818, forward strand.
AAAGTGTTGGTCGTTTACATTGCGGGTGTGAACAATTAAAATAAGATAACTAAGTTTTCTAAACATAAATGTTACTATGTATATAAAGCTGAACAGTTTGGTTGTTGGTTTGTTTGAACGCTTTTATCTCAGAAACTACTGGTCCGAATTGAAAAAATATTTTTGTGTTGTATAGTTAATTTATCGAGGAAGGCTATAATAGGTTATAATAACCGGGTGAAACTGCGGGAACAGCTAGTAGAAGATATGTATGTTACCAAAAATGTACACCATGCAGTAATTAATCAAAACAAAGAAATGAATATAAAGGAAGTTGTTCCATTGACACTGAATTTAACTTTAACAACTAGAATATAACACTTGTCGGATGGTTTGAGCGGTTTGAATATGCTAATAATTGGCAATTACGAGTTTCTGGCCCGGAATAGGTGGTGTTAAGTCGAACCCTTTCGATCAGTGGCGATTGTGTCCAATCTTTGTTGCAAATTGGACGGCTACAAACTTGCGAGAAGACGTGAGCGGTATATTTGAGTATTTCAATTAGAAAACTTTGTTGTTTGGCGAGACATGTTCGGGCTAGTACATCGCGGAGTAGCTTTGAACTTGTAGACTAGACAATTATTAACAGAACCTTAGTACTACTACAATATGGTAAATTACTTAAGTGTGTCTGAGTTTAGTACCTAGTTGCTAAATTTATGAAGGATAAATTTGCGTTATTTTAAATGTTATAAAAGGCGATATATATATACTTATTTTAAATGCCAGTGTATTCATGTGCTTCAATGCAAACTAATGCAAAGTTTAAGCTGGATGATGTATTGATTGCTTCAGTTAAAATCAAAGAATTAAAGCATTTTTATATTAAAATAGTTACGACATGGGCATTAGAAAAGAATTGCAAATATTTAAGTGTCTATGTTAAATAATATGGTCAGTCAAAAATAATAGACAGAGTCACTTTCACATTTATAATTTATACTAAGGCTTTAAAAAATAAACCATTTCACGAATAAGCACATAAATTAAATAACTTCCGCTGCTCTCATCTAAATGAACGTAGAGACAAGCTCAATAAACCATAATGAGCTGATTTAACTTGCTCCTGTTTACCATCCCCGTCTACAGTTGATAAGAGACTTCAGAGTCCAGACTCGAGATGAGGTATTTTAATCAATAAATTCCAATTCCGAGCTGTCCTGCTGACACTGGTGATACTTTCTCGTAATTCACATTGGTATTGGTTTAGGATATTGCTTCTGATGGACTGCGCTTCTTCGAACAAGTTGCAGTGTTCTGTTTTTAAATATTAATTGCCTGCCTCTGATACATAGTGTTTGATTTTTATAATGTTTATTTTTCCACTGCTCTTGGCCAGTGTAGTCCGGCTACAAATTTTTTACATAAGTTTCCGACTTATCTCTTTTATTATTTTTCCAAAATTTACAAACAAACGAACATAACATCACGCCCATAATCCTCAAAGGGGTAGGGAGAGACAAAGGGGCAGCAGGCTCCTTTAAACCACATTCAGCCCAAAACAAAAGTGGGCTGGGTTAGATGGAAAATTGTAAAAAAATAGTGACAAGTGGCTAGCTCGTCGCCTACACAATCACATACCCAAAACCACATATATCATTAGTCGCCTATTATGACATGCTAGACAAGAAAAACATTTGGTACCTTCTTTTTTAAGTCCCAGTGCAAATTTATTTAATCAATAAAGAAAATATTTTGTTTATTACTTATATCTCGATTAAATCAGTTGTATTGCATTATTTTAAATATTGTAAATTCTAAGAATGTTTGATTAAGTCCTATTATATAAAGAATAGAATCTCGGCATATATAAGTACATATTGGTTTTTGCATGTCTCAGTTTATAGTAACCCATTTCATACACATGTTACATTGAGGTCGCAGACCTCGCTCTCCTTCTGCTTGTTACCTTAGTTGAGCAAATAGCCTCTTGTTTATTTTCACAGATCTATATCGTTCTATTATGAATAGCATAAATGATATGATGCACTCCTCAGTATTATTACTATTTAATAGCGATAATAACTGTTTTATTTGACTTGTTTTCTGCTCTCGATTTTATTTGTGTTGATATTGGAGGTTTATTCGTATTTATTCGGGAAGTTTTTTGATTTTTAATCTGTGATATAAGGGCCAGACATTTATAACAGGAGAAGTTAAATTAACAATAAAATTAATATGAAGGTAGGTATGTACAAAGATAAACAGATATATAGATCATATTTCATTCATAATTAGAATAGTTTGTACGACAACTGGTTAGAGAAGAAATGTATATGAATCCCAAATTAAGCTTATAAGGTTGTGCTATGGATACCAGGTGAACGGATAGTAATACCTATTTAAATACGTTTATAAACAGCCATGACTCGAGTACAAATGTTCATCACACGAAACATTTGCACCTAGCGGAATGACTAACTGAGATGAAAAATAATATGTTCTTTAGAATACATTGGATTTCTTTGCGAATCGATATTCATAGGATGAAGCTATAGTAAGATAATAGAGTGTCTCAGATTGCTAAGGTATAGCTTTGAAAAGCACTTTAAGAACGAACGTTGGACACAAGTTCAATAAAATGAGGAACTTGGGGTTTTTATGTTATATGTCGAGGTGAACTCATCTGTCACGAGCAAACGTGGAGGGATTCGTGGTAATAATTCAAATGTCCAGTTGCCGGCTTGTGACGATTGATAAATACATTTGTATTTGTATTAATCGTCACAAAACGACAACTAAATAAATACAAACGTATTTATCAATCGTCATAAAACGGTTTTTGCACCGATTGTATATAAGTATTCCATATAATCCATATGCTAACAGAAGTAACGTCTATAAGTGAAAAAAAGTAAATAATATTATGAATCGTTCACACTATTTTATCTTAAAACTACGTTTAACTCTTGTGTCCTGGATACTAAGTATCTTTAAAACATGTATAAATAAATAATCGTGACTCGATTAAAAATTGGCGTGCATGTTACATGTCTAATGGCCTCTAGAGCATGGTTTCCCAACCTTTATTTCACGGACCAAAAATTAGATGTTTAAAAATAATAATTAAACTGTTTTATTTATTAATTTACCTACACATTGAATAGATTTATTAAAAGCAAACTTATCTATTATGCCCCCTAACATTTCCCTACGCCCCCTTAGGGGGCGTGCCCCCCTGGTTAGGAAGTCCTGCTCTAGAGGACTTGGGATGATTTCAAAGACCAAGGACTGACGTTAATTCCTATTACCGACTAAATGCGTCTTGATTGAGTGACTCAATGAGATCAACTAGATCATCAAGGAAATGATGCTTTAAATGGGCATTTAATTCCTACTCAGTAAATAAGGCAGTTTAACGAATTTCCTTTTTACTTGTGATTAAAAGAGGGTTTGCTGGAATAGGTAATTTACTCTGTGATGGGTGGCAATTGGAGCAACTACTGCGTAAGTAATTATTATCAAACGGGTTAATTAACGGAGTTTTGATAAAGATATAATTGGTTTCATGGCAGTTTATACTTGCTCTGTAGATAAATTCATGCTGATTTATCTTAATTATACACAAAGCTTATTTCCGCACGTGCTCTTTCTTATCTTAGAATTTAGGATTTCGGGAGTTGGCTAATTTTATAATAATATTAATATTGATCACACTTGAATATGAGTAAACATTGGAAACATTTGGAATTCCGTTAGACGATTAGTGCGTTATTACTAATTAAATGAAGAAAACACTTTCTATTCAAGTTTTCAAATTAAAATATTATTTCAATTCTATGTTTAAGACTTCAACCATAATTTAAAAAGAATAACATGAAACTAGTAGGTACCCACAACAAGAAGCCATGTCAAAAGTAGATAGAAATGTATTCAGGAAATTCGTTCAAGTGCTTATTCTGAATTCTTTGTGAAATCTTTACGGATAACGCTGCGTGATTTTTATTTTCATTTTATGAGGTTGCTCTTAATGAGCTAACGCAAAAAGAAATTTGAAAATCTTATTCACCGGAAAATAGGAAGCTTCGTTGGAATGTCTGTCCACGTTGTTTGTTTTCTTTGAGTTTTGTGATGAGAATGCGATGCCCGCACCGCGCCCTGCTAGCCAATCAGCACGGGAATTTGTTATTTTCAGAATGAAATCATACGATTCTTTTATTCAAATTAGATTTATATTTCATTTGAAGTTAGATGGACTTTTGAGACCCTGTGCTATGGGCGTATCACGGTGGGGCAAGGTGGTGCAGCTGCCCACCCTGCTGTCTGACCTGAAGCTACGACTCTCTAGGCAAATTTTATATATGTTGGTTTGAGACTTAAAAAGAACGTACCAACTGTGTTCGTGGCCTGGCATGTCGTAAAAGGTGACTAATGGTTTTATATAAGTTGGTGATGGTTTGGCGATAAGCTAGCTTGTCACAACTTTCCATCTAGCCCAGCCTAGTTTTGTTTTTGGCTGAATGTAGTTTAAAGGCCTGCTTTTCTTTTTACTCTGCCTAGGCCTTCGGGGTTTACGGTCGTGATGTTTATAAACGTATGTGTAAAATGGGTAGTTTCAAATTTTCCGCGCGAAACAATGTAAGCGATAGATTACTTACTTGGTTTGTTTTACTTCTGCCCTTAAATAAAGCTGGGTATGACCATGCCCTTCGCTGCATATACCCAACAACAATACGTACAATAATTCTGGCGTGAATGTAGTTACAACCAAATACATTCAAAACTACTAAGTAGCTAGGTTCTGGTTTCAAGAAAATTATTGTAAGAAACTGATATTGGACCCTAGTAATAAATGTTAAGACGAATTCACAAGTAAACCCTTTAGAGCCTTATTTCATTTATTATGTAAGAAAATAATTCAATGTGTTATTAAGTTTCAATATTTTCATTAATTTAATTACACAAATTGCTCTGGATTGTCTGTTGATTTTCGACAGGCGCTACCTTTCCCGTTTTATGTTCAAAATAATTTGATTAGGGACGAACCATTTTGGGCTCGTTGATTGCAAAGGTAGATGGTGCGATTTGTTCGTTTAATATAGACACTGACAGTAACGCTGAAATGTCTATCGAAGAAATAATTGAAAATTTTAAACAAGTACCCTTGATTGAATTCAGGTGTATTGTACAAAATCAATTATTACCTATGTTTAAATTGAACAGCGCAATTCTTCTTTCATTGATGAATAAAGTCCTGGAAATAAACTAATATTATAGGATAATATGAAAGGATTTATACATAAATACATACATTATCCTCACACCCGTAATCCCAAAGGGGTAGGCAGAGACAAAGGGGCAGCTAGCCTGCCTTACCTACATTTAGCCAAAAAAAAACTGGGCTGGGATAGATGGAAAGCTGAGAAAAAGTAGTGATAAGTGGCTAACTCATCGCCTACACAATCACACACCCAAAACCCGATATACCTACCATTAGTCGCCTTTTACGAAATGCAAGGCAAAGAACATAGTTAGCACACTCTAAAGATCCCAGACCAACATGGGACAGATGATTTATAATAAAAAAGTACGTAATAATAATTTCCCTCGCAAGGAATAGGTCTAACGTAATGCCATGTTACGTTACATTAAGTTATTTGTAAATATGGATATATTATTAAGATCCTTCCTTTTATTGAGCAAGTAGATTTGTATAGGTACCCGAGTAGAAGAATATTAATATTCATAAGACGGGTTACCTCTAGCAATTCGAGACGAGATTAAACGAAGGTTCCAGTGGGGAAAGTGTTTACAATCGTGAATACAATATATCTATAGACATATACAACTATACGTAAATACGAAGAGGTCTCTTATAAATGAAAAACTAGACGCATGATGGAGGTTTCGCGCCCTGAGGATTTCTTAGAAATTTAATCATGTAAAAGTAGAAGGTAGTATCGATCATTTAATCCGTAGAGTGGTAATATGGGTACAGACATTTTGAAGTAAGTATGTCAGTGATTTTTACTGATATATTTAAATGATGTTGACTCATCAGTATTTTGCTTGCTTGGTAAAACTGACTAAAATAATCTATACTTATAATAAATCTGTAGAGAGGTCAATTCTGTACATGAAATATATTTTCAAAATAACTATCAGGGGGTGATTAGTGATCGATACCGATGCCAAAAATGCAATCAGTAAAATTTTTGTCTGTCTGTCTATCTGTATGTTCCTTATAGAAACAAAAACTACTCGACGGATTTTAACGAAACTTGGTACAATTATTTTTCATACTCCTGGGCAGGTTATAGTATACTTTTCATCACGCTACAATCAATAGGAGCAGAGTAGTGAAGGGAAATGTTGGGAAAACGGGAGAAGTTACTCCATTTTTTAAGCTTCCGTCGCGTGTGCAGCCTTAATGGTTAAAGTTACATAGAAATCATGTATGACGGAAATAGTCTTTATAATATTAACCATAAACGCGGGTGACACCGCTGGCACAGCTAGTCTCTAATAAACTAATCTACGTTACTTTTACTCCTTTGGGTGGACGCGTGATGGATCGACATTAATTTATTAAGCTAATTGTAAATTAAAAGTAAACCATATTTAAGCGTTTCTGTCTCTGGATATAGATAAAAACATTGTGATCTCTAAAAATATAATAACGTTTTTGTTAAAGTCTGCACGAAAATGTTTGGATTTCACTTTTGAACTTCTGAAACAGAAATCTGGAGTTGGAAAGTAATAACATCGATCTTGTCTTATGTTTTCGTTCACTTCAAGGTTTGTCGGCTTTGTGTACTTTCGTATTAGCTATGCGGGCTGGGTACTTTCTCGCAGTCAGAGGAATTTACAAAAGCGTTGACTCAGACCAAATTTATTTAAAATTTATCTAACAATGAAGTTCCCGAAAAAGTTGAGTTGGTTAATAATACACAACATACAAATGTTTCACCTGAATAGCAATTAGTATCTACTATTATTTTACCATGTAATAGTTAACTATTGAAGTGCATAATTTTTCGGCAACATAATAAATAAATATGGATGTAGTAGAGTAGTACTTCTTTCGTTGTGGTAATAAATGTAAATTGAATAGATTTTACTTATCCGTAATCTTGGTATTTCATATTGCTAGGCAGCACCGATCCATGGTGCTTGTTAGTTGATCTTTATTGTTACATTATAGGATGGTATACAGAACATATATATTTTATTTATTTATACTATCTAGTACATATTATTATACATGAAATACACTTATATTTATGTTACGCAGTATCGCTTAGTCCCCGAGGAACTTGAAATAATAAAATTTTATGTTCTACAACACCTGGTCCGAGTTTTGAAATTACCTAATATTGCCAATATGTCATCTGACTAGTTGTTTGTGTTTATAGATGGAGGCTTTGTCTAATTGATTGAATGATTCAATAAACTTGATAAAACATTGTATTTTAATTAGATCAATTGCTTGAGTTTATATTGCATGAAAACAAAAAATATTGTACAGCTGTACATATGTTGATATTAATAAATTGATTCAAAATGACAAATAAATAAAAGTCCTACTTACTTAATTAATAGTTAGAATCTATGGATATTTATTTTTCTGAGTGTTACTATGGACTTTCAGTTATTTCTGCGACCAATTCGAATAAGGATACAAGTATTGGAAATAAAACAAAGAATAGGAATACAGGTAATAGAAATCCAAACACAAAAAGTCCCTAGTCACCCCTAGTTTAGGTGTTATAAAGTTTATTTTAGAGAAACAGTTGTATTTACTCCATATAATATAAAACGTTGGATATATAAACCAGTAACTGTAACAATGGACGATCTTACTCTTATTAAGAAAGTTTCCTACATAGAGTTTTCTCTATTTAATCAATTATACTTATTTTAACTTAATACTTATTGTATTATGCTGTGCCCGCGTGAAACCGTTTCACGCGCGTTTATGGTTAATGTTATATATAAATGGGCTATTTAACACTAAAATATTTCCTAAAATTAGCGCGTTCAAGCAAACAAACTAACTCTTCTTCTTATTAAGTTAAACCTTTTTAGCTCATATTTTTATTTACACCTGATTGTTTGTGAATACAATATTGTATGTAAAATAACGGCTTGTTAATATAATTTTTTATACTCAAATATTGTACCTACATGATTATTACTGACCTTGGTTCCACCGAAGTAAACATGGATTTGATATAATAAATATACTTGACGCACTTTAATATACTAAACTTAAATTGAATTATAATTAATTAGGTGATTATCACGACTTCGTAGCAAAGTTTCAATAGATGAAGCATAAACAGAAATTCTGTATCTACTATAGAGAATGTGAAAACCCTATAAAATACAATATATGTATAAACAGTACCGATATTGCCTGCTACCTAGAGGAGTCAAAATCATAAATATATAAAAGTCAATATTATACATTACGAGATAGGTATATTACCCAATATAAAAAGGTGTGCACATTAGTTATTTTAGGCATGGCATGTACATTTAGTCATCTCTGTACATATCTGTAAATGAGACGTAATAGTGAAATGTACTAGACTAGTAAATATGCACTATCTGTAGTAACAGTACACGGATACACGGTCTAAACTAGTTTCAATGTAGCAATCTATGTAGATTATTGGCTGTAGCAAATTGTATTTAAATTTAATATACTCGTTGTACATTATTTCATTCATTAAATTAAGTCCTGTTTGTTTTTAATATTCATCATTAGATGAATAATAACATTCAAATAAATTACAATACCTATGGATGAATTCAAAATGTCAGCGCCTTTAATACGACAACTATAAATTTTTGACTTAAGATGATTTTTAACTTTCGCATTACATTAACACTATAATAATGCTGACGGGATTAACAGTCCGCATGTGACCACGGTCGTTGCAACACGGCCGAAACGTCAAGCTGTAAGTACTCATGTACTACATAATGCATATCGCGTTTAGTCCCGTCAGTATTATTTCTGGTGACTTGGACTTATTGATCGGTTCATTTTTATCTGCCCATAAAAAAATCAGGCATTAAGCTTTTATTAATATACATCCTTAATATATTTTCTCAAGACATTATTTCTCCTGTTACAATTGTCCAACTCTGTAAATATTAAATTCCAACGAATTACTGATTCCCGAACTTTGCATAGAATATTACGAGTTGTATTTATTTCGGGCACAGATAAACAAAAGATAATATCTTGAACCCTATTAAGTGTCTACTTCTCGGACCCTTTGAAGTGTCAGGGCACTTGAAAATTATTGCCAAGGGATGGAAAACTTTATCGAAAATTGTTATATATTAGTTTTGGTTGAGGCTTGATTTGATGCGTCAAAATGTTTATTTATGTTAGGTACTAAGCAAAGTTAATTGGATCGCACACTTTGAAAGTACTTATAAAATTTATCGCACTTGAATTTCCCATTTTGGCCGAAACAAAACTAAACCAAAATTAGCTTCATTTAAAATTAAATTAATTTAATTCAAAATTAGTTTAATTGAAAAGTCTTTTTAGTGTTCGATGCAGTTTATTCTATATGTTTTAACATCTGAAAACGAATTAGGTTTAGACTAATTGGATATGGACCTAGTACTACGACTTAGTGTTTATATATTGATCCGTTTGCATATAACAAAAATTGTTTGTAATATAAATAGAATATTCTAGAATTAAATCTCTATAAAATGTATTTTATGTATTTATCATGAAATATTTCATGTTGGAAAATTATAAAGGTTTGTTGCCGTTTAAAGAATTAATGTTATAGTTATTTGATTACCATATTAGCAGGAGGACTGTACGAAAGTATTGATGGAATGTACCAACTATGAATTTAATCTCTTTTTAATAATTTTATGATGTAGGTAATTTAACAATGGCTAGGTGGATAAGTACAATTGTTAGTAAATAAATAGTAGTTAAATGTAGTGCCATCAATAAAATTTCATTAACAATGTTGTAGTTGGTCCTTGTAAATATATAGAAATTATATTAATGTATTTCAAATACTAAGATGTTTGATTATGTATAGCTTCTGGAAATCCCACAAAATATCTGTAATACCTTTAAGGCATGTAACACGAAGTATTTGACCAGTGTAAATAAAGATATCCAATATTTTTATTATAGTTATTAGTTTTATTTCTTACCTTCACACGTAACTTAACCAATAAGAGGATAATAGACTAAAAGATAAGTACCTATTAGGGAAAAGAAATAGTGGCGGTAAATCCTCTTTTAGAGAGCACTTGGCTTTCAAGTTAGCAAAGTATATAGGTAAATGAACATTTCATGGAGGTCTAACTTAAGGCCACATAACGTTACGATTACAAATTGAGCATGTTTACAGAGAAAGTAAAGTAACTCCGTAGTTATTTCAGGAATAGGTCGACAATATACATTATAAGTGAAATATCAATTCATTTTAAACTTATACTACAAATACAATAAAACTACTTTTGCGGGCCTTCTGTCAAGCAAGTAAGTAGTATTTTTTTCGCACACCTAATAAAAGCACAGCATTCTTTATACAAGGCATAAGAAACATTTAAGTATGCAATAAAATACACTCCGACTGAAACTTACTTGACCAAGTTATTTGACGTGTCCAAGATACCTACTACTATTGTAAATACTTAAGTAATGTATGTGTTGTTAGTGAGACTTAATAAATAAATAAATACACGTAAAGTCATTATAAATCTAATATGGTTATGTTTCTCCAAAAACGTTTCATGAAGTTGTTACAGCTGTTCACAAATTTATGTACACTTGAGTAATTCTAAGTATTAAGCAGGCTCACGAGAGATCAAAGACATGATAGTAAGTTAGATGAATAGAAGTCCCATTTCTAAGTTCCTACAGAATATACAATGATCTCTACCGCGAGGAAACCTCTGTACAAAGGCAGGCTTATCGCAAACAGCATCTTATGTCTCTCCGAATTGAATTGGATCTTTCTTTGAGATCGAAATGCTTTTCAGCGGATTAATATTCAATATCACAATATTTTAAGGGGTATTCGTATACCCCTTAAAATATTGTTTAACCTTTTGTGCATTTTAAAAGGACGCTCATTAAATACTCGATTGAATATTTATTCTAATTCTAATTCAAGTCTAGCCCAGACTAAATCGGGTTACTGAAAAAAAGGCCTTCACTATATTATTTTATTCCTACCCTCTTTAATCGGGTATAACCATATTTTGTAAAAGGTTTAATGTCTAAAAAGCGATTACGCCAAAAATAAGATGATTTAGGTTTATTTAAGCAAACAAAAGTAATTAAAAGTGTAGGTAACGTATACTCATCGTATTTAATGTCATATGACATTATGAATTTTGATATTCACCGTTACTTTTCAATGTTTCACGTTTTGATATCTTCTTCGTAAATATACCTCAAAACTCTTGGTGTATAGCATAAGAGTAATATTTCATGTTTCATTTAAAGTTAGTATAATTAAGTTAATTAAATAAATAAGGCCCGTGAAACGTAAAAGGAAGCACTGTAATTTTTTATAGGAGCTGACTGCAAACTTGTTCAGCTAAACACATTAAGGCAATGTACGTATAAATATTTTTTTAGTTCTCTACCATATTATAATTACCTTGTTCACTGACAAATTTAACATTTTTGACAGGCGTTTATTTAGTGAAATTTGCACTATTTCCTATGTTATTCCATCAGTTGATAGGTGGGCATTAATAAGTCTTTTGTCGAAATACTAATAAATTCATATCTCATTTGCTAATTAATGGCAATGATCACGAAAAGTTAGGCTGGGTACAGGATACAGTAAATGTTCATTTCAGTCCTAATTCTGCCCTGAAATATCATACCTATCCAATAATTCTGGGGCGGCTACTACTTCAAAAGCTTTTTTACGACCGGGTATTAAGCTATAACATATTTTATGAGAGCTTTTTGGTATTTAGTTTCATATATAGTCTTTTTACTATACCTACGTGGTGGCTGCTTTAATGTGTAGTTAAATTTCATGCGTTTTTATGGAAAATAAATCCACAGTAACAATTGAATTAAGTTGAGAGATTGAGTTGTTTATAGAAATGATTTATATGTCAATTCTTAAAACATAAGCTTTGCTGACAGGAAATGGAAAAACAATTTCCAAAAAGTATTTTTACTGTATTATAGTTTTATTATTAGATGGATATGCAGGGGGTAAGAATATTAACAAAATTGTAACACATTACAATTATCCAATATCACACTTTATCACTGGTATAGTAAAAAAAATACCTATTTTAAACCTGATAAAATTTTGCGCTTTTATGATATTCTCTGATTATTATGTATAATTTATGAAAAATAACCGGGATATTGGCTCGTGCTTAATCTAAAATTAAGTTCTCTTTGCACTGAATTGCATCTTGACTAACATTTGAGATTAGAAGAACAAGGAGCTTCCACGTGATTTATTAAGAGAATAAAGAATCATTATTTTGTAAGAATAAATATTCTTTAAGCCTATCAAATATGACATGAATAGTTCCAATGTGCAATATAGTTTAAATAGTTTCGATGTACCTACCGTTTTTTTTTAATAATTCTGTAGAGAATCCTTTTTTATACCGCCGCTCTGATGCATTCAGTTTAGTATGTGCATGATTTTCATCGAAGTGGTCATGGAATACTCTGCTTCCATATCTGGTATAATTTTATTCCATATAATTTTAAGTGCTATTCTAACAGTACAAGTGCCAGATGTCGGCATTCATTAACGGCTTGACTAAAATATCCATCTAATTAATACATCCCCTAAAGAGGTAACGTCTAGAGCAGTCATCTAAAAACGTATTGTCAAGATAAACGCTGTTCGAACAAGGGCGAAATAACTTTGCATATCGTTGGAGTGGAAGAGGACGGTCCTTATAATTTATTCGGGCTATTATTTCCCGGTTTATTTCCCGGATTTGCCGGGTCCCCGCGTTTATCCGCCCTCAGCATACTGCCCCGATACTTAATGGGCAAATAGGTAAGTGACATATGCGAATGGATAAGCAAAGACGTATGCGGGATGCTCGTCAATCTATATATCTCTTGGAAAACTGGATTGAGGCTGTCACACCCAAATAATCTATAGAGCTAGGAAGTTATCATTTAATAATTGTAATTTTACATATGACTAATGTCTAACCAGTGTTTCAAATTTATATTTGAATTATTTACTTTCCCTTGAATTTGCTTAATCTCTTAATTTTTTTTTTTTCCTTTTTCTTAATATCTTCATTTGAACAAAGTAAAATTGTAAGAATCTGTATATTGTAAAAACCGTTGTAGTGAGAACAAGATCTACAAATTAATACGATATCAACCATTTTTTTATATTTTTCTTATATTTTAGATTTATTATAGATTTTTTTATCATTATTACCATATCAATCAAATGCTATCCTACTAATATTATAAATGCGAAAGTTTGTATGTGTAAATGGATGTTTGTTACTCTTTCACAAAAAAACTACTATAAGTATTTTAATAAAACTTAAGAATGATATAGCTCATACACCCGAATAACATATAGGTTATGTTTCATCGATGTACCACGCGAGCGAAGCCGCGGGCAGAAGCTAGTATCAAATACATCTAAGTGATAAATCAAATACGCATTATTTACGTATAATATGTAAAATTGATTCTCTTTAAAACCTTTGTCTCGCGTGAATAATTTTGAGCGGCATATTATTGTAAAAAGAAGTCAATTCACAGCCAATCACACAAATAAATGTAATAGTGAATAAGCCGTAAAACAAATAACTAATTTCCTTTACATGTATTTGCTTTTTAAATAAGTATCAATATTGTTAAGGACCTTGTGTGGCAGATCTCTTTAGACACTCGCGAATCAGATTAGGGATAAGAGAAATTGGATTTTCCTTCTCGTGTTTACGTTATCTGTAAGTTTTCAGAACTTGGAAAGAAAATAATAACGCTAAGACTATATGCGGCGTCTTTATACTTAAGTACTATTGATTTCGCATAAATCTAATCTCATTGTAATGAATTGTAAAGCGATAATATGCCTTAGTGCGTCAAGGGAAAATGTGGTTTAGAGGAAACCACTTATTGTTATTTAGAACGACCATGGCATAAAAAGGATGGAAGATAATACACTTACTAAGGTGTTGATTTTTTGACCCTAAGGAATGGACCTAAATTTGCTTAATGAAGCTCCGGATTATGCGGCAAAGAGAGAGGGGAGGGATTGAGTCGTAAATTATTTATAGCTATACCTAATGACTAGGAAGAAAGCTTTCCTCCGTCAAACATACTCGTATATGTCAAAACCACGATTCGGCTTTATATAGTGGAATATTCGAATAAGTGGCAAGATTACAGCTGGAACAGGCGCGCTCGGCGATGATATATCGTGGTCACATTGGTTGCTCTTGGACATTTGCACAATGGAATACATTACAGAGAAACATCTCTAATCTAATCTTCAGATTACGCTCCAGAATTCGAATCGACACCAGCTCTTCGGAAAAAAATTTTGTTTGTATCGAATAGGCTCCGAAACTACTGGACCGATTTAAATTCTTCCACCAACAGTAAGTTATTTTACCAGCGAGTAGGTTTTATTAGGTTCATAGGTTTTATTTTATTTCCGTATTCCTACGGGAACGGGAACTATGCGCGTCAAAACGCGGGACGCTGCTAGTCTTATAGATAATAATAAAAAAACGAGTTTTATTTAATTATTAATATCTATTACCTATGCGGTTTTGAACTATGCAAGTCATAAAGTAGGTATCATTTAGCATTGAGGTAAGCATTTGGAGCAGACTTGATTCCTTCAATTAGGTTGTTTAGGTACGTTATCAACCCACAGAAGTTCAATATAGAAATAACAGGTCATAACTACACGAAATATTGCTTATTTCATGTTTTTTCCCATCGAGAATTTACATACACTCAGAGCTCTTAAGAACGAAACATTCATGGGTCTTGTGGAAAAGCTCTCGGCTTTACTGTTGCCGTGCCTACATTGTAACATTTCTGTGGGAACTATTTGTATATGTCACAGTGATAGTATCGTACCATGCCTATCTGTGTTAATATGTGTATTTCAACATATCCATCATATACGTTATCTCGGTTCGGCTCAAATTCCTTTGTTCAGAATCCTTAAAGAAATGATATGATTATAACATCTTCATGAAAGCCGAAATCATGATTACGACGAAACGAGAGTTCTCTTAGGACCATCGCCGGACCATCGCATAGGCGCATCTGACAAGCGGCAAGTCGTACCAGCTTGAGGGGACTGGCCTTGCGCGGCGCCGTTGACCTGTTCTCTGGTTAAGGCGGCTAAATATAATGACAGGTAGATAAAAATAAATAATATAATTATATTTAAACAAAGTATTTTCAGTGACCTACTAATTATTTTAGGCAAGTCCTTATCTATACTAATATTACAAAGAGGAAAGATTTGATTGTGTGTTTATTCGTTTGTATTAAATAGGCTCCGAAACTACTGGACCGATTTAAATAATTCTTTTACAAATGGAAAGTTACTTTATCAGCGAGTAACATAAGCTTTATTTTATCCATGTATTCTCACGGGGACGGGAACTACGCGGGTAAAACCGCGGGGCGCTGCTATCTATAATAAATTGTCTGGAATTGCCCATTTTTTTCAGGTCCCGGAACAAAACCATTTAGAATACATGGCGATTGATGACTTGCTGTATAAATGTCTATACCTTTTAACATACCTATCAAAAGCAATTTAGATTTTCCATCGTGCTAAAAGGATTAGCCAATCAACGTGGTCGTTCGGCAATCAAAATGCTTGTTGATTGATTAAGTGTATCTGATGTATTTTCGATGGTACATCGCTTGTGAAATCCTTCATCCACAGCTGCTAACACCAATCTTTACTTACTCATGCGCTTAAGTTAGATATAAGATCGTAATAATGATATTATGGAAAGAGCGAATATAAATAAATTTATATTAGGGGAGGATATCATAATATGATGACTACATATGGCTATATAACGACATGCGCGTTTTTCATGTCATGAGAAAATACATCTAAATAATCTTATTACAATTTTTTTTATATATTATTTAATTGGTTGTGACGCCTCTTTCTGATACGCAAAAAATATAGTACGCAGATTAAAAAAAAATGTAGGTATGTTTGTAATATTGGTGATATGTATTATATAAGTTTGCAATAGAAATCTGTCTCTTGTCGCATTCAATATTTTCCTACCTGTCTGACTGGATCACCGACTAACGGCATTTCATGAGGTTACCAAGAACGTTACAACCATTGAACACGAAATGTTTGCTTCTGCTATAATATTTAAAGTAAAGTAGTAGACGTCACATGACAAGTCAGAGTTATAGGTAGGACAGGGGCGCCTTCAGTAGTTGAAAATGTAGACGAAATTATTAATAATGTTTACGCTAGAGTCCCTTAAATTCAACACATATAGCTAATTGTACGAAATATCTTTCACATTTTTTGACCGCTATGATACCGTTTCACCATTATTTATAGTTTCTATTTATAGTGCCTTCCTTTTTAAATGTGGGAGTAATGTAGGCTGTATACATAAAAAAGAACTTAAAGGTTTGGGTTTAGGGAAAATCGCTTCTGTGTAGATATCCGAAAAATCGGTTGAATATTCGAAGCGGTGCGCGAGTTAAAAATCCACCAATAAATTGCATAAAATCTCTGTACCTCTGCAGTGGATATTTTCTATTAGCCGATTTTTAACTCGCTCACAGCACCGCTCCAATGTATAGGCAGCCTTAGGCGCAGGTGTAGGAGATTTACTTCAACGGATTTATTCATACCAAACATTTTAAGATCACGAGAGAAAAAATGAGTGAACTCGCATTTCATTACACCGCTGGTCGGCTTTATACGTGCTGATGATTGCTGAATAAATTGACTTTTTCTATTTCGGTGAGCGCAAGAAAATATTCGAATCGGCGTTTTCTGTAAATAACGCGATGACTTCACCTCCGAGTTTGTTTTTGTTTACACTTATATCTAACATTTTGTTAACGAGTCTGGTGGAATAAGTTACAAAAAATATAGATAAAAGTATAAAATTACTATTTCATTGCTTTTGTGCCATATTTTTTTGTATTTATGCGTCTAGAATAGTAGTAGGTACTGTGTGGTACCCGTGTAGGTACTGTAAACTGTTACACGGTTGTAAAATATGTGGATACATAACATCTACAATATATATGCCGACAGCTTCTCCTTTGCTTTGCTCTATGTGATAAGAAAAAGAAAACGATATTATATATGATAAGAATTTATGACACTGTGAGGCCTATTAGGAATGTTAAATACTGTGCCGGTTATAACCACCATACCATTGCGCCTTCGCTGTCGTATAGGCGGACAACAGACACTAAACTATTTTGTTTTACACAATCATAAATGTTATTTCTCTGGGGCTGGATTATTAATTGAATATAATGTGTTAACGGTAACGACGTGATTGTATGTATGTATGTTAACGACCTTAAATTTAATAAACATAACAAAGTTCGTTGTAAAACATTCGAATTATTCAGTATAATACCATTGTTCGAAACAGACGACCGTTTCTAAGTAGAGAAGCCCTTAATTTGCTTATAAAAACAAGCCCTTACAGGTTCCTCGGGTTACAGATAAACGAGGCTCGTTAGTTATGCTCATGTTATTCTATTTTAACTATGAGATATGCGATACATTATGTGAAATGTATAGATCCCTTCACAAAGGCCCTCCATCATTAAAATAGATTCTAGCATTTCCATGGTAACGATTTTTGTACCTATTGAAGAGTATATTAGATAACTATAATAGCTATGTAATCTAACAGTGTTTATAGGTACCTACATAATAATTATTAGATGTTTATCATGCCCCCAAGTTGGTTGTTCGATCGTAATCATTTCAGAAACTTTTGTAAAAATTTCATACAAAATTTTCACTAATAGGAAAAAGGATTATTTACGACGGATTTTAAACCGAGCGAAAACGGGATAGGTCGCTAGTACCAAGTGAAGAATTAAATATAAATATGTACCTATAACTAAGGCTTTAGTATGAATGGGATTGACCACATGACCTTTCGCCCCTAGCAGGACTCGAACCCGGCCTAGGGTTTCGAAACAACTTCTCTCATTAACTATTTCCCTTTCGTCTAAGATAAATAGAAGAATACTCTGTCCCTACTATACGTAACTATTCATATATAAGTAGGTATACGAAACAGTTTCTATAAAATAGATGTCCCGTTCGAACGAATCATAAAAAGCATTTTTCATTTTGGCATAAATGTCTTGTTGACATTACATTTGATAACTAATAGCATGTCTCAAGTCCGTCCCAACTGCATAAGCGAGCGGTGTTGCCAAAACCTCTTCTCATGAAAGATCAATGACTGTCAAACGAGCGTATAGAGCAATGATTACTTTCGAATAAATACTCGTGTTTATCAATACTACTTCTATAAAAATATTGAATTGAATATTAAAAACAATTTTCCATCTAACCCAGCCCAGTTTTATTTTTGGCTTTGGTTAAAGGGGCCTGCTGCCCCTTTGAATCTGCCTACCCCTTCGGGGATTATGGGCGTGATGTTATGTATGTATCAATATTAAATCACATGTTGATGGGTGTGGCCAAAACATCATCTATTAGTAACATTCCATTTATTCAGGTGTATATACTTACAATAATCCGTTAATCTATAAATTGTCAAAAGCATTCTTATTTACTCTAACTACTTTTATGTGAATTTGCACGTTTGTGTTTTTCACATAAATTTTTAAAACACGTACAGTTGTACAAATTAAGTAACGCGTTTTTCCAATGGCTATTTATATCATTTAAGGAATATTAATATGAAAATAGACGTACAACATAATTCATAACCATGTCATAACATGCTATTTATATTAGTTAAGTAATATGTAATAGATAACAGGAAAATAGACGTAAATTTGTACAAAGTTCATATCGTCGCAACACTACGTCGAGTCTCCTCGCGTTGCATGTCTTCAGGCTGTATGTAGTTTCGAAAGCCCAAGTCCTCGAGCCAAGCCCTGTAGTTAAAGTTTGTACTATATTGAATTGCTAGTGTATCCTATGGGGACACAGAAATTGGTCTTCGATTTGATAAGCTTTAAAGCTTTTACTATTACCATTTCTGATAGCTGTATAAGTACAATACAACAATTTATTTTTTGACTGGCCCATTGATCGAGTAGTCAGAGACCATGGCCACGTAATCAAGGGTCGCTGGTTCGAAACCCGCTAGAGGCAAATGTTTTGTCTGATAAACATACCAGCTGATTGGCGTTCCAATTGTAGAGTTTTTAAATTAAATATAAATAATAATAATAATAAATATCAGACTACATCACATACATTGATCTGACTCCGAAGTAAGTATCTTAAGCACTTGTGTTACGGATATCAGAATCAACAGTGGCATTACAAATATATATTTAAATATTGGATATTAACACCCAGGCACAGAACAAATACTAGTATTCATCACACGAATGTTTGTCCTGGGTGGGTCTAACCCATAACTCTTGGCGCATGGGGCAGGGTCACTACCGAATGCACTATCGACCCACTCAACGATTAAAATAAAAATTAAAGTAATAAATTTATTATATCCCACTTGTTCTTTGCAAAATATCATTTTAAAGACTGAATTAAAAACTTGATCGATAGTAAGTACATAATTCAGTTTTTGGTACACAACAAATGGTTAAATAAAAATCAATTTTAATGTGATTCCAACATATAAATATCTGTGTGTTAAGATATTGCAAGGGTAAACCCATTACTTACATTGTTTAAGCATATTTGAAATTTTAGACCCTATTAATTGAACATTTAATTGAGAAAACATAAAAGCTCTCAGTCTGTGCGGTTCAATCATGCTGAAACTCGCTTGTTTTCGTAAACACTTCACGAAGGAAATTTATTTAAAATTTAAACTTAATTTGCATTTAAATTTACTTATAAGGCAAGTTTAAATGTACCTATTTATTGATTTTATTTGATAGCACGCAACAGTGTTTCGTACATTGCGTGATAAACATGAGTTTTATTTGATTTTAAAGTAAATTATGAATTGAAATCGGCTTCTTACTTAATAATAATAACGAAGCAATTGTCTTTACACTTATCATTTTTATAGGTAGTTTGAAATATGTATAGCAATGTATATATTTCACAATTGTTTACTTAACCTACC
Organism: Glyphodes perspectalis; assembly: GCA_951394215.1. NCBI lineage: Eukaryota > Metazoa > Arthropoda > Insecta > Lepidoptera > Crambidae > Glyphodes > Glyphodes perspectalis. Next base: position 10,442,119 of record OX596203.1, read on the forward strand.
TTAATATAATTTTAGCCAAAAAGTGGTCGAAAGGGCTTACTGCTTTTGGACTCTACTCTACCCCTTCGGAGATTGGGGTCGTGATGATATGTATTATCTTTATCTAACTATGTATGTATTATATTGTATAATATATAGCTTTAAGATAATAGAATAACGGTGGTACAGTTATTATTCGTTCAATAGTGGCATAATTTATACGAGTAGATTAAAAACAAAAAAAATGTTTGATCTCTTTAACTTTAGTAAAGATGTAAACAAATGTAGTCATTTTCATTATTATTTCCTTCATTTCGTGTGTGTTTTACTGAATTGCCGTCACGTTAGCCTTTTACAAGCGCTATTCAAGCTTGTGACATTATTTTAACGGCTGCAATCTTGCGAAAGGACCAAACGCTTAGGGCAAGATTCCACCAGAGATTTATGATGCAAGGATGCGTAGTCTACTTCCCTGTGATGGAGTCTTGCGAAATAGTGTATCTTTGCGAGGAAGCGGTACTAGTCCTTAAATTAATTGTCTCGCACGTATTTGCGGGTATTATTTATACTGTAACATCTATGTCACTTATCCCATGTAATGTATGTAGAAGGCCTTTATAAGAAGTTAAAGCAATGCAGAGCTAGACTTTGAAAATAATGGTTCTGATTGCGGTTTTTTTAATTTTATTTAACAATACTTAGCTCGAATGTATTTGAAAAAATCTTAATCTAGTAGCGTTATTCTAAAAATGGTAGTTTATATGATGTAATGTTGGCTACAGGGATAAACATATTACGTATCGAAACCACAACACCAGCGAGCTCCTTATTCTCTCTGAATTTTCCATTTCCATTTACATATTAAGAACATTGTCTGCTCAATGACCGGGCTTATGCGGTCCTCTTGAAACAAGTCATGTCCACTATTGAATTGAGTTGATGTTATGCATCATCTGCCATTGTATCTCTGAGCCAAGTATCTAGCTCGCTGTTCGCTTACCAATATCGATAAATAACACATTTTCACGCTTGAGAAGCAGTTTCGAGCGGTTCAAGCGTGAATTTCACACACGGAGTTGTACATAATGTAAAAAATCGAATACTGTGGTGAAACGATGATTGGATATTTGTTTTGCTTCGGGGCATACTAAATGCGGTTGTAACTGCTTTTTATGTTTTATTTGAGACATACTTCAGTTTGAAACAGAACCTTTGCCGTTGCTTTTATCAGTCTCATAAAGAAATTCATTGTATAGTGTTTATTCTATAAGCATTTTAAATTGTAATCATTTTATATTATCGTTATCTATGTTATGTTTTGGGTAAAAAAAAAAAATATCTTTAGTTAAGTACCCTTCATACTGTTGTTACCCTTTTATTAATAAAATATTGACATGCCATTAAATGATCTCCGACAAGGTCAATCCGTTCTTATTATAGGCTTCATTGATAAAAGACGCAAAATGCATGCATACCTTTATGCCCGTAATTATGACTGACCAAAAAATGTGTTAAAAAAGCACTATCAATTTGATGACATGGAAAAAATATATTATAGCTTGACAGAGGGCAGTCCAGTTTTAACGCCAAAATTCAGTTATAGCATTCAACATCGACATGATCGGCTATGCTTGTGGGTACATATTAAAAATTACTTACCTGTTTTTGTATTTTATTATTCATACAGCAAAGGCGACCCGAAAGCCCGGGAAAGCCTTTTTTGATGACCATTTTCAAATTCAATCAATTTCTCTTTATGTTCAGATGCACGATATCCATACATTAACGTGTGGTTTGAAATATTCTATATTCGTAGCATTTATATGTACATATTTAGATCGCATCTCGAAGCGGATCGAATTATTACTGAGCTTTTATATTCGCGCGTGAATATAAAAAAAAAATACTCTATGTCGTATGACTAAAAGTAAAAGTAGGTTAAGCTATTTCCAAAGTAAGATACTTGTACGATCTGGAAAACTAACAGCAAGTAAGATCGAGACGCTGTCAATCAACTATCATCTTGACAGTGTATCGCGTATTTTAAAAGTATGCTACGTTTTACAGTAAAAAGGTTAGAAGCACGTTTACATTAGAAGCGTTTTGGTATCTTTTCACATCCCATCAGAAAAAGACTACTCTTTTCTTTACATTTTGAAGAAAATAGGTAGGTACCGCACTACCCAACGTGTGTGTTAAAATGTGAAATGCCAATAGCATAGAATAATTGTGATATGGCTACACATCTTCTGTAGTTCGAACTGGTGTTGTATGCCATTTACTATTAATTTTATGTTTGTGACGGTTTTAGTTTCGGCTCATATTTAAATGATAACATACAAATGTCTAAACAAATTTGTATATTTGACATAATAATATATAAAAGGCTTGAAATTTAATAAATTCGTAGCTATTTATCTTGGGTATATATACTGTGCCTAAAGGATGCTCAAAAAAATACTGCTGCAAAAGGAAATCTACTTACTTATCTAATCTTAATACTCCGAAAACTCGCCGGGTCGTGTTAGAGGTAAAATAAATGCGAGATCTACAATACACAAATACTATTTGGTAACAAACCTAAGCTTTTTTGAGTTACAATTCGAGGTGTTGACTTTCATTATATTATCTTTGACTTGAATTGCCTTGATTTTTAAAAAACAAAGTATTTTAAAGTTAAAACTTTAAAATACTTTGTTTATCATACAACAAAGTATTTTAAAGTTTTAACTTCGAGTTTATAAGACTAGGGAGCACTTAAAATTATCAGTCCCGGTTTACAGTATATTTATTAGTGCCTTTTAAATATTTTAAACATTTTACGGGCACAAATCTATATTTATAATAAATCTGTTGAGAGGTCAATTCTGTACATGAAATATATTTTCAAAATAACTATCAGGGGGTCATTAGTGATCGATACTGATGCCAAAAATGCAATCAGTAAATTTTTTGTCTGTCTGTCTGTCTGTCTGTGTTCCTTATAGAAACAAAAACTACTCGACGGATTTTAACGAAACTTGGTACAATTGTTCTTCATACTCCTAGGCAGGTTATAGTATGCTTTTTATCACGCTACAATCAATAGGAGCAGAATAGTGAAGGGAAATGTTGGGAAAACGGGAGAAGTTACTCAATTTTTTAAGCATCCGTCGCGTGTGCAGCCTTAATGATTAAAGTTACATAGAAATCATGTATGACGGAAATAGTCTTTATAATATTAACCATAAACGCGGGTGACACCGCTGGCACAGCTAGTTCTCAATATAGAGATTGACCTACTTTATAGCTTACCTACGTTTCGTCAAAAGTTTGGGAATACCTCCATATATCATGTTTGCTCTAGTGTTCCTTTGTGACGTTCGCACGAAGAGCGAGGTATTGCAAATATATTCCGCTCCGTTAAATGCGCTCCGTGTGCAATTCAGGATAAGAAGTGCTCAGTTTGACTTCACACCCATAGCAATTTGCGAAGCAATTCCTTTCGGATTATTCTGTATTCCATCTCTATATTTCACAGAGTCAATGTGACATTTATGGCATATTTTCTCGATGCCATTTTCTCTTTACGTGTCATCGCACAACGTGTCATCATCTTATTTAGGCGTTTGCATAGAGAATGATAATCATCAACATGTTCTAATATGTTAAATTTTAAAAAGGTAGAAAACTGTTTAAAATTTTAAGTAAATAGCGAAACAAGGCAAAAAAAAAGTTAAGGTAAGTAAATCAAGTGTAAAAGGCAATCGGCAATAATGGTTTAGCCACAGGGAAAACTTACAGGCGCTGGCCTAACTCGGATTCGTTCATAGGGTTTTTCTAAAAGGACTAAATTTGAATTGTTATTATTCGGGTGAAATCATAAAGGGCTGCCTCCTAATAGGCGCCGTATAGTGGATTCGTGTATGTTTAACATAATATTGTTGTTTCATCTACATAAAACTTAGCTTAGAAAATTTTAATAAAATAGAAAAATGCGCTGTTGTTGTAACAAAAGAGCTTTTTCTTATTTTATATCTTACTTTGAAATAATGCTACTTATTTTAATAGAAGTCAAAGATTAATATAACACTAACTAGTGCGCGGTTGATCGCGTGTAGTTAGGTAGGGATTCTGTAGATCGATATGAAGGTACTACAACTCAGGTCACAATATGAATACCATAATTCCATGTAGTTCTTATATTTTGATATATTATTTGTTTCACTAAACTAACAACTTTACCTAAGTTAATCGAAAAGATTGCACAGGATCGTCAGTTTAACTCCCTTGCAAAGCACGAATGCTGAAAAATATTTCAACCTGTTCTCAAGTTTAAACAATGTTGACAGTTGCTTGACATTTAAAATTTTTATTTTAAAATGATTTACATAATAAAATTGCATCATTTAGTGTATTCTGTCATTTCTGTCTGAATTAAAATTCATTTCTGCTTGTTCAATTATGAGCTGGTTGAAAAAGAATAATTTAATTAATAGTTGGTAATAAAGGATTACCTAAATGTCCACTTAGGATACCCAAATGAATGGCAATAATGTGGCGCAAGTGTAACTAATTATTATCACACAACGCCAATGGGACATTTAGGCGGGACGTGTCGCTCCCAATTGTCTAATAAACTATCGCAATAGTTTAATGCGTACCCTCTTCCCATAGCGTCTATGGCAGCAATAAAACTATCAAGTAACCATAACCCTGATGTATTTATTACCCTTAATATATAGCCTACATCGCATGGGTGCCATAGAGATTTGCTGAGCAGAACGATTATTTAAAATTGAGAAAAAGGGAAAATGGGATTTCATAGTAGTTGTTTTGTGAATAACATAATCATCACAGTGCTTCAAAAGGAAGGATTCTATTATCTACGTACTTTTAAAAGCAATCTTAAGTCGGATTTATTTCATTAGCAAACGGTTATGGACAAAATCATATAAGAGCCAATGGTCTTAAATTTAAAAAGTCTTGTTACATTGTTAACCCAAAATATTGAGAACCCTGAGTATGCTCTACGAAAAGATACTATTCTTTAGGTTTGTTTTCGCATTCCCATTATTCAAGATCGGAGCATCAAGATGAAAAACATTCCAATTTCCAATTTGCAGTAAGAGGATACGTTTTAGTTTCTTTATTTACGTGCACGAAATTCCAAACAGCGGGATCCAACGCTGCTTTAAATTTTTTGACTGATTGTAATAAAAAGTGGACGACAGTACAAATTATGGATATTTCGGGTTGAAGATATAAACGTGCAGTTATTTGTTTGTCCCCTTTAGTAGTATAAAGGGGACAAACAGCCTTAACTACGTCCAGCCTGATGGTCAGCGATTACCATAAATTAAGGACATTTGCAATTTCAAAGGTGTCACAAAATTTGTCTTCATCCTGGAATTGTCTTCGTAAACCTTATTTCTCCAGTTAAAGTAGGGATAATGAGAAATTATTGAAACTTTAAAGTTTTTGACTTGTAGTTTAATTTTGAATAAGTCGTAACATTCTAGAGCTGCCGGTGCCTTATTTCCGCCAGAAAAGTTTTTTTTAATGCTCTTGGTTTTATGCATGATTACATCAAAAGATAAATAAAAGCTGAGAGGTATAAACAGCCACAATTTCCAACCATGCCGTCGCTAACGGCGAGATTTACATGACATTTTCATCTGCACTTTCATCCAGGATGGGTCGGTTTTGGCATCCTGGTGTCTGAAGTGATCCCCCTTACATCCTTTTCTGCTCTTTGAAACAATTTTTTTTAATATAATGTATAACACGTATTGTACAGCGTGTTTAAATGCATATTTCACCGTAACTTTGACAAAGGCTACAGGTTTAGATATGAGTTTTTACGAGGTCTTTTTTTAAAGCCACCACGCCAGTACGACATTTGCTGTATGACTGTAAATTATTGCACAAAGTAAATAGATTTGTGCATATGTCCTAATCTAATATTCAAATGCCCTTTTAGTCATTCCACGCGGTTACTTTTATTACTGAAGGTCGGCCATTTTGTACCTACATAAAGTCCTGATGTAATCGAATACAATACATAAGTAACAGGACTAGTTGAAGTTTGTAATTTAACTTTTGATAATTAGATTATATAGAGGCACAAAAACGTATTCATCTCTTGCTCCGAAAGTAAATTTCTTGTTTTGTTTACCTATTGTATTACATTAGAGAGTCAACCGCTTGGTATTTTTGTAACTATGCGTGAGTCTCATTCCTCCACTGCCGTTTTTCATATAAAAATAGCTTTGAAATACGTGCGTTATTGGCATTGAGACGGTTATAATAGAAGCGTATATCTGTCAAAGTGGCAGCTCGTTAAAATATGTGGGACTTGACAAATCGGAACTATGGGAATTGTAGTCAGATTTCCGATATAATTATAATGAGCTTCAATTGATCTTCACTGTTGAGCAAGACCAGCAAAGCCTGTATTCTGAAAGTTTATGTGTATTTTCTAGAATTTTTTTTACCCAGCTTGGTGCTTAGTTTACTGAGGTAGGTATAATATTCATCAAAACTGAAATAATTAATTACATGAAAAGTATATAAATTACTATAGTATACATATCGATATGGATCTGGTATCCGACTTCTGAACCTAAGTTGGTCATTGATAAACAAATATGAGATGACTATCTCGGAATGACGTTGTGGTTATTTTAATAAATAAATATAACGTGGAAGGCCGCTATAGCTACCTCGGAAACCAAAATGAGGATGAAAATAATGCAAACGTTGAGCTAGTAGCCTAAATCCGTAATAAGATTTATCTGAAATTTAGGGGTATACGTGTGTGCTAGTTAAATGAATTATCGCTGCTCTTCGAAATGAGAACTGAGTGACCAAATTATTGAGTAAATTTACTAGAACGGATCAGCAAACTCACCTGTATATACGTATACCGTATACCTAGATACAGTTTGGTCTAATAACAATATCATAACGAGAAACATAAACATTAGTATAATAAAATAAATGATGCTTGTATTACGAATCTTATATGTATACGATGTATGTATATGTATACGAACTTAAAATAAAACCTAACCTAAACCTGAATGTAGGTATGTAGGTAGGTAGATATTAAGTAAAAAATAAGGCCCCTGATATTTTCTTTTTTAGACGGATACGAACGGTTTATAATGATGTTCGTTGAGGTTATTTTTGTTTTCGGGCCAACAAATAAAATTTAAGCCTGTATAATGATAATTTATGAGAGAGATTTAAAGAATATCAACATACATGTTTCACTACATTTCAAACTTAATTCAAAGTGTTCAAGTTTAAAATGAAACCGAGTTATTTATTCTATGTGTAGGTATTTTTTTTAAAAGCAGACGTCTATGTCTCACCGATCTTACATACGGATGACCCACAAACGAGATGGACCTAAATATTTGTTTTAGTAGAACCAAAACCTTTGTATTTAAATTTATCGGTCCAATAGTTGGTCTTGCTGTAATACTTCCAATATATTTTACTTAGCCAAAATTTATCTTAAGTGACTCTGAGGGCCGCAGGAGTGTCCTGGTGCACAAGTAACTTGAGGTACATTTTTTAATCAAATCGACAGGACTTGCGAGCCAAGTCGGGTCACGATGTCTGTCAATCCATTACTCTTTGTGAGGGTAGACTTTAAAAATTATCTAAGGTGGAATATTATCTTGGACGTAACCCCACGGGAATACAAAAAAAGTAATGCTATCTTTCTTATTTTGTTTTTTACATTAATATTTATTATTATATTCGGCTTGTGTGCCGAATATAATAATAAATATTTTGAAGTGGATATGAATATGTGTATATGAATAATTATAGTGAAGTGGAGTTACAAACGTTCAATAGATAGGTCTATTGGTTGATATATGGACCCTAGACACGGAAACAAAGATAGCAAGTTCGAATCCCGCTAGGAGAAAGTATTCGTGTGATGAACATTTCATTGCACCGGAGTCATGTAAGTTTATAAAGGTAATTTACTTCTATTCGTTATATGTGACCCATAGTTTAGTACAAAGTAAATGGTTAGTGTCAATCTAAGGAACTGATGTGTGAGTCCGAAAAAATATGTACCTATATAATTTAGGATAACTCGTTCGATATTTTTTTTTTATTATATATACGTAATAGTAGGAAATATTATAATGAGAATAATGAAAAGTTTAAGGGAAAATAATAATTGTTAATGTTGCCATAAATAAGTGAGTGATTGATTTACGAATGTAGATTTATACTAATGGTTTATGATTAAATTAAATAATTTAATAAACAATTGCTGAAACTTTGCCGTCTTGTATAGTATTTTATAGGTCTTAAATTATTATGTGCAATGACGTATCCCTGTGGTCAGGGCAGATTGCGCCCGTTCTAGCGGACCACGCGGGGGCCGAGGGCCTCCACCCGCATTGCACGGTTCCGCCTGTCTGGGAGACGATTTCCATGTGCCGGATCGTCTCCCCCTAGGCGCGGAAGGCCCAGTTAAGGCAGGGCCGACACTGGGGTGTTGCGCGATCCCGTGGGCACCTTACATAAAGGCGTAGAGGTACATCCCAGGGGTTTAGTCGGTATACCCCGCCCACCACCACCTGGGAGGAGCAGGGTCCTTCTACCATCTCAAGGGCCCCGGGAGTCCGACACACCCCGCTGTTTCCCCCCGGTTTCAGTTTTCAGTTTAAACAAAAAAAAGGGCAGATTGTGCCCGTGCTATTAATTTGTCAATATTCGATTTAGTTCCTAAATTACTGAAAATTAAATAATTTATGTAATGACTAGCTGTACCAGCGGTGTCACCCGCGTTTATGGTTAATATTATGAAGTCTATTTCCGTCATACATGATTTCTATGTAACTTTAACTATTAAGGCTGCACACGTGACGGAAGCTTAAAAAAATGGAGTAACTTCTCCCGTTTTCCCAACATTTCCCTTCACTACTCTGCTCCTATTGATTGTAGCGTGATGAAAAGTATACTATAACCTGCCCAGGAGTATGAAGAATATTTGTACCAAGTTTTGTTAAAATCCGTCGAGTAGTTTTTATTTCTATAAGGAACATACAGACAGACAGACAAAATTTTTACTGATTGCATTTTTGGCATCAGTATTGATCACTATGTACCCCTGATAGTTATTTTGAAAATATATTTCATGTACAGAATTTACCTCTCTACAGATTTATTATAAGTATAGATATTGCATATGTATCGGTTTTATAATTCAGTCCCATGCCGAGTAATGTATTCAATTATTAACAAAGGAACAAAAACTTTTGGTTTAAGTGCAGCATAAGTGAACTCGTATAAAAACAGAAAAGACTGCTCCAGGTGAAAATGTAGTGAGCACTTGATGGATGTCAGCAAAGAGCAATTTGTTTGATAAGTACGTAATAAGCCAACAAGCCATGATTAATCACCGAAACTCGGCGGCGGGTATTAGGTTTTACCAATTAACCTTCAGCCGTCGACGTTATGTTTCGTTTGCCCTATTTTTGGGTACATAGACACATTTGTACATCGCTGGGGTAGGGTTAATTCTTAGTAGTGATGCAAAACAAATTAAACTATCGATATTTGATTACTCTTATCGATAGATATTAACTTTGTCCTTATTTCCCTTGGTCACGGCGTAACGCGTGAACGGCTAGACTTATTTCGCCAATTATTTTTGTTATTATTTTCATTATTTTCCTTCTAACCCAGCCCAGTTTTGTTTCCGGCTGAATGTGGTTAAAGGGCCCTGTTGCCTCTTTGACTCTGCCTTCCCCTTCGGGGATTATGGGCGTGATGTTATGTATATATTTATTTTTGTTATTTTCAGGAAGAGATTTTATGAAAGAAAAAAATAAAAAGTAAAGTTGCGCGGAAAATTAGAAAATTTATGGATGGAATATCCGAGAACGGAGCGGTACAAAGTTTGCCCGGTCAGCTAGTTGTAGATAAAAAGAGACGTAATCAATAGTGCGATTTAGTAACAGTACTTTTCGCTATGAAGAAGTGAAGTTGATAAATTGAAAGGTGTATTATTTTGAGCTCCGTTCGCCTATACTTTACATAAAGCGTAGACTGCTATCCAGCCTAGATTCTATTTTCAGCACAAAAAGGATAGGCGTTATCTATTTGCAGGCACCATACATCGATAACGAGGTAGGTAACTCGGAAACTTATTCAGACATCGATTGTATCTTGTATAAAAGTTTTTGCTTGATAACGTTGGTAAGTTATGTTAAAAGTATGCAAACTAGGGGTAACATGTATGATTAGTTAACACTTAAGTGTTCAAGTAGGTTTGTTTGTTCTCAAATCACTTCGATTATACTCGTTCTGGGCTATAATGCGACCTGAAAATGGGACAGCGGGCCATATTATCTTGACCCTCTACGTTGCTAAAAGTTATTTTGCGCTATTCATGTTAAGTAAGATTTCAAACAAGGGTTGAATAAATTAAAATTACCCTTACGATTATGTATCAATGTTTACACCTTATAGCCCCTTCATTACCCTTAGTTTTAGTAGACAGACACGTTACTTAAAGGGCTTACCATTGTTTACGTATGGGCAATTTAACGCCACTTTCAGCTCAGGGCTTTGTTTTCTAAATCCATTCTTGATGAACATTACCATTAGTTAAGCGGATTCAGCCATCATTTATAGTAATTATGAGAAACGGATCTAGTTTTAGTTCAATGAACATAAACCAATTTTGTCTCTACCATCCTATTCATGTTGCTATCAAAGGCAAATTATCTATCACAAATTTGAGCTTTGTTCTCAGCTGTGGTTGACAGTACCTACTAAATGTAACGTTTTCATAGCGATTACTGTTATTAATTACTAAATTGGGTAAGTTTAATAATGAAAGCTAATGGAAATTAATGAATGGAAGATATGAGAGTGTTTACCAGATTCCACGTGATAAGCTTTGAACTAAATTTGTCCTTTAGGTACGATAATTTTTTCTTGCAGAATTTAACCGTTTTTTTTGCTATGCTCATTGGCATATTCTGTAATATCATTAAAATGTACGTAGGCAGGTCGTTAATGAAACTTTCGAAAGCGACCGAAGCGACCGTTCTTCGCTTCCTAATCATAAAGGCACATAATTAATGTTCTTATTTTGACTATAGCTATGTAGATGTCCCGTGTTGTACACTCACCATGTTTCCTTATTAAAAAATAAGCCAAAAAAATATCTTAAAGCAGCGTCGTCGTTTTATCGTCCCCTTGGTTGGCTGTTTTGGCTCTTGGGATTAATCTAGCATGGTGTTAAAAACTCATCTTAACGACAACCTACTGGTTTTAACGGCATGGGCATGGGCCTCGGGGAATGGGTCGATGGATGAGCCTCGGGAATTTTCAGGGCTACGTAGCTAAAAAGAGTTTATGGGATTCTTCAGCTTTGCGTACGAACGCACTAGTTACTTTTTATTCCTTCGTACATGCTGTAAGTAAGACTCTAGCGTAACATAACATGTGATGTAATTGTTTTTTATGGACAAAAATAAGAAGCCTCGGCTATAGTTAAGGGACATCTAATTTAATCCTTTTAAAATATTTAAAAGCGCAATTTCGATGATAGAGAACCATTCTACTGCAAATATTATAGGTATCTATGGTTCAATAAATTAACCTGCATACAACTGTTTAATTACGTAACTAGGTTACTAACAGAAACGGCTTGTAATATTTAATAGTTGGGAATAAACGCGTTGAATACGAGTGAGTACCAGCAGATATACAATTGTACTCAGTAATTGCATTTGTTATTAAAATTCTAGTTAGAATTTTGACACGATATCACATAGTAATAATTTAAAACAAGTAGGTATTAAGTACAATTTTAAAGGACGTATCTCAAGGGGTAAGATTGTAGCTGACTTGGGCAAACACGCAAGGGCAAACCCTTCTTGACCCTACCCGGAGTCCTTTTAAAAGGACGTCAGCCGACATAGAAATGTATGAAAGACTCTATTAGGAGGCGATGTGTTTTCCAATTCTTAGAATAATTAGAATTGCAATTAAACTACAATGATTGAAAGACGTACTCGTAATCATACTGAATAAACCGAGAAATCAACATGCTTGTACTTATTTTAATATGAAGATACTCGCCTCAAAGATTTTCAAAATGGAAGTCCAAAATGCCTAGAACTAAAGCTAATGTGCATAGTATGAATTGCGTTTTGTTTCGATATGAGAAGCAAGTTTTAAATTATACCTACATTAAACTAATACAGAGCATAATGTCCTGTAATCTATAAGTTAAAGCTACTTTGTGCCACATGTGTGCTTATTGTAAAAGCCTACAACTTATGTATTGGCTTAAGATTGTGCAGACGAACAGCTATTTCTAGTAATTACGGTAGGCGACGATAACTACCTAGTCACTTGTATTTTTTTATGATTTTCTATATATCAGAAGTCTATTTTTATCTGGTACTTATATTTTCTTGTGCTAGCAATATTTTTATTTATTTTTTATCTGTAATAGGTACATTTGATTGAAGAAGCTTCTTACTCGTTGGACTTTGCCTACCCCTTCGGAGATTACTGCCATAATCATATTATACATACATACATACAAACATACGTCCCTATGCATTGATATCTAGTTATTTTAAAGTTGTAAGATTTTACTTCACCTATTCGTTTGTTTCTGGAAAATAAACGTAGAAGCACTATAGATACGACCCTTGAATTGTTGGTGCTTTTGTTCAATACATAGAATTTTATGAGTACCGATCAAACGGTCTGCAGGAATACCAAATGGTTATAACCTGCTATGTATATAACGTGCGAATTTGTTATTGTCAGTTTACAGTAACAGTTTACAGTCTACATAAAACTACGAACACTGGATCTTTTTCGTGGAACTTAAAATGGATTGGGGGCTATCCAGTTGGCTTTGTTGGCAAAAGCGATAAAGATAATAATAAATAAATTTTTCCAAGTTTACGGCTGTTGCGAGGGCTTCATTGGAATCGAGATATTCTAGTAGGCTGAAGTTGGAATTTTGTTTGAGAGACTAGATGATAAACAACACAAATTTGAAGAAACTAATACAACACCTACCTAATGCTAAAGAAATTATCAAATTAATATTAAGCAAATAATCTAAATGCTGATGACTGCGACACAGTCCTCGACTACGGCAGTCATTAACGCTTCAATTATTTTTTGTAAAATTGTTACGGTTTTCAAATAAATAAATAAATAAATATTACACTACATCACATACATTGATCTGACTCCGAGGTAAGTAGCTTAAGCACTTGTGTTACGGATGTCAGAAACAACAGTGGTATTACAAATATATACTTAAATATTCAATATTAACACCGAGACACAGAACAAACACAAGTATTCATCAAACGAATGTTTGTCCTGGGTGGGGATCGAACCCACAACTCTTGGCACATGGGGCAGGGTCATTACCGAATGAGCCATCGAGCCAGTCGAAGTTTTCAAGTCGGTTTTCAAATAAAGATTTATTTATTTTATCTTGTTATAAATTAAAAACAACTACATCTGTAGTTTAATAGCCAAACGGTTTTATATTCACATATCGACATATAGGCTTCAGTATTTTTCCTATCTGGATAATAGAAGGTCGATATAGTTGCTTTAATGCTTTAAGGATTATAGATTTATTATAATAATGGTTGAAAATCATATGAAATGTCGTTCTTTTAATAAGCAAATAAGTAAGGGAAAATGCTTTCTTTACCTTTAACTTTTTACGGGACTTTTCAAACACTCACTGAAGATAGGGGAAATGAAGTAGGAATATTACGCCCCTACCGTACGTAATTACAATTCTCCCTAAAGCCTTCAATGTATAACAACAAAGTTTAAAACACAGACCTTCTTGGGAGTAGGAATAAAATAGACCCAGATGACAATTGAATTAAAAAATATATAATGTAATTTGGTTTATTTATTTAATTCACCAGCAACGATAGCCATGTTTCACTTGTAGCTAAAGGAATATTGAATTAGGGGCTTGTTTGGCGTTAAAGTCACCAGGGATGGGCCTTATGGCGTTTGTCATGCAACAGGTGAAAATTTAATTTAGGCCCAAGGCACGCCGTAGTCTCGTGGAGATGAAATGCGACACAGAATAATTACAGCATTACATAAATTTAAAACACCCACAAAGGCACAGGGTTTGCCTTTCGGGATTCTTAATTAATGTTTAACCTAGAAATTTAACGATTTCACCCCTTCAACCTTAATTCTATGATGGCCATTCTTCACGGTGTGACCTCAAAGTTACCACTATATTATTAATTTCTTCTTCTTAGAGTAAACGTCTTTCAAAAGGTCTATGTTAACAGCGGAATTTATGGAGCTTTAGTTTTTAATTTCTTACGGGGTTTCTTAGATTTGTTATGATTTACAACGGTGGTCTCGAGACTGAAGGATCTATATAACTTAAAAACTTGTTTCTCTTGTGGTCTATAAGGTGGAATCGTTTCTATTTTCTCGAGTTTCAACAATTCTGCTAGACTTTTTATTCCGGATTTTAAGTGTGACATAAACCTCGTCCTTTTACTGTTGTAACTATTGTTGGCAGTCCACTGTGTCAGAGAGGCGAAGACATGACGATGTTCATCGCACAGTTGCCATTTGTCCGTATTAGTCTCGGCATCCTTTTTGGCGAGTGAAACAGAACAAACGGTGTACGACACGACAGTGCTGCGGTCCAACTGATCGATCTGTCGCGCGCTTGTAGTTCGGCTGAACTTCTTACAAACAGATCCGTGACACTGTGTCGATACATGCCGACGTCTCGTTAAACCACCCACCTGAACACTCTCGGATTTCACGCTAGGCGATTTGCAAAGTTTTTTACTGCTCGAAATTGTCACGCACCCCGAATCATTGTTTTTATTAGTGACGTTTTTGCTTGAGCTGATTGCGACGCCCAACGATGACTTCTCTTGGCGATGCGTGTCGTTTACGGATGAAAAAACATATTCACGTTTAAATATCCGTTTGTGGATTGCACTGATTAAATGTGTTGAGGGATCATTGACAAGCTGCCCTATGCCCCAAAGATATCCTGACATGAAAAATTATGTCGGTAAATGCTTATAAAAAGGATCTTTTAAAGAACAGAGAAAAGCTTTTAAGAGAAAGGATGTATTGATATAGGAGAAGACATATGACAATTATGATTGACAGTCTATTGACAGTTATCCAGTTTGTGCATAGAAAAATGTAATTATTGCAGATGATCTATGGAAGATTTATTTTTTAACGTCAACATACCTTACCTACCATACCTTATACACATATATTATGTGTATAAAGTCATCGTGAAATAATGATAAATAATCAAAGTAGCACGAACAGTTCGTTTTTTGTATATTTTTAAATACATGATATGTAAATACTATCACGGTCGCTTTTACTGTGGGGTAGACAGAGTGCAATAATAAAAGATGTTAGGTGTATGATTGTGTAGGCGACGAGCTAGCCACTTAATAGGTACTACTTTTTCTCAGCTTTCCATCTAACCCACTCCAGTTTAAATTTTTTGGCTGAATGTGATTAAGGGAGCTAGCTGCCCTGATGACTCTCCCTACCCCTTTTAGGATTACGGGCATGATGATATGTATGTAGATAAATGAAAATTTATTGAAAACTTATGCCAGTGGCTAGCTAATTGCATATACAACTACAAACTCAAAATATTTTTGGGTGTCTATTACTTGAAAAAAGTAGTTTTTTTTTTGTATCGATTTTAGTGCTTCTTTATCTTTATGCCATGGCCAGCTACAATGTGTTAATAAGGTATTTCCAAGCAATTATTCAAGCCTCCAACGTAGCTTATTTTAACGGCTACGATCTTGCGAAAACACCTGGGATCGACAGCTTTATCGTTTTTTCCATAGGATAGACTGACTTTAGACAGTAATCTTGACTATTAATTTAACTTAAAGTGCATCTAATGTTTATAATTTTAGATACATATATATCTTCATATGAGATCGTTGAATATCCGATAATATCATATTGGTCTGAGACTATAAAATAATGTAAAAAGTGTAAAAGGCTTGTCACTACTTTTTCTCAATTTTCTATTCGACCTACTTTATTTTTTTTTGCCTAAATGTAAAATAAGAGTTTATTGCTTCTTGGACGCTGCTTACCTGTTTGGGAATTGTGAGCGAGATGGTTGATAAATAAAGAAAGTCTAAATCATCCGTGTATACAAGGTTTTTTTAGTATATGCGGATCCTCTTACCTATTTATTTAACTAATTATTTCTAAGGAACTTATTTTAAAGATTTTTTAAATTTAGCAATTTTTGTCTATTCATACAAAAGTTGATCAACTGACTGGCTATTTTGTATGAAAAGAAATAATAAAAAAAAAAATCTAAAATTATTTAAAATGTTTCTTTAGAATAATGAGTTAAATAAGAAGTTGTCGCATATAATAGAAATAACTTTGTATAAATAGCGATGTATCAAATATAGGTATCGAAGTTGATTCGTAAGTATATTTAAAAAGTAATTTATCAAGGAGTATCAAGAATGAAACTGAGAGAACTGTTTAAAAAGGACAAGTGAAGTTTAAACTGTTGCACCATAACTCTGACGTCGGGGAACTAGTCTAAGGTAAAGTTGGACTGGGACGTCTAAAAGTGTTTATTTGATACAAGTCTGCAGCAGCTACGTAGCAACATTATGAAGTTTCACGTCTACTTTCCTGACTTTACTTAAATGCTCCTGAAATGCTTGGACGTGGAAATTATCTATTATTGTAGGTACTATATTTAAAGAGTTGTGATTGAGATCCCTTGCTAATACATTTAATTGTCGAAATTTTAAAAGCATTACGATAACAAATTTAAATGCTTTTTTATTAAAGCAGTTGCCTTGGTCCAAACTACGTACTTATTACATTTTATAAAAAATATATATTGCATAACCTATAGATGCTAACTTGGATATTACATGAAAATATTTAAATTCTATCAAGCATGAAGGTAAGCCTCTGAGTACTTAAACCAATGGAGATACCTACGAAAAATTTAAACCCAATTTGAGTGAGAAACAAATATGGCGCCTTTGCGTAGTGTCATTCCACTTTACTTATTTACATAAGTACTATAAGTCTCTGAACAATTTATTTATGACGATGTTTCTATATATTACAAGTTAGATTAAGTTATAATCACAAATTTTATCAATATTGGCACAATACACTGCAAATTCCAATGACATTGACAACTTAAAGCGAGAAACCAAAACGGTAGGGCGGCTTCAATTAGGCATTTCTATGACGTGACTTGATGATGTTACCGAAAATAGTTAAGTCAAATATATTGTTGTCTCTTTTCACGTGCAGTATTGTAGGCTTGTTAAAAAGAGATAGATATCTAGAGGTTTATGAATACAATATCGATATTAATTATATTTGTATAGCAGATTGTTCCTATAGAATAATATATCGTCTCCATTGGTTTCAGTACTCAGAGATCTAAGCACATCACTGAATTTTTTTTTATAAAAATGATTGATGATATTGAACCATTTTTGGTAACATAATTAGATATTGTTTATTTGGCTTTTTTCATTGAGGGCAACACTGGGAAAATTTTAGGTTATGGTTGGGACACGGTTTTATAACTTTTCATTATACTCGATTTGACCGATATTACAATAAAAAATCGGGATGGGTAGTTCGTTCAATAGGCGGGACTAGTACCGCGGGTTTTTATTGTTCCGTGATTTCGATAAACCTATGGGCAAAAAAATTACGGAAGTTACTACTTGATAAAATATAAAATATACTTGCTACTTTTTCTATGGACCATCACTTTTTATTCAGGTCAGGGATATTTTGGGCCAATAAAAACTATTAGATCAATAATTTTGGTCATCACTATCCTTTGTGATGAATTTGATACGGTTAGATACTTTTTTTTTCTTTTTTCAAACAAATTTTCCTTTATATTTCTTGGAAGTACTTTTAGATATCGCAAACGGGCTACAGCACATTAATTAGTTTTTATGTTTTACTTGCAATTCTCGTTGGAATGTAGTTAAGAAATTGATTAAAAATTGTTATTAGACGTTTATTGAATTTGCCATAAATAGGGTTTCCATAGTTATATTTTCTTTATATTGTTTGTGTAATTTCAGGGCTACGCAAATATGTATATTTCTTTTACCTATTTTTAACCGCCGACGCTAAAACGACGGGGTGTTTTAAGTTTGACTTGTATGTGTGTGTCTGTCTGTGGCATCGTAGCTTCTAAAAAATATACCGATTTTGATGCGGTTTTTTTAACCGATTAAGCTAATTATTAAGACTAGTACGTATTTTCGTTACTTAGATACGCGCAAAGCTAGGTGTTAGGAAAGAAAGCAATTATTTATTCTGTTAATTAAACATCACAGCTCTCAATTTCTCACTTATCTAAATTCTTGTTAAAATACTCTAAGAATTTCTGAAATAATTTTGAAATGTTTTAAGAAGCATGTCCAGTGAAATTTATATCTGATATTCAAGTGTGTTAATAGAGCTCCTTCTTCATTCTTTTTATATACCACCTGTGGCTATTTGACTGAAAATGTTTATTTATTCCGTCAGTTGGATCACTATAAAATTTTGGATAATCTCAGTTAGGTTACAGACGTAATAATCAACATTCCTTTAGCCAGGAAACTTTCCTATTATACTCGGACTATGTTTGGTCTATATTGTTTAGAACTGTGTATTGAAAACGATTAGTGGATATTATTACTTCTTGGCCCCAAAATTCAATCTATTTCTGGAACTAAGGAGGAATTCATTGTAACGTATAACACTTTCACTCCAACAACAGAGCCCGTTGGACAAAAGCTTCAGTTCTTTGTGACAAACTGAATTTCGCGCATGTGTAGACACGGGTGAAACTTGCGTAATTGAGAAAATAAAAAGGTCGACCCCTCACAAGAATGTGCGTAACACAATTACTGCTTAATTATCTCTATGGTCGTAGTACGCATCACTTCCTGAAAAATAGCAACTTCCTGTTCGTTAAGTGCTTTCAATAATTCTTCTTTATTTGTAACAACAACGCGATAAATACGTTTCGATGAAAGGTAGATAAACGACACGCATGGTTTATGTAACTAAAGCTTGTCTTCTTTAGCGGGGGTTGATTGTATACCTAAATGTTATAAAGTAATAAATTGTAAATCCTGAGATATACATAGCTACCGATGCTTGTCCAGACTTCAGGTCTTAACAAAACAAACCGTACTCATTACGTACTATATTCTTAAGGAACACTAATATTAAAATTGTGTAAGACCTGTGTATTGTGGAGAGAAAAATAAATGATTTTTATTTATATACATATATAAGTACATTTTTTTTTTTCGAATTAGTATTCTCATTATCGTATGTGGATACTGGGTTACTGAAATCCACGGGCCTAGGCCAAGTGTACTTCAGGTGGGTTAGTTGAGACTAAGCTATGTCGATATCGTTTATTATTATATTACTTTATTATTATATAGTATTGTTTTCTTTTCTGTTTAAATTGACTATTTATAAATGCTTTTTTGAAGCCTATATAAATAAAGAGATTTTGAATTTGAATTTGAATTTGACTTTAGCGCCCAAAATTGTGTACATAAATGAGGGTTATGTCTATAACGAAATATGGCACTTCTTTCTAATTATAGTATAAGCTCTAAACAATCATATTAAAATTTACATTAAATTTTAAAGCGCAATAAAATGATAATTTCCTTCCTGAACTTCCTGACCTTCATAAGTAAAAATATTTCAATAGAATCTCCTGTGCGAAATAATACAATTAATCGACATCTTACTAATATTGGCTGGGTGCAAAGTGCCTACTAGGTGGAGATAGAAGATAGTAAATGCAAGTCTTACTGTTTCCCTACAGCCACTAGGGAACTGGAAAATGTGAGAAATGGATAGTTGCAGTTAAAAGAAAAAAATAACTCACATCTTAACTTTATTCCAATCCTTTATTTGATATTATTGTTATAGAATACATTTTACCTACATAATTCCAATTTAATACTCACAAAGGTCTTCAGAATGATACTCATTTTAATCTGAAAACGATATTTATTTTATAACTAGCGATACAAGAATAATTAGGTACATACGTTTACTTTGATTTAATGCAACCATTAAAGTAGCTTTATCTTCTTGTTTTACAGTAAAAGTACTATTAAACATGAAGTAAACAAACCATGACATTATCAAAATAAAACACGATTTTTGAATTAATTTTGCTTGCTCGTTTGATTTCAATTACCAAAATAGATTTCACAATCATTTGTCCACCCAAATCACGGTCTCAGTCATTTTGTAACATAAACTAATAACATATTTTTTATTTTTGTCATAGTCCCAAGAGCCCACAAAGTTGCGAATCTATCTGGCGCTAAAGTCGTGCACAGAGCCAATACAATAAAAAACATTGTTTCAATAACAATATCTAGTACTATCCAGATATATCTTTGAAAACAGGTTCGGTTCAGTGCGTAAACGCATACATCAAAAGCAAACACCTGTATAAGATTGTACTGTACCTATATGTTTGTATGTCTTTGGTTGTGTGTCAATGAAGGTAAGGAAAACATCGGAATGGACGGAAAGTTTTGGGCCCCAGAACGTCGTTTTTCACAACAGTCTATTCATTTAATGACAGGGCTGTCCGCAAGACGCATTTGTCAACACCGGCCGAAGCTAGAAGCCCGATTTTCACCCACTTCACCCTTGAAGTCGCATGACATGGACGGGACATTCTATATTTATAGGTGTAACCACAATTTGTACTCATATAGATAGCGACTGTGCCGGTTTCAGTAACTTACGAGATAGTTTCCGTCTTTTGCTTAATTTTTCATTAGGCACGTCCATTAGGTTGCTTGGGGAATAAAGGATTACCATAATAATTTCAAAGGGGAATATGAGCCTTAAATATTCACCGTGCTGTTTAAAACTAACTTGACTAGACTATGTTTTGATATTGAGGATAAAAACAGTATAAAACCCCTTTGTATGTAGTAGGTAAAACTATTTTATCAGCAGTATGTCTTGACGAATATCTAAAAAAATTGTAAGTGTTTTTTAAACGACTTCAAAAAAAAAGGAGGAGGTTCTCAATTCGACCACCAATTCCCTGGTTCCAAACTAAGCTTATAAGCTTTATAACATATTTATTTACTGCTAGAAGTTACATACAATTTTGCACTTAAATGTCTACAATATCTCTTCCCGATTTGCTTGTAGTTTTAAAATATTGCTAAACTAGAAAAAAAAACCTACTTAAAAAACATGAATCCGAATATAATGAAAACCAAAAACGTAGGTATATAATATTTTCTAAATACGAATTTATTTATCTGCTTACTACTTAGATCAATTATTGCGATTGTTTCAACTAAGCGGACTAATTAATTAATTTACATCGGGTTGTTAAAATAACTCCCAGGAAATTACGTCTATGATGGCCCAATATTTCAACCAGTTACCAAAAATAAATAGCCTAATTTAAAAGCTAGGTAATCTGAAAAGCAATTTACGCAGATGATTTATCTAAATCGGATAGGTAAAAGATGGGTCTCATATTTTCCAGAATTTTTTTTCGGTGTTGGAATGGCGAGTTGAAAACAATTCCAAAGTAACTTGTTGTTTCATTTATTTTTATGGCGTGTTTGTTTATTTTTTATACCGAAATATAACACTCAGAGCCTTTAAGGACAATGTGGAAATCTCAAACGCTTATCATTGTAATCGTTCATCATTAACTTCGACTTCCTGCGCTTGAATACATACTTGAATAAATATTATCACGCTCGCAATCCCTAGAGGGGTAGGCAGAGTAAAAAGGGCAACAAGCCTCTTTAACCACTTTTGGCCAAATATGGCCTCTTTAATATATAATAATAAACTGGGTTGGGTTAGTAAGAAAATTAAGAAAAAGTAGTGACAATTGGCTAGCTCGTCGCCATAATCACAATCCCAATACTTAATACCTACACCATAAGACGGCTTTACGATATGCCAGACAAGGAACACAGTTAGGACATTATATTTAAGTTTCAGATCAACATAGGACTTAACTTGAATAAATGACCATTTATAACTAACTAAAATTCACGCCACTTCCCCAGCGGGGTAGGCAGAGAGAACCGAACGCCATACGGCACGATCCTTACACACCTAACTCGCCTCTTTAACCACGTAATTTTTTTTTATTTTTCCTAAACTTGACACTAAATATTTTCATTATTTTGGACTGCTCTTTTGTTGTGTCCTCGCCACCCAAAGTAATAAATTTTAAGTAATCCAGTTAAATTAACCTGATTTTATGACCGCGCACAGCGCAGTCTTTTGTCTCAATCTAATTAAGCAGGATTTGTTTAACAAAGTGTGGTATCAATTAACACAAACGGTATTGTGATGTTAAATTTTACTTTCATCTCGATTGAAAGGATTCAGAGTAAATTAGTACCATCCTGTATAATTTAATTGGTATGGTTTTCGCCATAATGGTTACAAAGCCATAAATAAACTCTTCAAAGAGTTGTGATTTAATGGAAGACAATGAGACTAGAACTAATTAATTTGCATATAATTTTATCTATACATAAAAGTTACCTTCTTTTATGTAATTTGAAGTCGCCTTGACAATGATCCATCCAACTAGGTCGTTTTTGAACTTGTCTAATATCTGTATTTGAATAAAAATGTTTGAATAGTTGTAGAAGAACATATCTATAAATATAAATAAAATACGTGTATAAATGTTTTATAATAATATTTATGTTCATATGCTTAGTTATTAATCATAAGCATATATGAAAAGCAGTTAACATAAAATAATAAAGCGAGCATGCCGCGACAGTGGCCGGCGAAGCGCCAGAACCGAAGGTTCTTTTTAACATTACAAAGTCACAAATTCTGGATCATGGTAGACCACGATCCAAGAGTTAGAGAAGAGGCGGAGCCTGACTTAGCACGGGACATAATGCTAGGAGGATGATGACGTCGAAATAAAAATAATATTAGGTAATGAAACATGTTTTTATTAGTCTGATGGTCATTATCTACAATGCCCGGACAATGTGATTATTTGAATAGATATTATTAAATTACCCTCTCCTATTGGTCATTTTCCATATTTCCCGGGCATTATGTATAATGAAAAATTTTTCATTTGGTCCATAACATATACAATACGTGATTTTTTCTTAGTTAATAACTAAATATCATCATTAACGGCTAAAGTTTATGTTTTATACGTTTAATGTGTATATGAAAATTATTATTTTATTGCTATTAAGTTAAGTATAAATATGACTAAGTACATGAAACATGTTTTATGTTTTACATGTTATACCTACATAAACATCTACCTCTGTGTAGGCGTAATGTGTAACTCGTATATGAGTAGCCCTTTCGAGGTGATTAATTATCCTTCAGAACAATAATAAAAGATGAAACACGCACTAGTGAATTACAACAGCTGTAGCAAGATATTATAAATAAATAAATAAATATCCGACGACATCCATTGATCTGACTCCGAGGTAAGTAGCTTGAGCACTTGTGTTACGGATATCAGAATCAACAGTGGTATTACAAATATATACTTAAATATTGGATATTAACACCCAGACACAGAACAAACACAAGTATTCATCATACGAATGTTTGTCCTGGGTGGGGATCGAACCCACAACTCTTGGCGCATGGGGCAGGGTCACTACCGCATGCGCCATCGAGCTTGTCAAAATATAAGATAATATATATTAGTAGCAATAGTAAGAAGATAAGGTTAAAAACCTGGCGATTCAAAGGGGCAACTTTGCCTGTATTCTGGGCACCTTGATCGGCGTGACGAACAACTCCCTTTTTTCGTAAATACATATGTACAATGTACATAGCTATTTCTTTTTTCTCTTTGTTGCCTGTAACCACCTGTATGTACTTAACGAAATAAATGAATCTTTACATAAGTTAAAAATAAAATTGAGATAGGTTTGATGGATAATTGTGAAAATAGTGACTGGCTAGATCAGAGCGTCGCTTACAAGATCACAAACCCATGGGTATTGTCCCAATACACCTCAAGTCTAATACACCTATAGGCAAATATGCTAGTACAGTTGGTACATTCTCATTGAGTCCCAGATCATGGTACAAGTATAAGTACTTAATTTTAGTTTTATGAAATAGCTAGCTTTCCCTCAAGCGCTTGAAAATGAGCGAGTTCGCAATAATTACTGACAAGCAATCCTTTTTCCTAGTCACCCTTTGTGACCGGGGCCAAAACAATAGTAACTTAAGCAATTAGCTGGAGACCAACAGAGCGTCATTTGACCTTAAAATTGTTTGCATGAAACTTCTCTCGCCTCAACTTCCTAACAGATTCTATAATCGATAAATTCCAGAGCCGGATTGCTGGAGGTGAATTGAGTTTAAGTAGTAGATGGAACCATTAGAGAAATTTATAAAAGGGTACGTGCCCGTCAAGTCAATTATAATACTTTTTAACGGCTGTCAAAACATATTTGTTTCGTAGTTCTTAGACGTGGTAGAAGTAGGACCCTGGTTGTTTCAAATAATTAGTATTTTACGGATGATCATTGTTCAGCCAATACCAGTATAATAAATAATAATAATAATAATAAATTCTCTAGACTGACAAACCAATTCCCTAGTTCCAAACTAAGTTTATGTTTGCGCTATGGATACTAGGTGAACGGATAGACATATTCTATAAACATCCATGACTCGAGTACAAATATCCATGTTCATCACACGAAACATTTGCCCCTAGGGGGATACGAACCCGCGACCCTTTGTTTCGTGGCCAGGGTCTCTAACCACTCGACCGATGGGCCAGTCTGTCAGTATGTTTGTTTGTATATGCAATGGGTTGTATATGCAGTTTATAGCACGTATTGTTAACGTATTTAGTTTGCTTTTTTTTCTTACATTTCATGCAATTTACACTTATTCACGTACGTTTTAAAATAAAATGAACCAGTGTCTCATTACCTCAGGCATTTAGCTATGTGAAATATGAAAGTGATTTTATTCAACGTCGGATTGATGTTATCGTCTATTATTGGATTTTATTAATATTAAAGCAGATTTGATTCGATTAATGGAAACGAACTGTACGTTATTTGATTCTTTTGTAGTTAAATATAGAGGCTAAAATGATTTGCTATGTTTAGATAATAATAATTCGTGATTGTGAAATAAATGTTTGTGTAGGTAGTTTAATCATGACATTGTTTAAGATATAAGGGGAGTTGACTTCGCCATGTTCACTTTCTATTTTCCAACAACACAGGTGCACTCTCATAAGCCAGCAACCCGACATGATCGGTCAAGTGCAGAACCGACGTCTTGACGCGCTTTCCAAGGCATGGGGGTGATTAAACCGCCAACTTCCTGACTCCGGGCTGTTACTGAGTAATTTCAATATTATAATACCCAGCCAAGATTTATTGGCCCGAACTGGGATTGCAATTCTTGCAATTCTCTTTCGCCGACAGTACATGGTACCACTAAACCAACAAGGCAGTCACTGTACAGATACAATGCGGGCAGAGAGTGGGCGAGAGAAGGCGATTTTTAGAAGTGAGTGGCGTACTACTCTCTCGGTTTATTTTTCGAAATTCAATTTACATTTCATTATCAAGTGATAAAAAAACATTCAAATATCTTTGTGAAATAAATAATTCCATTAAAGAACACAATCGTCAGGTGAATGCATAAGACTTACTTTTAAAATTGTTCATATACGGCTGAACTAATATACTTAAATTGTGAAACAGTTTTATTTTATAAAGCGGTTACGATATAATTTAAGACTTATTAAAATAAATAGAAGTTCAGCATAAGTATTAGGTATATTTCAACTTTATGCTTAAACCTTTAAACATTATAATAATATTAAGATTAGTTGTTATCATAAGGTAAGTTTCATGGCTTTTGATAAACCAAACGTTATCTAAAATCTTAGTTATACGTTTACGAATAGGACTATGAGGTTTAATGTAATTGAGTTTGGTGTATGCGGTACCCGATAAAACAACTTAGGGAACCAAACAATGGGAGTGGAAATAGGCCGCGGCGAGCAATCTTCATTAATGAATAACTGGAACGAAAGAGATTCAATAGGAATCAAATAACAATTGCGGCATTTAAGGATCACAAAATTTGTTTATGGATTTATTGCGTAAACAGCTCTTTGTACCAATAACCGGGTTGTGTAGAGACACAGGGTAAAATATAAATGGCCTTGTTGATAATTAAATTAATTTTCTTCGTTGAAAGAAATAAACTAACCTTTATTTTACGACATATTTTTGCCGCGTAACAACATTATGTTATTACATGGCAGGTATCTAATCTAATTTAAGAGGCTAATGAAAAAAAATCGTTTAAGGAATTCTTTTGATAATGTCTTTCCAGTTCACAGGACTTGGCTAATGAACTCTGTTATATTAAATGTTAATATAGCACGCAATTTATTATAAGGCTTTTAGTTGGAATAAGAATTCAGATAATAATCATATTAACGTCTAGTAACTCATAGGTCTAGTGGTAGCATGCGCCGCCTAAGTACTAAGAGGTCCCAGGTTCAATTCTTGGGTCGGGTCAAAATTTGGCTGGGTATTTCAATATTGACCATACCGTACCATCTATTATTATTATTATCCCTGTATGTAAGACCTATATTATATTTTGTCTTTTAGGTTCCAAGATAATTTAAACGATTTATTGTTAGGATGACGAAACATTATACTGCATATCGACCTTATCTCTGCTACTGTCATATCGAATAGATCATATCAATTCATAATTTTACAAAATCGTAATCACTAATCTGATATATAATAATTTTAAGAAATTATCTTGTAAATGTAAAGTTAATTAAAATTTCAAATGCAATTTTATGCGTATCTACGTTGCATTGTGCATATCTGCATCGACGGCCCTTGAATTAATTTGGGTTCCTAATATTTTTCAACGTTTAAGTAATTTTAAGTTAAAAAAAAAAAATTGGCAATTATTAACGATTGATGGCTGTTTACTTACCGTTTAGTTATTTATGTCTTCTTTTATTTCCGCTGAAAACCAAACAGATATGTATTTATAGGAATCGGATATGGTCTTAGAAATGTTTTTGGAGCAAACGGTAATATTAGAGGAAGTTGTCACCTAAATGTACGGATGCTGTGGGAGGCGGCATTGATGAAATAAGTTACCTACTTTGTGGAACTTTGTACACGGGCCTACAAATTGCTTGAGTGGTTTCGGCAAAATCTGAGATATTACAGGTATGTCTTATAATGGGCGTCAATAGGCCTTTCCAATCATGTATCTGTGTGACAGGCACATTAATACAAGTATAGTAATTCTATTTTGGTCTAAGTGTGTATCGTGAATGTAGGTAGACACTTCATTGGGTTAATAAAATATGTCTTTTGATGATTTTACCTCTTCCTCCCTCCCTCTCTCGTCTTGGGAGATGGTGCCTAGAGGTTCTGCAAATAGTCCCAACCAGTGTGTTTAAATGTTGATTGTTTTGTCAGAATACTTGGGTACAAAGTATGAAACCAACTTTAATGTGAGGTCATCAAGCTGCCATTAGCTATATTAAAAAAAAATTTGTAAAATTATCTTTGTCACTGACCGTTCCTGCTTGTGTGTTAATTAAAAGTAATTTAATATACTAGCTTCCCCTACCTTTGAAAAAGGTAAAATCTCTCTTTAAACCTTTTAATAAAGAACACAATGTCATATTTATATTTCAGCGTGAGTAATTAAGAGTGGAGAGATGCTTTTTGGTAAAACGCAAACGCCTATAATAATATGACGTCCGTCATAATCCAGAGAAAAGGTCAGTCCTAAACAAGCATGGCGTCACTTTTCATATTTTTAATGTGTATTTCAAAAACACTTTTCGAGTAAAACTACTTTGATATTATGTATTTTTTTGGGGTGGACAATTTATGAGGATCTTTATCACTGGTACAACGAATTCAAAATCATTGAGGAGTTTTTCTTTGAAAGTTAAGTTATATGTTAAGACTAAAGATTAGTATGAACATAAATTAAGGTTAGCTGGCTAAACTTAAGTTTATATTTGACGAGTGGCTAATGTTAATTAAGTACACCTATCTTTAACAGGCTAATCTTATTTAAAGCCGCAGCCCCTTAGCTAAAAATGTAGAAGCAAATGAAAAGGAAATAAATGTGGGAATAGTTTTTGACTTTAGTATTGAAAATTATTGTTATAAAATTAATTAGTCACGTTGTTTACCTATTTATTAAAAATACTTCGGTATTCAAAATAAAGTAAAAAAATAAGAATTAGAACAATCAGTTTATTATTCAAAGTTATTTAAAATTTAAAAATCAATGCAATCAGTCTTATTAGTCTTGCAGGTACCTACCTCGGTATACTATGTTAAAAAATATAAAATAAATTAAAACAACCAGTCTCATTAGACTTACTTAGATATTCAAAATTAAAAAAAAACATTTTTAACCGAGTGCAGTTTAGCCGGTTAATGTTGAAATACCTTGACGCAAATAAACATTTTATCAAACATTAGCCACTCGTCACAATTTAACCACATCATTTAAAAGACTGGTCATATTCCTAGAGCAAAAATTTGTTGTATTAATAAATTTATACTCCTGCATAAAAACAGGATTATTATCCTATTGTTATAGGTACATACATACATAATGTCACGCCTTTTTCCCATGGGGGTAGGCAGAGATCACGTACTTCCATTGTTATAAAGATATTAAATCTTACTATTATTATAAACGCGAAAGTTTGTATAGATAGATGAATGGATGTGTGGATGTTTGTTACTCTTTCACGCAAAAAGTACTGCATGGATTCTAACGAAACTTTACAATAGTATAGCTTATACATTAGAATAACACATAAGCTTCACCGATGTACCACGCGAGCAACGCCGCGGGCAGAAGCTAATTAAGTATAAGTCTATTCATATACAGCATATTTAGCAGATTATAAGTGTTTTTAAGCATTGTTAAACAAACATCTTCATATAAAAATTCAGTCAAATTGAGAACCTCCTCCTTTTTTTGTAGTCGGTTAAAAATATGAATTGGAATAGAGGTTACCACATAAATTGCGATCCTACATTTGATAAATAGTCGCATGTATTGTTTCTGAAACGGCCTTCCCTGGAATGATGGAATATGTTTAGAACGTTAAAATTGAATCAACACCCACACAATTCAAACCCAAAAATGTTGCGTGCTTTACACGTTCGTCGCTTTATTTCCTATTCTCTTTCGCTGGCGGAATGGCGTGGGCAATGCATCCAATATAGAGGCAGCCAAACAACCCACGAGCTAGCTACGCGTCGGATAAACGTCAGTTTTCATTACAACACAACCAGCAAGCATAGTAAGTACTGCATATTTATCAGTTGGTACGAAAATGAATCTTACTTTTTATACATGTTTGTTATTTTTTAATGCGTTATCTGTGTCTTTATTGTAATCTGTTGAAAACTTTTTACTTTCTCTGTCTTTGCTTTGTAAAAAACTAAGATTAATCAGCACCTTTGTTATGAGAGTAGTTTATAAGGTGTATTTGATTATTTCATTTTATTAACGAAAGTGGTGATCATTGTGTGTAATGAAAAACTTGGACAAAGGCTTAGTGTAAGCTGCAGATTTGATAGTAAGTAGTAGTAGCAAAATAATAGGCAAGATGACTTAAAAAAATCTGTTTAGTCCATCAGTTAAATTATAAAAAAGTATTGAACACGTATTTTTTTATTTATTTGTTAAACAAATATTAATGAAGATACAATGCATTCAAGTTGCGCGTGACGTCACGCTTTCGTAAAATTTTTACTTAAGTGTAGCATGGCCCCACTTCAAAACTTTGATGCTCTTTATCTTTGTGATTTTTTGTTAATTTGATATAGCGAAAAATATGTGTCTATTATTGTAACTGACGGACTAAATAGAATTAAAGTTTTTGAATGCAACCATCATCCCTTTTGTAAGAGCCAGTGAGGTATTTGCACATAGGCAAGAATTCATTAAGTGCCTTTCTAATGTCAGGATTGTGGCCGTTGGTCAATAATATGATTAATTATATTAAACTGATTATATACTTTAGCTGTGATGTTTACTTACAAATAGATTTATGTTTGACAAGTTTAGAAATTATGGTTAGTCTTCTAGTTTAGAACGGTGAGCGAGGCTATTTATTAGTACGGATTTGAGATCAAAATAATAAGTTTGTAATCTAACAAGGGATTTCGCAGTTGTTTAGGCACAGATTACTTAACTAGCTTAGGACTTATTGGGGCTGTCAGGGGAGTTAAGTTTAGTAAATCTTCATAATGTAAACGATAAGTATATTTTACTTTTAAATAGCGTACAGTGTAGCGTGTTTTTTTTATATCATAATGGCGAGTCTTGTCTACTATCAAGATTTTATCGAACACGCATCGGGCTATGCATTAACATCTAAACGTTCATGTAGGTAACAAATGTGTGTGTGTGTAGGCC
Source organism: Glyphodes perspectalis (assembly GCA_951394215.1). Taxonomy (NCBI): domain Eukaryota; kingdom Metazoa; phylum Arthropoda; class Insecta; order Lepidoptera; family Crambidae; genus Glyphodes; species Glyphodes perspectalis. Next base: position 10,472,689 of record OX596203.1, read on the forward strand.
ATCTATTAAATGTGTCTTCTGAAGCATCAAAATATTGCCTTTAATTGGAAGCCAGTTACTTTATGCATGATTGCGTCAAGTGAAGTTTAGCTGCGGTAACATGTATGATATTGGTTATTTGCTGTTGGCCAGTACGATACCAGCACCTTTTAATCTATCGATGAAGTGTTGGAAAGAGGTAAATTGAGTCATGCCAGCGAAATACATAGCTTATTAATTCATACTTGTGGACAACTTTGATCCAAAAAAGTATATAATGCTTACGAAAAACTTTGGGTACATACGTACGAGTGTGTAATAAATAAAAACATACATAATAATAATAATAGGAAGTCATCCCCGGAACTTCTGAAATACGACTCCCTACGGCCATAAGTCCTGCTTCATGAAAGTTGCCAGGTGATGCGTCGGCACTCGCACCACAAATGAGTTGAAGTTCTTCAGACTGACACACCAATTCCCTAGTCCCAAACTAAGCTTATTAGCTTGTGCTATGGATACTAGGTGCACGGATAGACATACTTAAATACGTTTATAACCATCCATGCCTTGATTACAAATATCTATGTTCATCACACGAAATATTGCCAAATATTTGGGATTCGAACCCGCAACCCTTGGTTTCGTGGCCAGGGTCTCTGACCACTCGACCAACGGTCATCAAATATCATTCGTATTTGTATCCGACTTGGTTTTTGTATCAATTTTCTAACCAAATTTAAGTATAAACAAGCATGGATATATTAATGAGACTTTATTTTGTTAACCATCAAATACAGTCTTGTTGTTTTATTTTGCGCAAAATGTTTACCTACCAAAATATCTTTTCAACGGACTCTTTGATGTAGAATAAATAAAGGCAATGTTAATGTTTTTATGATTGATAAAGGATTCGACGAAACTCCAGTTGGTTAGGAAATTGTTTAAGGCTTTAACGGTGGAAGAACAAAGGCTCTTTGCTCATTACCTACCTACATACTCCGTTGGCCCATTATAGCTAAGGAGATTTTCAGGAATATTCAATTGAACATAACAAGCGTTTGCGGAACCGATTTTGTGAGATCAAGAATAAATTTTCAGAAAGAATTTGCACTTATGTATATACTTGTAGGTTTCATTTCATGTACCCATTACACGTTCATTGCTGACAAAGACAAACCGCTGGAAATATAAACAGCCCACGTATTGTTTTATGGTATTATGTTTGCGAAAGTTTGAAGTGCAAAATAAACATATCGTTATGTTTGTTTTACTTTGTGTAATTTAAACAACGATGTTTACTTTAAATGGAGTTGGTCTTAATGTTTCGATTATACAGAAGTGGCTTAGAAAGGTTTATCACTTTTCTCAGACAATTATTTTCCATCTAAATAATTCTAACAAACCACTAGACTATGTTGTGAAAAGCACTTTTCTTAAAAAAAAAGGTTGTAGTTAAGTAATATTTTCTGTAAATGAAGAATATGGAGTTAGAGGAATAAATAGTTTAGTTGTTACTTTTTGACTTTTTACTTTTTTTAAATTTCTTGCATGTGTTACCTACTTGCATTCTTTCATTTAAGTCTCAGGTTCTTTTTGGAAGCTCTGAAGTAATTCTGTTTGTTTGGCATATTTTGTTAATGAAATGTGCAAGTAGTACCTACACGACCATACCGATATACTGAGTTAGTCATGACTCAGTATATCGGATCTGTTGATTAAGTAGTGGAAATAGGTTCCGTCGAACCTCTCTAACAAGAGAGCGAGGATCTCTTGTTAGAGAGTGAGTCTGATTTATGGAACGCATTTGTTACTTAAAACCTTTTTTCGAATCCTTTAAAAAGACAGTCATGCACACACTGGTAGAAGTCAATCTTTGCGCACACAATGTAATTTTATATATCTGTATGCCCATGCCCACTTTGGTTAGGTCTATTTTTTTCTACTAATTAATATAGTTGTGTGTATATGTTGCCAGCAGAATACATGTTTTTTATGTGGTAATCATAAATAAACATATACATCTAATAAAAATTAATCGCTGAATGTGTTGCTAAGCTCAAATCTCGAGAACAGCTGTACCGATTTCGCTAATTCTTTTTTAGTTGTGTTTGTTATTATTAGGTAAAGGTTCTTATGAAAGAAAAAAATAAAGAAGTTGCACGGAAAAAATGGGTATTGAAAATTCGAGAACAGGGCGTTACAAAGAGCTCCGAGCTAGTATTTTTCGAAATTTTCGCTCAAGAAAATGAATACATAGTAATAACGTTAAATTAAATTAAATTTCACAAACATATTCTCAACTGGGTGTTCAATAAAGGCTTTATTCATTTTGACGAGCCAAAATTCAAATCCAATTTATTAAATTCGGCTCACGATTTCGGGAAACATCTTCTGTACCTACCTATAAGCGGTAATAAAGTGTGTTTCAGTTTTTCATAAAGAACGTTAGCTATCGAAGTGTATCGAAATAAAGTCTAACAAAAAAATGCCTAAATTATTTCTCAGAACAGCTTTATTAAATTTTCATCGAGTCGTTTGTTAAGGTAAAACGAAGTGGTTCGTGTAACAGATTCAATCGTAAGGATTAGACATTGTTCAATGTGGTCCATGAGTTCCTCCAGAAATAGATTCCCTGTATCGATGGCAACAGCGAACTCGTACCTATAAATAATCCTCTATCTTCGTCGATAAGAGGGATCGTTAATTGTTGGTGACAAAAAATTGGGTAAGATTGCCATCTCCCAAATTGTGGACATTTGAGGCGTTTATCAGAAGTCGGGTTTCACTGACCAGGTAAAAGTGGAAGTAGACCCTTAAAAGCAATAATAATGCATAGAGGCATGTAGTTATGGATTTTATCTGTTGTATAATAGATAGATAGAACATTTTAAAAATACTTGTTTTATTATAATTCCTACCCTAATGTACGACACGTTCAAAGTGTTATCGTCTTGTCACTTCTTTTCCACAATTTTTGTTGTCTCAGCCCAGCTCAATGTTATTTTTTTTTCCAAAATGTGCAAAGGAGATTACTGCTTCTTATGGTCTACCTACCCATTCGAATATTTTAGGGGTGCTTATATTTATGTATGGAAGAACCACGACTGTTAGGATCAAATCTTTATTCTTTATTTCATGTGTCAGCATTTAGACAATGGTTTATAAATAAAACTAAATATACATTAACGTAAGTATTATGGACATAATATTTAACAGTTGACTGCACAATACATTTCAATATAAATTTCACATCGGTTTTATTGAGTTGTGAAAAACAATGTCTAGCCCATGAAAGTGGTTTTTGTTGACACGACCCTTAGTTTCGTGTCGACGTTTAGATCGTATCTAACTAAACAATTGTTTTCGAGAGGGTATTTCGCTGGGAATGATGTGGGTATCGACATGTTTCTGATAATTGTATCCATGTTCGTGTTATCCTTCCTTCAGATAACAAATTCTCACCTATAATATGGGAACCTCGTATTCGTATGCAGCCAATTTGTAACAAATAATGAAATATTTTTCACATCGCCTATTGACTAAAAAAAGAAACTTCACCAAATTAAATCAATATTTTATATTAATATACTTACTCATATCTATAAATGTGTATATGTTTGTCCTGTGTTGGTCTGGGACTTAAAAAGAATGTGCCAACTACACAGTTGAAGGAACACTCCATGCCTAGCATATCGTAAGAGGCGACTAATGGTTGATACGGGTTTTGGGTGTGTGATTGTGTAGGCGACGAGCTAGCCATTTGTTACTACTTTTTCACAAATTTTCCATCTAATCCATCTTAGTTTTTATTTATTATTTTTTGACTGAATGGCGTTAAGGGACTAGGTATACTTACTTCTTATTAATACTAACTCGAGTTATGGAATACTTAATAAATCACCTTCCACAAAATATCATTGTGAAGTTTAGTTCAATGACTAGCTGCCCCTTTGACTCTGCCTACCCTTCCCGTACGTAATGATATGTATAAATATGTATTGTTGAATATTTCGTATTAATAATTCAAACTAACCCGAAGATGTTTTCTCATTCCTTCTAACTTTTAACAAGTGAATGTAATATTATTGCATAAAATGTTAATATAAAAGCACTTTGCTGCAAACTTCGAGGTAGTATCGGCTTGTTTACATATTTTTATTATGAGTTTCATAGCGTGTGCAAATATGCTTTAAAGGCAATGTTGTAGGAGTTTTAAAGAATTTATTAGAGTTGTTTTAACAGACATATATTTATTAATAAGAAAAATCTGAATGTTGAATTAACATAAACCGGTATTTGAAATTCTGGAAATTCATAAAATGTATTCATTTTCTCATTGTGATATTATGTGTCATGGGTATGATAAAATTCCTACTCCATACATGTTTACAAATTCGAGTGTGCGGAATATTTTGATGATGAGTGAGAGTGAGATATTTAGTTTTGTTTAAATTTTGTCCGATAAATTGTTTTTCATTGTTACTGGCTGACATTTCGTTTACGTAAAATCACTCATGTCATATCAGGTTACTTAAGTCCGTTTCACGTAAGATGATTTCCGTGATAAGAGTCGGAGTATTGACTCTTATATTTTCATGCATCATACTTTCTACGAATCAAAATATTCAGTTTCAAACATATATAACTTCATTCACTAATATTATTTTAAAACATAATAAGTAATCTCCATTTAATAATGTAAGCACAATATATCAATTTTCTTCTTAAATTTATTACTATAATATCCTATGAATCCTACGGAAATCGGACAGTTTACTCATGGAGATTGACACTGCTATTCACGTCACGTCATTAATCGATACGGCCGGCATCTTGTCATCGAGTTTGGATATTTAACTAACGATATCATAAGCGTACGTTTCTACTGAATAAATGTTGCAAACCCGAAAACAAAAAAGTGTCCCTTAAGACACAAACAAAAATAAAGCATCCTTATTTGGATAATTCCGAGTCTTCCTAATCCCGTGTGTCTAATACGTATATGCATATTATTTACGTGAGATCACCAGTATTAAATATCAAAATAAGTCATACTTAGTTTATTTAACTTAGTTAATTTTCAATTTAATCAGGATTCAAAATAAAATAAATAAAAAAGGCGATTTAACTGCCCTAGAACTTTTTCATCATCTTCCTAGCGTCTTGTCCCGTGCTTAGACGGGGTCCGCTTAGACCATGATCCAGGATTTAGCGAGTCTGGTAATTACATTGAAGCGACTGCCGATCTGACCTTCGTAACCCTAAGATAGGGGAACCAGACAATTTTTGGATCATGGTTACAAATGCAAAGTTGTTTGAATTTGCAGGTTTCATCACGATGTTTTCCCTCACCGTCGAGCTAGTGGTATGAATACGTACATAGATTTGAAAAATCTAGAGGTACGTGCCCGGGTTTGTACCCGCACTCCTCGGTTAAGAGGCGCGTGTCCTTACTATTGAGCTATCACCGCCCTAGAACTTTTTATCGATTTAAAAAAAAATCTAATGGCTGTCATACGGATACATAAAAATTAACGTCAAATTCAAAGTGCCACGGAACTTATCATATGTGAAATTGACATAGTTTGTACGAGTATACTCTTTGTAAATTAATTGTCCTTTTCACACTATAGGTTAGTTCGGAATGTTTACTAATAATCGTCCACGTTCTCACAGGACCAGGTCCAGGGACCATTCTATGTAAGTATTATGGGTAGGATTATGCCATGTTTTGTCTCTCTTCAATCCATTTACTTTTACTCCGAATTACTTGAGATCCGTTTCAATCCTTATAGCCCGACTAGCTTCTACTCGCTGATTCTCACGCGTCCAATCTGCTTTAATATATATTCACGCTCATTTTTTGAACTTATGATTTTCGTAATTAAAAATAATGGACCTAAAAGTCTCTATTTATCAAGATAAAGGTCTATTACCAAGTCTATTACCAATTGTTTTCAATGATTTCGCAGGGATATCCAACCGTACTCAGATTAGAAGACTCGATGCAATTTTTTTTTTTACTTTTTACGCATATATACCTAAGTACTAGCTGACCAAACGTACCTACTTCGTTCCTCCTAACAGTTAACGACACATAATCGGGTTAAATAAATTGAGATGTAAGCTATCCTATCTTTCAAGTTGGATCAAACTGCACACGGTGTGCAAATTTGATTAAAATCGGTTAAGTAGTTTCGGAGTCCATCGCGGACAAACAACGTGACGCGTAATTTATATATATTGCCTATATAGATATGCCTATTTCCTTAAATGGTAAAATACATGTGTAATTTTAGAACTTTGTTTATTTTCTGGATTTCATGCTTATTGTGAAAATAGCCTCATAAATAGTTAGTTGAGTAGTTAATGACTTCTCACTTATTATTATAACATATTTCTTCCATGGTTTGTTTAAATAAAATTGATCCAGATACAATCCTGCATATTGTAAATGCTCATTACATATAAATCGGATAATTTATATTTTTACTTTCATCTAAATGTGCAATACTAAATAACCATTTATTGGTAATCAAAACGTCAGATATAAATGATAAATGGATTTAATTACTAAAATTCATTAAAGGGGAACATGAATATGAGTCAGATATATTGGTCCGTTAGAGTAATGAAAATTATCAATCATTCGTTAGAAATGAGCTATGGGCATGACGCGTTGGGTGTTACACTCTCTCTTTATAAATAGCACTTACATATGTATAACATCAAACAAAACACTCATGGGCGTACTCAAGTAAAAGCTGCGTACACCTATGGAAACACTATAGATTTTTTAAGGAGAGTCGATTTGGTACATCCTTTGGTTCGTCATTAATAAATGTGAAGGTAATCGAGTCTGTTACGTTTTCAGGTCTAAATCACAGATCCGTCTGTGACAAATAGACCCTGATAGCACATAGGCCGTAATATCTTAGGCGATTAATAAAAAAAAACCTTTTAGAACGATTTTCGTTAAAATCACTTTTTTTTCAGTTAGTTAACTAGGTACCCAATTTCATGGCGCCATTTTGCTTAGTCAAACGAAACTGATGAGCAGTCGAGTTGTGACAGCTAATAAAAAGTCTCTCAACTGGCAAATGCTAAGCAATGACTTAATCTTGAAAATCTGTCCAGCAATAGTCCATTTTATAAGCGACAGTATGTAATAGATAGTAGTACATTGTAGAATATCTAATAAATATTAATATCTCATCATCTTGCTAGTGTTACATTCTGGTCCTGGTCGGGGTCTGTTTCAAATATGATCCTAGATTAAGTAAGTCTTGATATTACGATGAAGCGATTGTCATCTAACTAACTAACTTCACGCCACTTCCCTAGCGGGGTAGGCAGAGAGAACCGAAATTGTCATCTAGCCTTTGCAAATAGGCAATTGTATTACAGAAACACGTTCACGCGTCACAATATCATTGTTATTTGAGAGAGCAAATCTGACGATCTTTTCCATTATAGATGAGCCAGTAGTACAAATATGTACTTAGATTTGAAGAATCCCAAATACGTGTGAACTAACAATCTTCACATGTCAGCCATGTGTTATATTTATCCATTGAGCTACTGCTGCTCACTTCTCACTCAACCTAATGGATAAATGTAACTTAACAAGCAAGTTTATCTTTAACATTACATATAATAATAATCCCATTACGATATATAATAATCCCCGAAGGGGTAGGCAGAGTTAAAGAGGCAGCAGGCCCCTTTAACCACATTCAAATCTAGGTGGGATTAGATGGAAAAAAGTAATGACAAGTGGCTAGCTTGTCGCCTACACAATAACATACCTAAAACCCGATATACCATTAGTCGCCTTCTACGACATGCTAGGCAAGAACCACAAGTGGCATATTCTTTTTAAGTCTCAGACCAACATGGGACAATGGGCTGGGTTAGATGAAAGATTTTTTGTGTGTGAGTGACAAGTGGCTAGTTCATCTACACAATTAGGGTTGCCATCTCCAAAATTTGGCAACCAGGACAAGACGCGTGAAAACCCCGGATTTTAGAGCCCAGAACCCGGACATGTCAACAGATTTTTTTAAACATAGTCAGTGTAATAAAATACAGTTGAAAATGATGATGAATTTAGCGGGTCGGTTAGTCGGTTGATTGCGGCGTGCGGGCACAGTAATTGTGTCGGGGTGGCCCAAGACTTTACATTTTTAAACCCGGACTACAAATGAAGCCCCGCCCGGACGCTCCCCGGATGCCCTCTAAACTAGGACAAATCCAGGGAAACCCGGACGGATGGCAACCCTATACACAATCAAATACCTAAAACCCCATATACCATCTATTTAATATTAATGGTCGTATTTTTCCATAATAAGGGTGTTTCAGGTGATCGACGTTTTTAAGAAAAACAAACAAAGATATCTATTGCTTGATTCCCTTAATACCAATAAAAAGAGGATCACTCTGTCACTGTCAACTGTAAGTAATTGAAAAACAAAATTGATCGCCGGGAAAAATTATTGCTGAAAAAGTTTTGTTAAATCACCGGCTTTGTGTAAGCAAGTACACGGATGACGAAACAATCATAGCGGAGAAGTTCGTACCTCGTGGATTGACAGTTATGACGTCAATCAAGTGACGCGTGACGGCGTTTGATGTCTGCCGCCGGGTGTCGGATGGGGGACTGGATTTCCAAACCGGGTTTCCCCTTGAGCAGTATTCGGCATTATAGGAAAGGGTGTAGTGAATTTTGAATATCGTTTCGGCTTATTATAAACATGTACTGTATAGTATAGTGGGCTAAGCAAGGGAGTATAGAAAGTCATAGATTTATTTCTTATATGTCTACATATTAAAATGGGGCGAGTATATTACAATATGAAGTATATTGTAATATACTCGCCCCATTTTAGACCGATAGCAATATACCTAAAATATTTACAGACATGTGTATCTAATCCTCATTAAACAAATTTAGTTTTTGAGATGTTATCACTTTTTACTTATTTATATCAATCTCTAAAACAGATGTACACAAGGATCTATTTCATAAATATATCAAACAAAAACACATTATGCTATATTCATGTCTTATCAATTTCTAGTAGACAAGGGTCGAAACAAAAAGATGACGATATTATTATGTTTATATTTTAAGTTTTCTGGTACCAAGATACCTACTTGCCAATCGTAAACTTGTTCTAGTTCATAAATAATGCATGCCAGACACAAATACTATAGATAAACATGAAATGGACGAGGGAAAAAATAAACAACACGGAATCCTGTGACATGTGTGCGAAATTGAAAAGAGTAACGTGAATTCGACACGTTAGCATTATTTGTATTCAATTCATATCCGTGTCTTATTTATAGCTACAAATAAAGGACTGACGAAATAATACCGATCTTATTTATGCCGGAATCTGTTCCGCCGCCCATAGACTTGGGTGAAACGACAAATGTAGGATTTGGTGGCAGGAAAAACTGTTGAGCATTTGAATCTGGAAACGTTATATTTATATAACGTTCAACATGTAAATAAGGAGTAGGCAAAATGCCTTGTAAATCTGAAGTTCGGATGCAAAAGTGCTGCATTTTTTTTGAAACTGAGAAATCGATGGATTAAAGTATTATAAAAGACCGATATGATAAGAAGAAAAATATGTTTGAAAATGTTAAATCAATATAAAGTAAGTGTATCATGAAGTTCACTCAGTTCTTTCTTCATAGTATATTGTTTGGCCTTTCCACGATTCAGAAACCACTAGCAATAATAATGTACATAAGTATGTATACTCCATTAGACTTCAGTTTATAATATGCATATATGTCTTAAATAATACTAGGAAGCTCTATACTTGAAATTTTACATTCAAAATCTCTTTATTTATATAGGCTTCAAAAAAGCACTTATAAATAGTCAATTTAAACAGAAAAAAGTATTACCACCATATGCACTCCAATGTCTGATACTAAAACACCTACTGAAATAAGATCACAAACTGCGATATTCATGTTGTGTAGAGTTACAGCTCTAACCAATTACCAAGTAATGTAAAAAAAGGCTCAATCGAATAGTGGAACAAAAATGCATTGAATATCGGCAAATGCATTTTCTCCATAAGATACTTTATTGAGAAACATGAGCGTGATAGATTTTAATAAAATATTTATGTATGTTTGAAACCACCCTAATGTTAAAAAATACAATTACAGTGTAAATACCATATAAACTATATGAGAATATCAAATATCTTTAAATAAAACTGCTATAAAAACTCATTTAACTTTGTTTATTAAGTCAACACCCAAGTAGATAATATATTTAATCATTTTCAAAGCTATATTTTATTTATCACTCACATAATGGTACTTAATTACATTTATTTATTTATTACAAGTCTAATAATATAAGCCCAATTAATTTGATCCTAGTGTATATATTATACATACAACAAGTATCAGCAAAACGACGCAATAATTAATAATGGATCATACCTTAGCAGGTGTTCACCCTTCGCTGGCTCAAAGGCAACTGAACTAACGATCCGAATCCCCACTCTTTTATACTGCTGCACAAACAATTTGCGAATCATGACTCGTCACTAGACGAGTCAAAACAGCAACCGTATAAAAGCGGAAGTTCATAGATTTGACATTAAACAAGAAGTATTTATACAATTAATAGTTTTATCTCGTTTTAAATAGTATGTAATCATTATAATATATTTATAATACTTATAATTATGTAAAGAATTTATTACAATTTGTAAATCACGAGTCGTCACTAGACGAGTCAAAACAGCAAACGTACAAAAGCGGAAGTTCATAGATTTAACATTAAACAATCAGTATTTATACAATTATTAGTTTTATCTCGTTTAAATACCATATAATCATTAAAATATATTTATAAATTATGTAAATAATTTATCACGGCCATTCTGATAAATACTTCGACAACGAAGTATCATGCCAAATACTCTACATTAAGTACATAATTATCTAATGGACAGTGATAACTGGACAGCACCTACGCTTCATGTTACTATTCTACTCTCATAGTCGGCCAGTTGCATAGCCGTGTAAGCCCCCTCCACCCGCTGTTCGTGAGTTAGGCTTACACCAAACAAAAGACCATCAGCGGAAAAAAAAATACCGATTACATGGCCATGCTAGTCCTCCTCACTTGCTGCTAGTGAGAGACTTAACATCAAGCAAACGGTCGTTCTGCAGCTTTCTAATTTTGTGCTTTCAAATAATCACTGTCGTATTATGAAACAATCGCATCGTATTAGCATAATTACATAAACAAATTATTACCTATCGTATTACAAAATTATTCATAAAGTGAATTTTCTACAATATTATTTTCATCAACCATTTCACCAGGCCAATATCGTAACTTTTCCTTAGCTACTACAATATTTCTTAAATTACCTAAACCCCTCAAAGCAAAGCGATCATTAGGAAGAGTGGAAGTTATTTCGTACGGTCCCTTATACTTGGGATACAATTTATCATTCCGCCTATGATTTTGGCAAACGTAAACCAAATCTCCTAGTTCTAGGTTTATATTATTACGTCGTGTAGCATCAAAACGGTTTTTAAATTTCTCAGCTATTTGTACTAGTCTTTCTCTGGCCAATTCCCGATCTGAATCCACATTGACAGCGATTTCACTTGAATCAAGTACATCGTTTAAACGAGCCTGTACACTTGGTATATTTGCCTCAACTCCTATTAATAAACGTAAAGGGGAGAAACCAGTGGATTTTTGAACAGTAGTATTTATTGATTGCTGAACTTTCCATAAAACGTTCGGCCAATCTGACGATTCATTACACATAGTGCAAAGCATGTCGGTAACTGTCGAAACGTAACGTTCAACTTGTCCATTACCTCTTGGTGTACCGGTAGCTATCAAATGATGTTGAATGTGCAATTCCTCGAAAAGAGACCGGAGTTCATTGCTATTGAAATTGGTTCCTCTATCAGATACTACCAAAGAAGGAGATCCAAAAATAGTAACAGTGTCACGAATAATAGGTATTAATTCATGTGAGTTAAGAGTTTTTAAGGGTTTTAATAAGCAAAATTTTGTGAACCCGTCAACTATCAGCAAAATGTGTCTATAACCTTCGCGAGACAAAGTAAATGGTCCTGTACAGTCCATATGAATAGTGTGAAATGGAAGAGCCGTTTTTTCTATAGGGTGCAAAAATCCCTGTTTAGGACCGTGGTGACCTTTTCTTTCAATGCAAACCAAACAATGTGACAAATATTTTCGTACAAAAGCAGCCATGCCAGGGAACCAAAAATGTTCGCGAATTTTACCTATAGTTTTGTCATAGCCTACATGGCAGTTTTCGTCATGATACAGTCGCAAAATGCTTAATCTGGTACCTTTTGGAATGAACAATTTAGGTTCACCGTTTGGTCCTACTTTATAATGCAGTAAATTATTAAGTAGTGTGTATTGATTTGAATCTAATTCTCCTTCCCTAAGCCTGTCCATTAAAGATAACGTTTCGGGATCATTTCGCTGCGCGGTTTCCAGCCAGGATTGTGGATCATTAATCAAATTAACCGAATCATGTGCATTGGGGATCTGGACCGGATTCCGACTAAGGAAATCAACATGACTTATGTACACGCCCTTTCTGTATAAGACATCGAAATTAAAATCTTGCATGTACGTCCACCAGCGGGCTACGCGTGGAGACAAGTCTTTTTTACTCATTGTGGATTTTATGGCGTTGCAATCAGTAATGATTTTGAATTTTATTCCAAGTAAATATACGCGAAAATGTTTTAAAGAATTATAAATTGCCAAGGTTTCCAAGTCATAAGAGCAATATTTGGACTCTGTAGGGGACGTTCTTTTACTAAAATAGGCCACGACTTTAGTTTCACTAACAGATTTCTGAAATAAAATTGCACCGTATCCTATTGCACTGGCATCGGTATGTAATTCTGTCTCTAAATTAGGATCAAAAATGGATAGCAAGGGCTTAGTAACTAAATGACTGATTACATAATCTCTTGCCGCATCCTGTTCAGCTCCCCATTCCCATGTTTGATTTTTTCTTAATAATTTAGTAATACAAGCGGTACGTAATGCAAAATTGGGAATAAACTTTCTAAAATAAGAAGCGAGCCCCATAAACTGACGTACTTGTTTAACGTTACTTGGAGTTGGTGAATTGATTAAAGCAGTTACTTTCGTCTCACTTGGCCTTACTCCTTCTCGAGATATATGCCGGCCCAGATATTCGATACTATCTACAAAGAATTTACACTTTTGAAGGTTAATTTTAAATCCGGCTGTACCAAGAGCTAAAAGAGTTTGTTCCAAATATTGAAGTCCCTCATCTACAGTAGTAAACGGAATCAAAATATCATCTATGTAAACTAATAAAAAATCTAAATGGCTTACTGCTTTAGTGATAGCTCGCTGAAATACTGACGGTCCATTACAAATACCAAAAGGCATTTTCAAAAATTCATAATGGCCGTCTGGTGTGGAAAATGCTGTATATTTAACAGAGTCAGATGAAACAGGAATTTGATAGAAGCCATTTTTCATGTCTATAGAAATAAAAAAATTTGCCTTTCCTAATCTGTCAATTTGATCCTCTATAAGAGGAAGGGGATAATTATCTCTTTCGATTATTTTATTTAATGCCCTATAATCTATACAAAGCCTATCACTTCCATCTTTCTTTTTAACTAATATTACCGGACTTGCAAACGATGAATTACTTTCTTGTATTATTTTATTATCCAATAAACCGCTAATGATTTCTTTCACTTTTTCCCTTTCACTAGGAGCTAAACGGTAGGGCCGATAATTTATAACGGTATCAGATTTTAATTTTAATTTTAGTTCTCCAGTTGAAACAGTGCCATTATTATTTAAAACCGTATGATGTCTATTGAAAATATTTTTAATTTGGTTTTGTAAGGTAATATCCAAGTGATTTATTTTTGACGTCAATTTATCGCTTGTAAAATTAGTATTAACTTGTTTTTGAATACAATTTATCTGCAGGTCTAAATTATTAATTAGTTTTCGGCGTATCCTACTGCCATTGAAATCTGTAATTATTTCAACGTCTGGGTGTTCTATAGCATTCCGGCCTATCAAAAGATCGTAATTAAAATCTTTATCTTTTACTACATAAATGTCAAGTTCAATGTGAATATCATCAAATCTAACAGGGACAGTTACTTTAGCAAATACCTTTATGCTGCCACTACCTATTCCATTAAGGCACATAGAATATGGTAGCATTTTACATTGGAGGCGTAGCGCAATTGACTCTTTGATGAGACTACAATTAGCCCCCGTGTCAATCAAGGATTCGATGCAAATATTATTAATGTGCACTTGTGTCAGTTTTAATTTCGCTGGCCTAAAAAATTGGCCTCTTTACTAGTAGATGGCTTATCGGAATTAGCAAGAGATTTAAACCAGCAGATTGACTCCGTGTGACCAACCTTTTTACAGCAAGTACAAATAAGTTTATCAGCAATTTTATTAACTGGGTTGCTTTTTGGGTTAGGGTTAAGTGCTTGATCTGGTTTGCTGTTACAGTGTATCCGGATATGACCTAGTTTGCCGCATTGGAAACATTTTTTATCTTTAATATCTAACTTTGGCCGTTTTGTTTTGACTTGACCAGATATATCTTCCAGATTGCTTTGCTCTGAAGAACGTTTTTTTGGTTTTACATAACTAGTAAACAGGGATATTAATTCTGAGGTGGTTTTTACACTACTGTTAAAAGAAGCCATTCTAACATTTACATCAGTAATGCTACCGCAAATTAATTCTATTAATTGTTCTTCTGTAAACGATATCTTAGTATTTCTAAATAACCGAAGCTTCTCCCTAGCATACTCGCAGTAAGAATCAGCCAAATCAGATGTATACGAAACCGCCTTTGAAAGTTTGTCAGAGAGATTTCGTTTTTCAGGGTAAAGATCAGTCAGTTCATTCTTAAAATTTTCCCAAGTCCTTCCTCCGGAAGGTTCCCATGATTCAAACCAAATTAATGCGGACCCCTTCAGGGCCTTACCGGCTTTAGCAACAGCAGCTACGTTACTCCATCCAAATTCCTTCGACAGCACCTCGATATTTTTACACCAACTGTCAGCTCCGTTGTCACTAGTAGCCGGATCGAAGATTGGAAGCGCCACATCATCATCACGACCACGGGTAGATACAGCATCACGTATTGCTTTAAGGAGTCCTTCCAGTAAAGCTGAATCCATTCTGAAACTTAGAAAAATATATTAATGGAAAGGTCTTTTAATTATCCCACTTCTGATGATAGATTTTAATAAAATATTTATGTATGTTTGAAACCACCCTAATGTTAAAAAATACAATTACAGTGTAAATACCATATAAACTATATGAGAATATCAAATATCTTTAAATAAAACTGCTATAAAAACTCATTTAACTTTGTTTATTAAGTCAACACCCAAGTAGATAATATATTTAATCATTTTCAAAGCTATATTTTATTTATCACTCACATAATGGTACTTAATTACATTTATTTATTTATTACAAGTCTAATAATATAAGCCCAATTAATTTGATCAGCGCTTTTGTGAAGATTATATTGCACATCATACTTTGAGAGGGTACTAGGAAAACACATTTATCAAGGTAAGTAGGAGGTAGCAAGCTAAAGTGCGGTTGCTCGTAGTTTAAAATTATGTACAATAGGGTGTCCCTTACATATCTAAAAAATGATTTTTTTTGGTAATTTTAAATACTCTCTAACTTGAACGAAAACACGCTCAAATATGAAATTTTATCTTTCTAGCTTGATTGCAACCCGTGCTGACCAAGCTTCAAAGTTTTTTTAAATGGTTATTTACCGTCATGTGTCGGTCTGCTATAAAACTTATATAATGCAACAAATAAACTGAATAAGAAAAGAAATATAAAAAGATAAAATTAATATTTATTCCAACACATAAAATAATAACAATCAGCCAGTATATCTTCTCTGTAGTGTAGTTTTTCTACAGACCGGATAATTTTTTTTATGATCCTTGACATGGCACAACAAGAACTGCTTTTGCTCTTCTTCAACCGTGAAAATCTTGTATTAATTTTACAGCCCTTTCAACAGAGTCATTTACAATAAAGAGAGTAGTTGAGATGACTTTTGATTGATGATTTCTAGAATAACTTTTTAGTTTTAGCACTGCAAGGAAGCTGTTTTCTGTCGTCAAATAAAGCAACAATTGGCAAGCGTTGTTCTTTTGAACTTCCTAAATCTAATCCGGGTAATAGTTTTCCATCCCAATTGATTTTGACTACTTTAGGTACATTGTTCTGAAGTCAGATTTTATAGCTTCTGTCCTATATTTTTCTTGTCTAAGTACGAGTTCACTGAATAGAGGATCTCAGACCATGCGCTTCTGCGACCGCATGAAGACTATAAACGGAGTCTCTTATTTTTAACTGGCAACGATCTAAAGCTGCGACAAGTTTAGATGTCATGAGATTCTTTTTACTTCTTTTTGAATTTTTTTTAGGGCAGGAAACGTCTGGCAAGCTGAGTTCAGAATCAGTCCGAATCTTCTGGATATTTTAAGTTATTCGTATTAGAAGTAGATGCGAATGCCAATTAATAAAAATAACTTTTGGAGGAATAAGAAATGAAATTAAGGAATGTTACTCTTTGTATTACATTAATTTCCTTTCCTTTTGCCTAGCTTTTTCTTCTTTCTCCGCCAATTTTTTGTCTATACCACCTAAACATCCCAGCCGACCTGGCTCTCTCACTCTGCTTCGTTAAAAATACTTTGTCTTCTTCTATTTGCATTCTCTCAAAAGCATCAGAATGTGAAACATCAAACAAGTTGGTACTTTCTAAATAAATAAATAGATAATTTTTCAAGGTTTGTCTCAAAGTCAAAGTCAAAGTCAAAGTCAATGTCAAGTCAAATATAAGCCAACGAGTTTCTTCACGCTGTTGGAAAATGTTTTAGTGGGAATTTTGCTTTATCCCAAAATATAATACACTCCCTAATCACAAGATCCTTCGAAGTCAAACTGACTTCGCGAATATTGTAAAATGACACCACAAACTTCTTGATTAAATGGTAATTTTGTTTTGTATCAATTATATTATTTGATAGCTAGGCAGTCCGATAAGGTAAATATTTTGTTTTATCACTCCGCAATTCCACCGAAATCATTATGCAATAAACAATAGCGCAATAATAATCCTAAAAATCACGTATAAAATAACAAATGAAACAGTCGTTATAGGTCGTTATAGTCTAGTATCCGCGCAACTTATGTGGGCAACTTTCAAATGCAAGTCGGCACGGGTCGGCACGGGCTTACAAAACGAACCAATATTTTTTTCTATAATATATTGGGTTATAATTAAAGTTTTAAAAATATATTGAAGTTGAATTTTAAGGGACACCCTAATGTGCATATAGTATACTATACTACTTAGTCGCGCCACCATCACGTTAACCAATATCTAGACACTGGTAGTGCGATCGGCCAAGTATGAGAACAATTAGGCAGCTCTGCAGTGTGTATATTTTGATAGGCCCGTTGTCAGAGACCCTGGCCACGAAAGGGTCGCAGGTTCGTGTCCCACTAGGGACAAATGTTACGTGTGATGAACATGGACATTTATATTCGAGTCATGGATGTTTATAAAACGTATTTAAGTGTGTCTATATCCGTTCACTTAGTATTTATAGCGCAAGTTTTTATGCTTAGTTTGGCACTAGAGAATTGGGGTGTCAGTCAGGAGAATTTATTTATAATTCATTATTTACACTAACCCGTTAATGCCAATGTAACACCCATACTCATATTAGATAAGTCCTATAACAACGCTGCCAGTAGTTTTCATCTAATACAAGGGTAGTTTTAGTTTGACATGATCGACTTCGAATATTAATATGACGACGTTAGAACCAGAGTGATCTAAGTGATATTTTTGGCAAAAATCGGTTTTTACACAATTGCAAAGAAAAATCATAATTCTTTCAGGCCACACTGACCTAAATGCTTTTTCCCAAATGTTTCTCTGTTTCCAACGTCGTCATATAAAGTCTAGTCTAGTCTAGTCACCTGCCTGGTATATTGAATTGCTCCTTTTAATAACGTTTCACCGTTATGAAAAGCCTTTACCTACACGTGTTAAGCAGAAATAACATTATACTACCCCATATGCAGATATAACTTCACATACCAAGTATCTACTAAAAGCAAGTGGAAAATCTTCGAGTGAATTTTCGTGCAATAAAAATATACGACTCTCTAAATAAAAACGTCTGCTGTTTAAGAACATGCTAACAGTGTGCACAGGTCGCAATAAAAGAAACATATGTACATGGCAATAAGGGTTTTACAATTATGTTGTTTTGTTGTAGGTAGATGATTAAATACTTAGATACCTACTATACAATACTTGAGTAAATAATAATAATAATAATAATAAATTCTTCAGACTGACACACCAATTCCCTAGTCCCAAACTAAGCTTATGCTTGTGCTATGGATACAAGGTGAACGGATAGACATACTTATATACGTTTATAAACATCCATGACTCGAGTACAAATGTCCATGTTCATCACACGAAACATTTGCCCCTAGCGGGATTCGAACCCGCGACCCTTTGGTATCGTGGCCAGGGTCTCTGACCACTCGACCAACGACCAAATGAAAGTATACAATTTCTGAAATGTCTGTAATGATATTTAAAGATCTTTTGCCATGTTTTAATTGGAGGTACAATAATTGGGGCGTGAAATTTAATCAGCACATTGAACTTGGCGTACCAAAAAAGTTTGTACCCTGAAGTGGCTGTACAAAACAGGGCGACGCCGACGGTGATGTAGGATGGTACTTCCTGCATAAATCAACTCAATGAGAAACTGCATGACGTCTAAAATTAGAAAAGAGCAAACTTGTTTTGAATTACCTACATACTAAAATATTACTTGTCCATAAGCCAAAGTCTGTATGGCTTTTTTATCTTTTGCTAACGCCCACAACTTAGTAACGTTTTAGTAACAAGTACATAGGTACATCTTTATGCTAATTAGCATGGTAATTGACACAGCGCAACTCACATAAAGCGATTTTCTTTATTATTCCAGCATGGTGCCACTGAGGAGTTTTCTGTTTTTAGTTCTATAAACTGCAAATTTAAAGTTGCACGCTTTGTATGCACAGTATTGCAGAGTGAGTGATAAAACAAGCGCAGAAAAGAACTGCACCTCTTTTTTGGGTTCCGTACTAAAAACGTTGATGGCTACTTATTTATTTAATCGTACTCTGCCTTGTATTTAATCGTACTCGTACTATTAACAATCGTATAAATACAAACTCAAACGCTGCAGCAGACCTCTAAATGAAATGAACTTGTTAGCTCTGATTTACATTTCTTTCTCGGCTTAGCAATAGAAAGGGATTATTTACAAGTTTGCAACTAGTCTTCAAGCAGTTTCACAAAGTTCTCATGCCTCGGGGGTGGAATTTTAAACAAAGTGCTCTGAAGAAGAAAAATTACAAGTTTGTGTTAACAACCTTGCTTAATTTATTAGCAATCCACTTATTTTTACAACAAGACAGTTGGTTGAAGCTGGTTTTCATTAGGGTTCGGTGAATAATGCCATTTGGACCCAGTTATTGAGTCTACCGTCACCATCTGTCCGTCTGTCTTACTTGCATATACAAGGGTTATTTCACTCTTTATTTTAGGGAACCAATTCAAACGATTTTAGAAAACTAGCAAAAAAATGTTGTACTTTTCATATTAAATCCATGGCTGGCCAATCATCTGATCAACTTTTTATTGATTTTAGATATTCCTTATACTATTATTTTATTTCTAAATAGTAAATCTATTTCACATTGGTAAATACAACTAAACTAACTAACTAAACTTCACGCCACTTCCCTAGCGGGGTAGGCAGAGAGAACCGAACGCCATATGGCACGATCCTTACACACCTCACTCGCCTCTTCAACATTCATAATCCTTTTCATACAAGCTCTACGGTTTTAATGACTCCTATGGTAAATACAAAATTTTAATAAATATTTCAAATTCGGTGAACACCATACAAATACTAATGCAAGCCATTTTTAAATATAAATCATATCATACGCATTATACTTATATAAATTATCAGAATAATAACTTACAATATCTATTTATATATCATACGTCTAAAGATTTTCTTATCACCACATTTTTATATAACAAACCAATGTTATGAAATTTGAAAAACTGATACATAAAAAGATTGTCTGATTTTGTCTATCTTTATGAACTGCAACAGTTTAGCAGTTTAGTGTCTCTTGGTATAATGAATTAAAATAATGTTGATTAGTTGATGCGACTGGCCTTTTTCCTTTATTAGCTAAGGTCGGGGCTGAGGTGGGCCACGCGGTTTCATTTTCCGGCTGGCAAATATTTGTCGATGAAACAGGTTCAATTAGACAGGGTTTAAACAGACTCATATTTAGCTGAAGTTCCGTAGCTTGGTAGGTGTACCGTTTTTATTATTGCATATTTTAATTTCTGGTTTTGTCTCTAGACATAAAGAGTCTGGCCTCTGCATGTGCAACAATTTTATTAAACACGTGACTATTTACACCCAGTTATGTATTAGTATTCTATTGTTTGAATTTTGTGTTGCTTATATTTATCTTACATTTTAATGTTAATTGATGATTTAATAAAAAGTTAACTAAAAATCCATCCAACCCAGCCCACTGTCCCGGGTTGGTCTGGGACAGTGGGTTTTGGGTGTGTGATTGTGTAGGCGACAGGTTAGCCGCTTGCCACTACTTTTTCATAATTTTCCATCTAACACCTAAATATATTCTGGGTACCTATCTGATTAGGCTTGATCAATAGTTTTGTTGTTAAATCGCCGTAGCCGAAATCGGCAACGATGGTAATGGTGACGATGAAGGATAAACCCCTAAAAATCTGCACATTGATATCAATCCCTGTAAATTGAAAGCTTTAATGCTAGGTGAGTTTTTTATTTGTAGCAATTCCAATATTCTTAATATATGTGTGTTTTTTATAACTGACATTTGCTTTAAAAACAACAGAAATTGAAAGCGGTTTAGTTTCTGGTGTTGTTTTTAGGACCACCGCCACTGTTCGGAGTAACTAAAAAAATACATCGTTTTTAACGTTAGTTCCATACCGTAACATTCTGGTAATAGTAATGGAATGAAAAAAAAATATTACGACGAATATCTAAATAGATTTAATTACTTGCTCTTCATTGATGTTCATTTAGCCAACGCTGAGTCTTGTAATAATGCAATTACATTAAGAATAAGGACTGTCGAGACAGATTTAAATGTAATACATACATAACATCACGCCCGCAATCCCCGTAAAATTAAAAGAACAGCAAGCCCAAATTATCATATTCAGCCAAAAATAAAACTGGTTTCGATGTAACCGATTAGTGACAGTGACTAGCTCATCGCCTACACAGTCACATATTCATAACCCTATATACCATTGGTCGCCTTTGACGAAATGCAACGTAACGAAATAAATAAATATATTCATTGTTATTAACGTCTTAACGCCAGCTTTGCATTATAATCTACGGTGGAAAAGCGAAACTTTGGAAAAACTGTAGCTACTTCAAGTCCCGTACCTATCTAGTAGCGGAAAGCTCATTATTTACCGAGCGCACGTGCCTTCTGTGTCTGTATAAGCTCCTAGAGGCCTGCCAAGTTGCCTTTACATATCCGGAAACCTACATCAAATCGCTTTGCAACCTCGGGTATGTGCGGCCTTGGATATTATCGGTTGTGTACTCGGCGTGTGTAAGGCTGGCTTGTTTTATTTACTGTTATCATTATCATCATCATTATCATCATATCATCACGCCCATAATTCCCGAAGGGGTAGGCAGAGTCAAAGGAGCAGCAAGCCCCTAAACAACAGCCAAATAACTGTTTTAAAATAACCCAAGGCCGTAGCTACATGGTATTCCGAAGCCCGCAGAAGTCGGTAATATTTTAATTTAGGCCATAGATCCGGCTCTTCGTAGGCCTAATAAAAAGATGTAACACAATTAGCATAATATGTCCAATGTTATTAAAGTAAAAACAAATAAAAGGGTCCACCTTTTGTGTGGTGAAACAATGCTCCCCGCTTTTATAATATTTACCCATCAAAAAAGGTTGGAAAGGTCATCATGTCTAATGTGAGAACGTTTTACCTGCTAAATAGCTAATTTACCGCGTCTGAAGAACGTTCATGAACGTATTTGATTTTTAACACAATTATACCTACCTCTTCGTTAATTAAGGCCCCATTTAATTTTCATTTTACGGGCTGAATGGAAAAGTTAATTGAAAGCTGATTTGCTAATTCTTTCTGAGTATGAAACGTGAATAGGTGAATAGAAACGTACGATAACTCGAAAATAATATTGTTTAACCATAAACTCAAATGGAACACAATATATCAAACTTTATACATGGGTAGGTAAATAATAAATAAAATAATAATAAATCTCAAAAAAATACTTATGTTTTCAACTCAAAAATAGTATCAGGATAAAGTAAACATTATGTTACAACGAATAAATTGACAAATAATAAGATCCCTGACAATGCACATCGTTATTTCAAGAGGACCAAAAGGACATAACAATAAAAAAACATCATTAACAATATAAGTGTGTTTGGCGACCTTTTTGCGAGATACGGCTCGTGTTTTTTAAACCAGAAGCGAAGGACGATATCAAGAAGGTCCATGTACAAATAAAACAATTTATAAGTATAGAGTTCGTTTTGGAATAAATCATAGGAACCTCTGAAAATAAGGATGGATTTCTTTACAGACTTATTACCAATTTTTATAGATATACGATATAAATCTAGCAAATAGTGTGAGTTGTAATCCACAATATTTGTACCTACCAGGAGAGATCGCGAGAGATTTTGTGTGAGGGAATCTGGTAAACAATTCTGAAAGAGAGGCGTGCAAATAAAATCTTGAAAGCTAAAACATTTTGGCCTTGCGTAAAATAAAAGGGAAGGTTCATTTTATGTACTCTTGAAGGTATGTCATATGCACGCGACAAAGCAATATCTGTGTTTCGGTGATGGCAGATATTGAGCCAAATTCGCCTATCTAGTACTAGATGCCAATATATACAGATGATGTGTGAGGGTAGGTACATTTTACAAGGCTTTGTTGTTATTTTAACATAGAGCCTTAATTTAAAGTGGAAGTAATAGGATGATGTGTAAAATTAAAAAACAATAGTGTGGTTATTAGTTAAAAGCAACCTTGTTTTGTTTCTAAAATCAATACACATACCTATTAAATTAAGCTATTGAATTTTTCCTCTACCAAGATATTACCTCATAAATCCATTGTATACGGAAACTACTTTTTGAGGTGGCGAATAAGATATCTTTTGTCATTTTGATTAGATAAATCGGTATGTGAGGCACTTCCAAGACGCAAGTCGAAGATCCTTTTTTTCGTCCAAAATATGTAGGGTGTGCGCACTTAATCCTCAAGTTATCGTTTTATTTCATTCAGCTTCATCAGATGAATGTAATAACAAACAACTTTCAAACTGACCTTATTCTATTCCCTCCGAATTCTGTTCTCGTAAAGACAAAAACTTTATGGAGTTCAATAAGAACGGTAACAAAAGATGTGTTTTAAAAATAATTAAATTTATACAAATTTAGCAAAACAAGTAAATCACCATATGGCCTATATCCTATTGACGTATTATCACGCATTCTTGTCACGTCGCGAATATATCGCAGCATCACACTTTACGACTCTCGTAATACAGGAATAATAAAAGAAACATAATTTATGGCCAGCAATTCATGTGAAGAATACGCTCGGAACGTGATTTAATTATTTAAAGATTAATCATTTCTATACTTCAGTGTAGAGTACAGTTTTAGCAACTCTACAAATGCTGTACAAGATATAGAAGCGTTGCAATATGGCACATTAGAAAAGTAATGTTAATTGAATATTGATTTGTACATTTGCCAGCCAAATATTACTCACAGTTAGTTAATGTTGAAAGGAAACAAACCACAGTTTTCAGATGTCCCAAACGTAATAAATAGCCCGGCCAAAGTCTTCATATTTGTTAATGTGGTACACAAATTGTGTCTTGAAGTTTAAAGTAATAATGTCCATATAGAGCAGCATAGATGTAAACCTGCTTACCTGCATAGGTACATAAATTATAGAAAAAAAGGCTTAGTTTTCTTATGACGAAGGTCTGGCAGATTTAGGATCTACGCAGCTATTTTATTATTCTATAACTGGCAGAACTTATATTTCTAGAAAAATAAATAGTTTTACGTTCACTTCTTTCAATTCCTAAGAGCATTGAGGGTAGATTCATTAGTTTTTACTTTACAGCTTTGCGCACACAGGATTTTATTCAGCTTTCCACGCTACGTAGTGCCGTTAACCATAAATTACAGATCACTCCTCCATTAGCGTCAAGCAAGTATTTTTTCGTAGGAAACTCTTCATGATAATATTCCAGTATACGCATAGTCAGCGTTACCTTCTTGAAATTTCGTGTTAGTCCAATATATTGACTTTTCAGAGTGAAGAGGTGTGAAGTGTTTAGGTTTTAGTAAACTTAGATTAAATTTAAGTTTGTTATTTCAATTTAGATATTGACTCAGATAATAACTAAACAAAGTGTAAGAATAATTACATCATATCACATACAATCACCCCCTGATAGTTATTTTGAAAATATATTTCATGTACAGAATTGACCTCTCTACAGATTTATTATAAGTATAGATATAGATATTAAGTTAAAATTTTTAGTAAATGAATAATTTCTGTTCGTGGCCTTGCTTAGTAATTATACAATAGTGGTGTTAAGGACGAATTGAAATTTTCCCCCGATCTGCAGGGGTGGGTACAGAGAAATTGCCCTACTCTTCTCTAGCTAATACAGCTAATTTGACTTTATACCCCAGGATTAAACTAGTGCAAGTGCCCAATTCTAAGACAATCTTCGCGTATTTTTATTAAAGCCAGCATCTCACCCATAAATTGCATCCAAAATTCTAACCGACGTGGCACGTATCGGAGACAAATATGGGCAAACATAAATACATAAAGTGTCCAATCATAAAATTATACAGATACATTTTACGTGATATCATGAGCTTGTGTACTGTTAAAGAAATCGGGTGGATGCGAAATTCATTTGTCGGAATGTTATATGGGTCGCAAAACGCGTAGGCTTGTAAAAGAGCCGTAAACCGTGTTTCACGTGAGACGAGTTTGCTGCGAAACATTTCAGTATCAGTTATTTATATGGATTCGGGATAATCTGATTACCCAGGCTTTGGATTATGGGTGACACGTGGGGAAATCAGTTATGGTACTTTTTATGTCCAAATGAAACCACTACAATACGCATTTATTGGAAAAGCTCAATTGTAGTGTAAGAAGGTTTAATAAGTGTAGAAGGTAAACAGTAAAATATCTTGGGGTCGTGATTATAAATATTAAAGATGAAATATTGCAAAAACGTTCAAGAAACTAAACATTTGTATGTTAAAGGAAGCACATGTGATAGTTTGTTTTTAACTAGGTATCAAAATTAAAACCAATATAACGTTCCTTATTTTAAACACGGTCTACTTTTATGTCATACTCATTAATGTTTTGCGTTTGTCGACAATACTGTAGAGCCTTTCATTTAAAAACATTTTACCCGGGGAGGTTTTCCTTTGTTTGTATGGTACAAAAAAGCTGAATATGGTAACTAAAAAACATTGTACGTTTTTAGTACAAAACAGTAATGTTATACAGAAATGTTGTAGGCTGTCGATTTGTATCGGCTGTATTATTATGTCGGCTTTGTATTTTTAACAAAAAAAAAAAAATGAGATGGGAATAATTCTTAGCTTCTTTTAAAATTAGGAATATTTAAATATACGTATATTTAGTCTATTATAATAACGTCATTTGTACCCTTGCTTAAAAATTTTCTACAAGATTGCATTTTAAGTGATGAAGTGTAGCATGTCTGTGGCATTCTTATTAGGACTCTTTTAGGAAACTCAGAAGTTAGCTCTTCACCCGTCGTACTGTAACCAATTGTACTGTAGTACAATTGGTGGATACTCCAATAATCGAAATCACTTCCAAGAATAAATGTAACAATTAAATATTTTGTATGTAAATACTACCTTTAAAACTCGCCATAACAGTTGGTTTGTGTAGGGAAATATTAAGAAAAGATGAATAAATAAATTAAAATTCTTCAGACTGACACACCAATTCCCTAGTCCCAAACTAAGCATATGCTTGTGCTATAGATTCTAGGTGAACGGATAGACATACTTAAATACGTTTATAAACATCCATGACTCAAGCACAAACGTCCATGTTCATCACACGAAACATTTGCCCCTAGCGGGAATCGAACCCGCGACCCTTGGATTCGTGGCCAGGGTCTCTGACCACTCAACCAACGGGCCAGTCGAATACAAGTCAATTTAATTGATTTATAATAATTATCTAAGTATACCTTTCTATTTTAAAATTGATTATACACTGGGTAGCGGAGAGAATATAAAAAATTGGCTGCTGGCTCCTACTTTAATTACAATGTTTAGTTAACTAGGATGATTTTTAAAGACAGTTAAGATTAATAGGCAATCTACTATCGATATGTACAGTACTTAATTATAATTAAATTTGTTTTTTTTTAAATAATAAATGGATAGCTGCTGGATCTAGCAGCCGGATCTTTGATATTATCCAGAATATTGTAGGTATGTATTATAAAAATAGAAGAATACTTAGAATATCGCACTTTACTGTAATTGTCGCTGTAGTGTGAAGTGGTGATATGTAATTATTCACATAAATTCGGGAGTAAGTCTGTATTTATTTTCGTAGCGTCTCATGGTGCCCATCCTGGGGGCACTATTAAATTTTTAGCCAGTCATGAGTTTTTGTTTATGTTTATGAGTCGTTACCTCGGGAATGTCACCCGTTAAGCAAGAAGATTTTCAACAGTGCACTCTTTTATCGAAGTCATACTCATAAATAGTTTATTTCATAATACTGTCTGAAAATCGGATATCAAAATTTATATTAAAATACCTTTTGGCGCTTTTTGATAAAATCTAAATCAATGAAGTTATACAGTTTGCTCTTCCCAAATATGAAATTTCTGATGGCTTCAGTGTAACAAATGCTCACAATGGTTTGCTCAAGTAGTTCTTCTTTGATTTGATTACGAAAAGTTAGTGCCCCGTTCGTATCACGTCAGCTGTACTCAAAATCATATTTGAATTCGCAATCAGACATAGTATGTGTATCTTACTCAAATACTTGCTATCTTCAGTTCAACTACTGCTTGACGCCGTTAGTAATATTACCTATTGTAAAACAACATTCGTGGCAGTAACTATAAATCACGTTTAAATTGTTTCATAAAGCATGCCATTTTGGGACCAGTTTCAACATATATCAAAATGTTTGTTTTTTAATTGTAAGTAATTATTTATGTTGAAGTAATTGGAATAATAAATTTAAGTAATTGAAATACGTACCTATTATTAAAATGTTAACGATCCTCAGAATATTATCTTTGATCTCATCTGTTTTTATTAACGTATGTTCTATTCTTATGTCTGATATGTGAGGTTTATTTAAATGCAATGGAAGATATTGTAGTTGGACGTCCATTCAAAATGCATTTTACTCGGCTAGGCTACATAATAATCGAAAACGTATAACCATTCAGTATTTTAGAATCGTATTGCAGCACATAATCTCCTATTTCTGTCTACCGTCTACGTACGACAATCCCGTTGAATAAATGGCATATTCTTACATATACTCCGAATACTCAGGAACGACGACAAACATATTTCAGAAATGAATTTATCATGTATCTTGTTTAGTATATTAATGTGAGAACTATGTTTAATCTAGTCAACGATTTTAATGGAAATATGCGTTTATGGTAAAGCTAATATTTGGGAAGTCTTACACGATTTTAAAACACTACAAGTAAAATAATAAAATAGCCGTATATTATTTTATCACAAGTGCCATATTTTAGAAATAATCTACGTTTACCTTCAATTAATGAGGTTAATAATAATAAATATATTAGATACTTATTTGCATAGCAAGAGTGTTCCGACCCACAAATAGATATACAATACAAGGCTATTTTTAGGTTATGCGTAACCACTTACATACATAATTATTAAAAAATAAATTAAAATAAGCGAATTTTTGTTTTTTAATTTCCACACAAAATTACTAGAAAAAAAAATCGAGTAACATTATCGCCTTGTAATATTCGGGAGATCGTACATATTGGGACATCTTATTCTATTTATTCATACATTTCAACGTTCACATTGCACGCTACATGACATAGGTATATTTCGATTCGTTTTCTCCGATTGCGATTTCCACTGCATTTTACATGAGGACGAGATTTCATAAAACTCGGTGACATCTTATTTTCATCATGTTTTATTGAGTTCATACTTTTCACAAACGCTAAATCCTTTGCGTTTCCTTCCTTGCCTTTGCTATTTCAATTTATTTATTGATTTTATTAGTACTTTTCATTTTATTTGTTGTGTGAGAGTTCTGGGTTGGGCATTAAAGATAACATTCTTGTTTCTATGATTCCCATAAAAAATAGGTTTTTATGAAATACCTACCGCTTATGTTTTATATTATTATCTGTTATTACTACTTCTACTTACTACTACTAAACTTTACGCCACTTCCCTAGCGGGGTAGTCAGAGAGAACCGAACGCTTGTTAATTATTTGTTATTTTCTTTAAAAAATATGGTACGTATTTTATCATTTGACGGACATTTATTTTTGTTTCTTCTAAACATACAGATCACATCTTGTTGGTGAGTCAGAAGATGCTGCAAGTTTACATGGAGGCTTATAAACGCGTTGACTCCACATTAGTTTTATTAAGATCTTAGAGTTAGCTAACTTAGTGATAACTCTTACTCTTACTCTTATCATTTACGTAGCTACCACATATCATTTACTTGTTTACTACTTCTAAAATCATATATGAAACTAACACTATAAAAATATTATTATAAATAAACGAAAAATCTAATTAACCGAACCGCGCTGTAATGATTGCCTTAACATTTTTTGAATTCAGTTAAAATAAATCACCCGGTACTCGTGGCTGTGATCTGGATTTATAAAGCATTATCGCGGCTATGATGATAAATCGCCGCCATATTTCATGGCGGCCAGACGTAACTGGACCTTATTCTTTTAATGGTTTGATAATATTACAATTTTTTACGGACGACATTCTGAAAAGTGTTTTTAAGATAAAAGTAATATTTTTACCGGGTGACACAGATTTGGTCCGCCTTTTAGTTGTAAAATAGTACAAAAGAGCGTAGTATGTACATGGATATTTTGGTTCTTTAATATTTGATTAGGTAGCTACTTAATTAGGTAATATGACGCATCAATGATGACTTTACCTGTTCCAAACGTTTATAAATTGCATAAATACCGGTCAATATTGACTTAGTTTTTAGTGACTTTTTACGTCGAAAGACGTGTTTTCTAATTTTACATCAAATCTTTTAATTCGTGAATATAGGTATATAAAATAACTTGTCAATAGAATTGGAATTAACCTAGGACAAGTGTTTTCGACAATATTCGATATGTTAAATTCTATGCAAGGCATTGTGCGTGGTATTATTGTGTTACAATTTACTGACACCAAATGAGTTCTCTGGGCTATTTTAGTAGGTACTTCGGGTTTTTATTGCTTATCGACATAACTACATCCGTCTCAATTTCAACCTTAAGGTAAAAAACATATACTTAAATGTTTTTTTCAGCAATATTTTGATCTCAACTGTCATTTAAGGTGGAATTTTTAATTAACTTTATTGTTTATTTCCTCCTGCTAACTTGATTTTGATTTAATTAATTATTTTCCTCTTTGCATTTTTTTTCTATCTTACTTGTTAACGGTTACTTTGATTATTTATTTCGCTTTGTTGGGTATTATGTACCTATTTTACAAAGTTGCTCTTTTCAGTCGGTCATGGTAAGAACAAAATTAATGAAAAAGCCCCGCCATAAATTATAAAACGACGTAAGGAGCCGCCGACTTGATCGGGACGAATTAAATTTTGTGGAAAATCATTCTCCTGGGAATGAAAATACCAGAGAAGCATGTTTAATAAATTGGTCATATTTTTTCCTCGCAATAAGTTGTGACGGTATTATGCAAAAAAAGTAAATTATGTCCGTATTAAAGGCTACCTAAATGAAATTTGTATTCTCTTGTTTCCTTGTAAAGCTTTATCAAGGTAGAAAATAGCATAAAAAATAGTGATTTTGACAACATTTTATTAGCTTATTTTTATGCTTTACTTAGCTTATGATTTTCTCGATACGTTGAGATTTTATCAATTCTTAATGATCTTTCAATATTTGCTTAGATTTTTTCCCATGTTAATACTGTTGTTCAGCTATTCAGGGCATGTAACGAATCCAACATCATAAAGATCGGTCCAGTCCTGCTTAAGTTATAAACTATGCATCTAAGACGGCCCTTTCTTTTTTTTCTTTTTTTATATATATTCGTAGATTGTTAATAATGTCACAGGTTCGTTGGTCGAGAGGTCAGAGACCCTGGCCACGAAACCAAGGGTCGCAGGCTCGAATCCCGCTAGGGGCAAATGTTTCGTGTGATGAATTTGGACATTTATACTCGAGTCATGGATTTTTATAAAACGTATTTAAGTAATGTCTATCCGTTCACCTAATATCCATAGCCCAAGCTTATAAGCTTAGTTTGGAACTAGGGAATTGGTGTGTCATTCTGAAGAATTTATTTATTTATTATTAATAATCTTGGACGTAGTCATCTAAATCGTCACGCCATCTTTTCTTCGGCCTGCCCCTCTGGTGACGGCCTACTGGCTCCCATCTGGTGACGAATTTGAGTCCATCTTTCTGGATCCATCCTGCATACGTGACCTGCAGATTGGTAGACTCTAGCGACCAATTGAGTGCTGTGGAAAAAATTAGGTGAGGCCTTTGCTATACAGTGGGACAACACAGGCTAAATAATAATAAAAAAAAATAATAATAATGTAAGCTCACCCTGTGTACCTAAATCACTTTAGGAAATTACTTCTCAGCTAGGTCAGCTCCGCAAACATCACTGTGATGATAAATTTGTGTTCAGATTCCATGACTTGGAAAGCGCACGTAGTATCTCTAAATTGTATTACTTTTCTTCAAATTGGGTTACTTAACATCAGTAGGTACGCTTTCGGATTTCTAAACGACCATTACTGTAGACCTTCACGCCTGAAATCTTTGAAGATTCGTTCTAGGTTAGTTGAAAATTTGTGAAAAAGTTGTGACAAGTGGCTAGCTATATGATCACCTATATAATCACAAATTCAATACGCAATACACCATTTGTCGCCTTTTATGAAATGCAAAAACAATAAACCTACTGTGTTTCTTGAGTTCCAAACCAATATAGCGATACTATTTCGGTTTAGAGGTGTGTCTGTAGAGTCCCCATGAGTATTATGTAGCCCGTATCTGTTATGTCATGTATGCAGGGTCCTTGTCGAAATCAATAGATGGACGAGGTCACGACTAGCAATAAAAATGTCCAATGTAATGTCAACCCAATTTCATAGCCAAACACCCCGTTTTATGGCTAAAGTGATTTATATTTTCTTCAGTTTGATTGTGACAGTTGTTTTTTTTTTACCCGGATTTGAACCCACACCATTCGGGTTCGACTTCAATGTTTGCCGACTAATGCCACGGAGCTATCGAGCTTGATTGTGGTATTTGTACTCTGATAAATAATAACTTAAACTGCGCTTTGAACCACGCTGACAAGGAAGGTTAATACTAGGAAAGTAAAATTAATAGTCAACTAGCTGTTGTCCGCGGCAAGGCCTGAGTGTGAGTTCGAAAATGTAATTTTAAACTCACACTCGAGCGAAGCCGCCGGGCCAAGCCGGAACTTTGAATTTTTCGTGATAAAATATAGCCTATGCCCTAATCCAAGGTAGGTTTATGCCATCACCATTTTAACTTTTAGCCAAATCGGGTCTAGCGTTTTACCGTGAAAGAGCAACAAACATCCAAACTTACAAACTTTCGCCTTTATACTATTAGTAAGAAGTAAGTAAGTAATCAATAATTAATATTTTGACCTTACTCGATTATTTTAAATACTATTTCTATTTAAACATTGTCGTTTTGTCATATCATATTTATAACATCGAATTTTTAACAGTACCAGATTGCAAATAATTTGAAGGTTTATTATGTATTAAATTGTACAACAAAACCTGGTTTTGCTATTTCTTGTACATAGTTTAACAAGGCCATCATTACCTCTTTGTCCGTTTTTGGTACATTTTAGTCGAATTGAAATTGGCTGTCATAGTATCAGATACGTAGATAGGTATACCTTCATAAGACATTATTCTGAGTAGCTTCACAAGTTGCATAGCTTTGATGTTACATTACAGCATTATTATGATGTGTCTGATAATGGTATTATTATTAATTAAATCTGTACTTTAGGCATGTGAAGTGGGTGTATTATTTGTATGATATGTGATAATATAGTGATGTGTGATATTGCGGCATAATTTGCCTACATTGGTTTAGGTTGTACAAATATATTTGAAAATATTATTGTAGTAAGAGGCTATTTTACTCAAAAAAAAAAATATATAAGTAAGTATATACCTAGTCCATTATAGAGACTACAAAAAAAACTTGGTTACGTATTTTTTCTTTTGTTCAGTATACTAAAAATATGAAGATACAGTGTAATAAAGTACAGCGTGACGTAATTAGATGCGTAAAATTTTATCGCCGCCTAAGGACCAAGAGGTCCCGGGGTCAAATCCATCCCGGGTCGGGCCAGCAATTTGTAGCTAGGTTTTTCGATATTGACATTACTCAGAAACAGGCCGGTGTCTGAAAGTTGGCGGTTTTGTCACCCCCGTGCCTCGGAAAGCACGTTAAGCCGTTGGTCCTACGCCTGAACTGTCTCCGGTCATGTCGGGTTTCCGTCTCACTGGACTCTAATAGTAAAGGAACAGAGAGTGCGCCTATGTTTGCGCAGATACCTGTGAACTATAATATCTCCTGCGTAGCGGGCTAATCCTCGTTCGGCCGCCGTAACCGAAGTCGGTTAGGAGGATATTATTACATAGCATAGTTAACGTTTCGAAAAATTAATTGTAGGGCACTGCAGGTTTATTAAGCTGTATTGAGTAAATAACAAATTTTGGGACTATGGGCTAGTTTTATTTCTGTGCGATTAAAAGATTCGCATACCATAAATATGTATGATTTGTACACATATCTGTATGACTTCCAATGTTTCCAGAGTTTTTATCGATAGCCATGTTTAGATTATACAACGCTATGGTTTGGAATATTTTGGTATATTAATGTCTCGAATCGAAAACCTTTAGTCATTTATCAAAGGCTTCCCAACTAAATAGGTAAAATAGACGGTGAGTAAGCACAAATTTTATAATAGATTTTTTTTATAAGAATCTTTTCAACGAGCAACTTTTTTCATGTATCGTTTTTGCTGCGGAAATCTTAATTAGATGAATGATCTTGATTACACTTCAGAGTCCGCACTTCCTTCCTGTGATTAATGAAGCAATTTATATTTAATCTCTCAGATATCGTCTTATGTGTATATAAATGGTGGCTTCATGTATAATTAAGTAATTAATGTTCATCCATTAGGTAGGCTTCGGATTGGCTGGAGTTTCTAGTAGCACTTTTGATTTAATTCTCCTAATGGTTAGGTAAGCAACTGATAACATCCAAACACTAAACATTACTTAACTACTTGATTCCATTAACAGTAGGTAATTTGGAATGAGCACGTGTACGAAATATTCTATTCAGTGGGTAAGCTTTGAGTAAGTTCGGAGAATAGATTTTCAATAGTTAGGTAAATCTCACTTTATTGCCTTCGCCATTCAAAAATATAGGTACCTAAGTATACTGTAAATAAGTTTTTATCCAAACTGTAGTGTTAATTTAAAGCATTAACTTATTTCAGTTAGCCTCAGCTAATCAAAGAATAAGTTACAGTTACTACAATAGAATCCATTTTTTATCGCAATTAGGTAACATTATTCACAAAATGTATTGTAGAAATATTTTTAAATATTCAATTCGATCAAGCCAAGAATATCCCATAAATCAATTTATAATTTAGTACAAACGTTTTCCTTTTATTTTAGCTAGACAATTTTTAAACGAACGTTTTAAAAGCGCCGCAGGAACTTTATGGGTTAAAGGGTTAAAAAGTATTTAAGCACCAACCAACTACATTACTAAGTAGGTTTTTTTGTAGGTCGCGGTGACCGGTTTAGTAAAAAGTGTCGTATAAAGGTGTTCAATAAGTTCTCGAAAGCCTTTCACAGTTATTGCCTTGATGCCGCTATCCAGTTGCTTTCCTGGCACTCAAGGAAATTGCGTGCCCATGTAACTATTTTGCGTAGCCTTTCAAGCTGTTTTGTGTCAGTAAGGAAATTAAATATACATTTTTGCAAAGTAAGCAAATATGCAGTTAATAAAATTGCGCGATCATTTGGCGATGTATCACATATTTCAATTGCGTATTTGTGATATTTGATAATAATTACTTACGCTCTATTGATACGACATTACTTATCTAATATGAAAAGCTAAAACATAACAATAACTTAATAATGATGATATAATAACAATATCACAAAAGAGTATAAAGAACTTATTTATATAGGTTTTACCTGAGACTTAGACTAAGTGCAATTAGAGAACTTTAGCAATTTGCCATTAGAAAACAACAATTAAAAAATATATGCATAAGACACAAACTTCCTTCCACATCAACATTGTTAAAATATAGGTCATATTTCATAGGAAACTTGCTCAGGCAAGGCACTGCGCAAATAGCCGTAAAGAGCTTTGAGCAAGCGGCAGCTCTCCGCCATCGTATTATCGGACATAGCATCCTTTAAGCTGCTCCAGAAATACAGTTGGAAACTTGTCCCTTGCGAACAGTGGGCGAAATTGCATAGTGCTAGGAATAAATTAGTCGGCTAGTTAAGTTTGTTCTCTCTAAGCTTATTGTCCAAGAATATCTAATGATTCTATTGTGTACTCGACATTACCTTATGAGAGTATGACTCAGCATGTCTGCTAGGTATAACAATTGTATTTTAATGTCGAATTGAAATCGATTCAGAAAAAACCCGGTAGCTAACGTAGATATTCCATATTCCTCCGCACCGTCACTCTCATAATCCCCGAAAGTGTGGCAAAAGGCCAAGGTGGTACTTGTTTTATAAACCACATACAGCTAAAAGTTTTATGGAAAATTGTATTGTCACAAACCCAATACATACACCATCAGGCCCCTTTTAGGACATGCTAGTTATAAATGATTGAGACGTGCCAAGATGTGGACAGACGCATATTTGTCTGCAAGAAAAACAATAGGTACTTCATATCAAAATAAAATTAGAATTCTAAACTAAAATACAAAAATAATAAAGGGTATAAAAAGTATTTATATAAAAGTGATGAGGCCAGCGTCGGCAACACTACTAGCTAGGCGTAGAACACAGTTGGTATGTTTTTTTTTTACTTTAGACCATTATGGGACACGTCGATTATAGAACCCATTCACAGATATAAAGTCTGGCTACGAAGGTGACTGTCGTTTACGAATGCACACACGATCAATCTTAATATATATAAATTACGCGTCACGTTGTTTGTCCGCGATGGATTCCGAACCTACTTAACCAATTTTAACCAAATGTGCACACCGTAGGTAGTTTGATCCAACCTGAAAGATAGGATAGCTAATAACTAACTAACCAACTAAACTTCACGCCACCTCCCTAGCGGGGTAGGCAGAGAGAACCGAACGCCATATGGCACGATCCTTACACACCTCACTCGCCTCTTCAACATTCATAATCCTTTTCATACAAGCTCTACGGTTTTTATGACTCCTAACATCACCTTCTTTTAATACACGACCAATCTGGTCGTGGTAGGTGAGCCTGGGCCTTCCGCGGCTTCTACATCCTTCCACTTTCGCATTGTATATCTGTTTAGTCAATCTTTCGTCATCCATTCTTTCCACATGTCCGAACCACCGGAGCATGCCTCTTCTTACCTTGACTCCGACGCTGTCCTTCAGACCAACTCTCTTTCTTACATCATCATTCCGAAAGCAGTCTGTGAGCGATACACCGCAGATTTTCCGCAGCGCACGCATCTCGACCGCGTTTATTCTACTTTCATGCTCTTTCTGCCATACCCAACTTTCGCTTCCATATGTTAGCGTAGGAATCAGCACCGCATTGTGTATGGCGAGCTGGGCCTTCTGGCTTAAGATTTTGCTGCCTAAAAGTTTTCCTAACGCTCCATTCACCCTATTCCCTGCATTCACTCTTCTTTCTATATCAGCGGAGTACCTTTCATCTCTACTAAATGCAGATCCTAGATATACAATACAATTACAATTTCATTCACCTGTTCCAGCACTACATCGTCAACCGTTATCCTTGTATCCGTTCTGGTTTCATCTCTTTCAAACACCATAATCTTTGTTTTCTTCGCATTCAAATGTAAGCTTCTCTCCTTGCAATCATCTTTCAATGTTGTGACTAGTTGCTGCAGATCCGATGCCGACTCTGCTAGAAGTACGGCATCGTCCGCGTAAAGCAAGCAGTTCACAACCAAGTCACCCATACGCACTCCAACAGCAGAGCAGACAGCACGCATCCTTGTCTGACACTAATATTGACGTCAAACCAGGGTGACAGGCTGCCCTCCACTTGCACACATGCCGTACAGCCCACATAGGTGGACTGCGCAGCACGAAGCAATGCTCCATCAATCCCATATCTCGGCAATATGTCCCAAAGGTCCTTTCGTACAACCCTGTCAAAGGCCTTCTCCATATCCACAAAACCGCAAAAAACCCTCTGGCTTTTGGCCAGATGCTTCTCCACGATGTTGCGAAGAGAGAAGACTTGATCCGTGCATCCTCTACCATTCCGGAAACCTCCCTGTGCCTCCCACAACATTCCATCAGATTTCACCCTCATTCTCCTCTCAATAATCTTGCCATACACCTTTGCTGCTAAGCTGATCAAACTGATGGCTCTATGGCTGGCACAGTCCATACGTGACCCAGCACCCTTGTACAGAGGCACGATGACTGCCCGTCTCCAGTCCATTGGGACCTTTCCGTTTCTCCAGCATAGATTG
The DNA here is from genome assembly GCA_951394215.1 of Glyphodes perspectalis. Lineage (NCBI taxonomy): Eukaryota > Metazoa > Arthropoda > Insecta > Lepidoptera > Crambidae > Glyphodes > Glyphodes perspectalis. The sequence continues at coordinate 10,510,073 of OX596203.1, forward strand.
CACAAGAACCAGAAAGCGTCCTGGACGCTAGCGCCACCTAGCTTGATCATCTCCGCAGATACCTTGTCTATTCCCGCGGCCTTTCCACTTTTCAGACTTGGTATCGACCATTCAATCTCATTCATAGTGATGTCTTCATCAGACGCTGGCATTACAGAATCAGACATAGCCTCACTCTCAGTGCCAACATCAGAGATATACTCATACATTTCTCCAAAATATTCACTCCACCGTTCTAACACCTCATTCGGGTTTGTAGGATAGCTTACATCAATATTTAACCCGATTAAGTGTCATTGACTGGTAGGCGGAACGAAGTTCGGCGGGTCAGCTAGTTGATATATAATTGTAGATAATTGCCGTAACTAAAGTCATGGACGAATTGGTTGAACTTAGTATGTCAGATAAGTTTAGGCCAAAGCTTGAAACAGACATCCCAGATAAGACTCTGATTAAACGAACCCAAACGTCCCAATCCTTAGCTAGGCTCAGGCTCAAGTAATAAAAGTCCACATGCCAGAAAAGCGGGAGTATGTTTGACCTTCTGCACTAAGTACATACTATGTACTTAATACAGAAAGTCAATTTTAGTATACCTATACAAAAATTTAAACACGGGACAAATATTTTCATTCAAAGAATCAGTATTAAAAAAATATAATAGTATCTCAAAAACTGATGAAGTTAGAAACTTTCTGGCGAGTATGATTTTGCGCTTATTACGGCGTTTGCGTTGATTAGAAATAATATCAACTGGACGCATGCTTCATACAGTTTTTATTAAGGTGTTATTTTATTTAAGATTTTGCATAATAAAATATGTTTAAAATTAATCATGGTATAAAACTGTTACAGACAGTTTTCAGATTTCTTATATATTAAAAGTAAGGTTGTACTTCTATCAACTTTTGAAAATATAAAAAAAAAGTGTTACTTTTTAACATCTATATTGGTTTGATTCCCAAGGGATGATAGGTTATGTGCTGACTTCATAAAGGCATTTCCCACATCCTTCCATAATTATCTACATACCTATGTCTGCCGCAGACTTAGAAAAAGAAGTACTTTTTATTAAATTTTTCCATATCGTAGTAAATTTTTTGTATTTGTTAATCTGACCTTTTTTCACCTCACCTGCCATATTCACTACGAGACGTTCAATATGGAAATATCAGATAAAACATACTTTGTCTTATAATGTAACCATTTCATATATTTTTACCATAATTTTATGATTGCTCCATCATAGATGGAATCTGCGTGTCCACCCCACAACAGCATAGCTTAATTTAATAAAAAATCAAGATCTAGACGTGAAAAGAAATCTCTACGTGTGTGTAACTAAGGTTGATAATATTTGCGAACATTCGTGTGCGCATCGTGGTTGAAAGATTACTCACAAAAAATGCCTATTCTATAAAAAACTTTTTACGCATGGCCGGTCATATTTCTTATCCAAAGACCAATTCTTACTAAGCAAAAACTTTGGGACTCCTCCAAACTCTAAGAATTTAAATCCAAACTTTTAGGTCGTGTTCGAAATTGTACCTATTATATAACTTTGCTTAAATATTATTTCTAGGTGCGGTGTTCGTAAATACGTATTTATGTAGTGATCTTAGGAGTAAAGCTAAGTAAAATTTGGCTAGTGTGACTATAGGTTAATATAATCAATTCTATCTGTTTCTAAAAACAACTTTGCGTTCTTCTCGCAAAATTGTTCGGTTTGTGAGTTTCTAGAAGATCTACTGTCCATAATAATTGACAGGCCCGTTGGTCGAGCGTCGCGGTTCACAAAACCAAGGATCGCGGGTTCGAATTCCGCTAGGGGCAAATGTTTCGTGTGATGAATATGGATGGACATTTGTACTCGAGTCATTAATGTTTATAAACGTATTTAAGTATGTCTATCCGTTCGCCTAGTATCCATAGGACAAGCTTATAAGCTTAGTTTGGAACTAGGAAATTAGTGTGCCAGTCTGGAGAATTTATTTATTATTATTATAAGGAAACTACTAACTAAAGACTACCTTATCACTCAAGGCATCGCAATGCGTGTAGACCATCTTGTGTCAAAAAAGAACATCTCACTCAGCGATATACCTACCTACTTTGTCGCTTTAAGCATATGAGATAGTGACTGTGGAGTATTCGCCCGTCCCAATCGCTCTTTGGCGATGTGATAGCCCAGTGACAAAACTATTTTAACCACACATACATTTGTTTTTACTGACTAGTTCTTTGTGGTTCTTCTCGATGATCATCTGTGGAAGGGTAGATGCCCAAGATTTTAAATATCATGGATTACCTAATATATTAGAACTTATAAACCGCGGGATAATTATTGTGGATGTAGTCTTTTGATAATCGTAGAAGTATTTTCTTATAACTAAGTTAAATTAATCTAAGTTAAATCTGACCAACTTACTAAACTATACAATATTATTTATCGATCACGCGATCGACTCGTTAACAAACTTAACTAAATGTTAACACTATAACTGGTGAACTTCGATCCACCTGCGATTATATTATTATCAAATCAGAGAATCACTAAAAAGTTTGTACCTTTCAAGTTAACGACTCTTTCTGTTTCAACTATACATTGAACTCGCTAACTTAGGCAATATAACATTTTACAACCTCTACGATGTGTTTGATTAGAATTTTAGATATTATATAGAAGTTTCCTTTTACAGGAAAATATTTACTCCTCAAAGCACAAAAGCGATGTTTTAAATGTACTGTATGTAGTAATACATTAGTTTTGTTATTACAGAAACTCGAGAGAAATCTTAAATGACTATTTCTAAATGCGAGCAAAGAATTTTATCCTTATATTCTCTCTCTAATTTTGTTACTAATTTCAAACAAATACCAATCTCTACATTAAGGAATACTTTGATTATCAGTAAATAGTTGGTTGAATTGAACTTAATTGAAGTGTAACAATTGATATTGACTTTAAAAGGGAACAATCCCTCCAAAGCTGAATTCCGTAGTACCTACGTAGCCATATAGTAAAAAAAATATATATGGGTGGGTAGATACAGAAAAAAGGTAGATGAAATACTGCTTGCATATTTTTTTCGCTGAGTAATCACCAAATAGCCTCGTCAAAATCCCGAATTGATTTTCCATGTTTATGCCATTGCATAAGAATTATTATGCATTTATAATTTAATAGATTGCTAGATATATGTGTCATGGACGAATAAAAATTCTATTCAAATCTAAAACAGACTAGGGAAGTAAACCGTTAATGTAATTGCAGCTAAGTTAGATTACTTTTAGCCATTTCGTTATGAGGTACCTATAATAATATTATTCCGCTCAAAAGTTGGATGTACCTAAGCGCCACAAGGCAGTTCTGATTATATTATTCATGTATTCGTTTTTGAAGTTTAATCTTACCTTGCATTATTCGATATAACAACATAACATGATCGAGACGAGACAATCGAAAATTCATCCATTTGTTTCTTTTTCGGTTGCAATTGTGGAACCAACAGAGACAAATGCAATGTTCTCGACGACGAAAGCCAGCAGGCCAAATAATTGAAATCACTCGTCAGTGGAGCATTAATCAGTCAGCGATTGAAGTTCATCAACAAAAATACCAGCATCATCAATCTCTGAGCCCAATTCAAATCAGAAACTTATTTCAGAACGGTTACGATCGAGTCGGTTATAAAGTACTTTGAGCAAATTTAATTAACTGCTATTTGTGTCGGACTATCGGTAGGATACTTTACAAACAACTTCGGTCCACGTTGAGCATGCTATCGACAACGGCTAAACATAGGATACGTGTATACCAAGCACGGTTCTAATTAAGTTAGATTAAGCGCCAATAAAGATTGGCCAATGGCACACAATTTTATGAACGCTTTGCTAAAATTTCGGAAAATTTAAACAAGGAGAATGTTCTACTTCATTGCCGGACGAGCCTTCTTGGTGTTTTTTTTTTCTATCCCTGCAATATTGAACCATAGATCTATACTAATAATATAATATAATACTAATAATATAAAGAGAATACATATTTGTTTGTTTGAATTAAATAGGCTTCAAAACGACCGATTTGAAAAAATCTTTTACCAATGGAAAGCTACTTTATCAGCGAGTTACATAGGCTTTATTTTATTCCCGTTTTGCGATGGGAACAGGAACTACGCGGGTGAAACCATGGGGCGCTACAAGTATGTAATATGACGATTCGTTTGACGTTTCAGAATTCTGTCCGTATTTCGGGACCTAATAACTCAGTGGTAATAACAGGACACGCTAGTATTGTTTTGTCTAGCCCCTTGTTCCCTTACTAACATCGGTTTCCAATAACGACTTCGATGGCGCAAAGGTTTATGCGTCGATCTGAAGCGCAGTTTCGATTACGGCTAGACAAGCCAGATAAGCCAAACAAACTTGTTTAAGTAGGCTTGGATCTAATATCCTGGCAGACGTTCCTCAGTAAGCGTAATTTAGTACTCAAACAAGGCAGGCAAGTTCCAATTTTCTTGGTGGAACATTTTTTGTGGATGTTTTTTTTAACTACAATGGATAGATCCGCTTAGATCTTGACCCCAGAACTGGTAAGTCAATTTTTTACCTAGATTGATAGAAGGGATAGTCTGGCCTTCGTAATGCTTAGACAGAGAAACCAGACAAATTGGACCTTAAGTACAAATCTAAAGTCATTTGTGGGGGACGATTTCTTTCCGTTTTCTCGTTAACACTAAGTTAATTTAATCGGTTAATTTAATTAGTTTTAGAAAATCCAGAGAGATGTTCTATGTTTTTTATGCACAGATCTACATGTTTTGTTGATAAATAATAGGAGTTGATAATACTTTATTGGATGTTTAATATGGTATATGCTATTTGGCACTATTAGGTATCACCACTATTTTCTAGTTTACTAAGAATTTTATTATAATGGAAGGTAAGATAGATACAAATAAGTGTCTACTAATCGTTTAATCAATTAGTTAGCTAATTGTATAGGTAATAATTATTATCCTTGGGGGAGGCCCATGTCCAGCAGTGGACGTCTTTCGGCTGAGATGATGATGATGATGATGATAGGTTATAATAGTAACTAGACTATATGACCTTGTAACCTTGTGACAAGCGATGCGCACGCAACATACAGTGTTTAGTAAGGTGTAACATTATTTAAGGTTTTTTAAATAAGGTTAAGTAAATAATGGTTTAAGGATAAAGGAGCGGCGGAAGGCTCAGGCTCACCTACCACGAGCAGATTGGTCGTGTATTAACAGAAGGTGATGTTAGGAGTCATAAAAACCGTAGAGCTTGTATGAAAAGGATTATAAATGTTGAAGAGGCGAGTGAGGTGTGTAAGGATCGTGCCATATGGCGTTCGATTCTCTCTGCCTACCCCGCTAGGGAAACGGCGTAAAGTTTAATTAGTTAGTTAGTAATATGGTACAAATAAATACTTACTGCTATCGATTATAATAACGATTCTGTATTAACAGTTTTCAGGCAATCTTAAGTGAAGAATATCTTTATTGACATAATTATATAATTACATCATGTTTTAGTATTTTTTTTGTTGATAGAAAACTATCCATGATGATACGTAAATACCTACAGTGCGATGCGATACGCCGTAGAGGAGCCCGTTCAGCGCTGTTACTGCAAATTGAACCTTTACAACGTCTTTGTTCGAAACTTTAGTGCATTTCGAATTCCTTATCAGACTCTTATTTTAATTCAATTGCTTCAATCAGCAAACTCGACCTCAAATCGAATTGATTGTGCAATTTGCATTGAGCAGTTCATGCTCTTTTTGCAGCCATTTGGCAATCGGCTTATGCATTTTGAGAATTTGCTGCTAATCACTTTGAGTCATTTGCATTAAATATAATAATTCTTGTTCTTATTTTATAATACTTTCTAGCTTGAAAGGAATACTATTCTTGCGGTAGAAGTTGATCTCACTTCTACCGCAAGAATACCCTTTTTGGTTAGTTTTTTTAAATATTTAATCATACTTTTCGTAAAGATGCACCCACTATACAAGGAAACAAACATTACAGATTCTATTAAGCATTTTTTTTTTGTGACTAGGTTGATCTTAATCTAAAACACATTGTCATGTATTATTACTTAATGTAAGTATATTGGACAATTTTTAATATCGTCACGAGATCGGAAACATTTCTATCTATTGTAGTTGGTCTAAGTCAGCCTTTATTCAGCAAATATTCGGTATTTGGCGAATTTGACCAATAATAAAATATAATAGAATAGCAATAGCAATCACTTAATTTTCTTTAAAGTAAATTTACACTTAAGACCTGCCTTACACTTAATACTGTTCTGATTGTCTCTATAAATAAATATATATGTTACATAGCAACTACAGTACAGCAAGATGTGATCAGTTCGGTTTTCGCTTAATGGTGTTAAGTTTGAATTAAATACAACTTACAATTTGTATGATTCTCAAGTAACGGTGCAGTTGGCGAAGATAAGCCTGACATTGTGCGAATCGTCATGATTGATGCATTACACGTCAACTTAGAAACTTACATTACATTAAACATACAAGGGTATATTCGAAACAGGTCGAATAGGTATTCAGTATACGTTGCAACTCATACACAATTTACTTCCTCCGAATTATTAACAAAACAGTTATCGCCGCCTGTCAAGGGTCATTAGAGTTCGTGACTAAACTATGTGATGAATTAAAGTTTACAATCATCGTTAAGGACTTTCGAAAGCAGTAAAGACCCCTGTCGTTTTTTAACGTAATCACAATCATCAAGAGCCTTTCCCTGGAACAAAGCCCTTTCGTACGAATTAACTACGGCAGATGGCGCCAATAAGGGATAATAGTACTTGGCGATGTCAATAGGTGGGGACATCTACCCACAAACAGAATTGGTTTGATATGTAGACTAGAATCACTCTAGGATCCTCGTACACTGATAGTTTATGAAGGACTGATACTTAACCCAGAAAGTACTTTTAGAATTTGCTGTAGGTACCAGACGGCTTAACTGTAAAGCATGAAAAATTAATTTGATTCAGGCACATAGATAAAAGTTGATTTTGGTAAAGGCGGATTTAACTTAGGTATTTTGTTTCATTATTTACATTCTAATTATTTATATAAATCACGTACCCTGTACATACATGCATGTGTCATACCACACACATGCATTACTGCGTTAAACTAAGATATGTATTTATAAACTATCTGCTTAGTAAAATAAAAAAGACATTTAGGTACCTAACTACCTATCACCAGTCTACATTATGCGGAGTTTTATACACACTACATTGATAATGATACCTACAAGTGTTCTAAAATCGACGATTATGATACGAAATATGAAATATTCAACAGATATAGCGTATGAAAAAATATGTTTCAAAGAATGATATAGATAAAGTGTTTTATACGAAAGCAATTGGCATGAGCTTACCTACTAACAGTTTTTCCTATCCTTGAGAAATAAGGCGCTTAAAAATATCTGTCTCTTTAGGGTTCCATGCGTGTGAATTCCAATGAGGGTTTTTTGAATTAAAACATCCAAAAGATGGCGTAACTGTGACTTGCGGTCTTGTCACCCTCCTCATTGGTTAGTTGTCAGACCAAACTCACATGCTGTCAACAAGGAGCCAATAGTGACAGTGATAAGACCACGAGACTCCTTCGTGCCATCTGGCGGTTTTTGTATTTTTGAAAACCCTCATTTTATTGTAAGTGCGGTTCTTACTACCATTAATGTTTTCGGCGAATAGTTCATACAATCTCAATTTTGTTTATTTGGAATATTGAAATGACTGCCGATTGATTTTCTCAATACAGACAAGGGAACCACACAAATTGGATTACTATTCATAGTTGCTATCTTGACTTTGGTTTCACCCAGGGCCAGCTTAAAGGTGGTGGTTTTATACCACATAATATGTGGTATAAAACCATTATATATATTATAATGACATTAAACAGAAGAACGGGCTGGACCTAGAAATAAAAATACTTACATGTGAAATTTGTGTTTAGTTATGATAGATTTTGTTTAGATTTAATGATAGATACTGAAATGGTAAATCGTTTAAAATCACAGCATATACCATAGATTTAGGATGTACAAGATACACAAAGACGGCTCGGAGACATGACCAAAACAAATTTAAACATGTGTTGGTTGACGTCTATGTGTGGGTTAAAAATAGTGTTGTCAAAGACGCACTTTTACATTATCGACTGATTCAGTTGTATACCTACTAATAGTATAGGTATTTAAAACACATTTTTAAACTTTTGATTAATTTATGGCATTGATGAAATCAGCAGTTGTTTATATTAGGTAAATCGGAATTAGTCGGTAAGAAATCGCATTCTAAGCAGTTCTATAAACAATGAGATGGTAAAATGTATTCCTTCTATGATTTATACCTATAAGACAAAAAGACATGACTTTTGCTTTGACTGATAGAATGAAATGAAACAAATAATATATTAGCAACTTTTAATTTGGTGACATTTAGTTATTTAAAAATAATATGTAGTGCAACAATTTTTTTGTTGCCGTCATTTGCCGTCAAAATGTTGGCTGCAGATAGTGGAGTTCTTATTGGGAGTTCAATCTAGTCTGTCTATATCTCCGTATCCACTTTTTACACAATGCTGGGTTGCTTGGAAACCTAGAAAAATTATCAGTTACTTAACTAACAAATTTACGGAGATAATGAGTTCCCAATGTGAATATAATTATGTTTCAACATAACTTGGCTAAATGACTTTGTAATCATGTCATGATGTCGCTAAAAGACGATTAAGTTTTTCGTAACCAAACTATTTACTATTTTACACAATATTTTCCCCAATTCTGTTTATAATCACGATGTATACTTAGAAAGATCAATTATAATCAATATACTATTGTAAACATATTTTTCTAAACCGATTACTAGCAACAATTTGACAAAATATGGTTCGAAAAAATCTAATGATAAAATCGTATTTACCTGTGAAAAGTGTATTTATTCGAATTATTTCGTCGTGTAACCTCTCAATCGCGTACAGAACAAGTCACCTTAATTGCACATTTAATATTCTCGATTATAATCCAAGGCTTAATACATAAATGCACAAATTTTACTGCGACGTAGAATAGACCGGGTCGCTAAGGCCTCTTACTCGCAAAAACATTGACATATAGGTACTTCATTTGCTGTCTCTTTTTCTCTCGGGCGGTTTGCATTTCAGCAGGATTTCTCGCTCCCACGCTTTATGTATCTTTAGCGTAGTCAAAAAATTCTAAATCTATGGCGTATACATAAGAACAAATAAGTAACAAATGGTGGAATGTGAACCTCATTGCTCGAAGTCGACTCGCGCTTGGCCGTTTTTTCTCCAATTGTTTTCACAGAGAAGTTACAAATGTTTTTGTGATATTGCAATCTACAAAAGAGGTTTACCTGGTTTTTACCTAATGAGTTTATTTCTGGAGTGTACAACTTCTAGGTTTTGCAAAGATGTCTTTTCGTAGCAGTAAGGAGAAAATATCTGATCAACTACCCGGCCCGGCTTCGTAAGGGTGGATAATTTTTTTTAACATTTTGTGATAAAAAAATAGAATAGAATAGAATAGAATAGAATAAATATTTATTTGGCACAAATATTACTTATGTTAATCAAAAATTATGTAGCATTCTAATGGTGTTATAACTTTTGGATTCGGTTCAGTATTTTTTGAGTTTATTTGCTACAAACATACAAATCTTTCCTGATTTTAATATTAGTATAGATGAAAATTGCATCACGGAAGATAGTATTCAAAAACAGGAAGCATCTTGCAAAATTATAGCAAGCATTAAAGATCAGTTGGTCTTATCTACTAATGTTTTCTAGTGCATATTCGTACATTTGGGCATAATATACAAACGATTACAATGAATTATTTCCTTAAAAAATATTGTCACTGCCTTTTTTACCCAGAGTCTAAGGAAAACTCTAGTCATATATATTTTAAGTTTTTTTTTTCAATGACATAATTCGATGTTTCAATTGCTTTAAAAAAAATATTGATACATACAAATGGAGTGAGTGGACAAATGGACTTCGATCATTAAACCAATTCGTTAGGAAACTTAAGAACAGTACTAAGTCCTTAATATGACAATGTTCATATAACGTTAATCTGACTTGTATGAAACATGAGAACAAAGCATAATTCATAATGTTGTGTAGCATCTAGTTGTCGCCATTGTGTTCGAAGGAGACAAAACCCTTTTACGCCCACACGTTGTAATTCTGATTGACACCTAAGCCTCTGCTGAAATTGATCCTTTGCCGCATTAAGCTTAAATGTACAAGTAATTTTAGTAACGTTGAGACTGTTTCTTTGCATACGTACTTCAAAACGTTAAATGTAAACTCGAGTAGGTACCAAAAGGTCCAAGGTACATAAAATTTAACTAGCTGTGCCCGCGGTTTCACCCGCGTTTATGGTTTATGTTATATAGCCTATAGCCTTCCTCGATGAATGGGCTATCTAACACTGAAATATTTATTCAAATCGGACCAGTAGTTCCTAGGATTAGCGCATTCAAGCAAAAAAAGAAACTCTTCAGCTTTATAATAATATTAGTATAGATTTAAATATCATACATAGGTTTGTATTGGTTCATTTAATGACGCACATTGTTGTAAAAAAAACGCAAACAGCATTGTTATATTAAATCGGTGCATAACCCTTCTGTAACTGGCTGTAATTACGATGATACATAAAATGGTCAGAATCACATCTTATATCATAATCACAGTGTTGACATAAATACACAGTATGGTATCAATATTTTTAACCGACTTCAAAAAAAGGAGGAGATTCTCAATTCGTCTGATTTTTTTAAATTATAACTTAATAGCAGCGACTCGCGGTTCCACCCGCGTAGTTCCTGGTACCGTGGGAATACGGGGTTAATTTAATTTAACCTATGTTACTCGCTGATAAAGTAGAGTAAGATAAATTGATTTGACTGGCTCGATGGCGCATTCGGTAGTGACCCTGCCCCATCCATCAAGAGTTGTGGGTTCGATCCCCACCCAGGACAAATATTCGTGTGATGAATCCTTGTGTTTGTTCTGTGTCTGGGCGTTAATATTGAGTATTTAAGTATATATTTGTAATTGTTGTTTCTGATATCTGTAACACAAGTGGTTCAGCTACTTACCACGGAGTCAGATCAATGTATGTGATTAAGTCTTATTTAAGTCCTATTTATTATTTATTTTAATTATTTATAAAGCTTTCCATTGACTACAGAGTTTTTAAATCGGTCCAGTAGTTTTGGAGCTTATTCGATGCAAATAAACAAACAAACAATAAAATCTTTCCTCTCTATAATATTAGTATGATATATCTAATATGACAAATCCCCTTTAAATCATAAGCTTGTAGCTTAGAATCTATCGGTACATCATATAATGATATTTAATACTGTTTTGGCGAGTGTAGTTACAACTGAAAAGTCATACCGTAGCTTTAAGAATGACGTTACCAATTTTTAGTTTACGACAGGTCATTGCACTTGTGTTACAGTGTAACAGTGTTCCTTTGTTCATTCACAGTTTCCTTGACGGAATTGGTTCGAGCCAACATATTAAAAAGCATAAACAAGCGTTAAATCACAATCTGCTTTCGGAATTTCGAAATTCCGTGAGAAAACATTGGTTTAATTGAGAAACGACGCCAGCTTGTTTGTTATTAATATCCATACTTTTGCCATTGGGCGAGTGCCTGAAATAAACATGTTATGATTTTCTTTGTTATTTCAATTTGTGTTGAACCCTAATTCTATGTTTGGATGCAGTATACATATACATAATACAAATGTTTTATGGCAAGAGTGATTTTCTGGGCGACACCAGGCACCAGGCGATGCGTTTTATACAATTGCATTCTTGGATATTTTGGCCCGTTGACTGATTTGACTGGCCCGTTGGTCGAGTGGTCAGAGAGAGACCTTGGCCACGAAACCAACTCCGACAAATCCGGTTAGGGGCAAATGTGTTTCGTGTAATGAACATGGACATTTGTACTCGAGACATGGATGTTTAAAACATATTTAAATATTTATATCCGTGCACCTAGTATTCATAGAACAAGCACAAGCTTAGTTTGGGACTAGGGAATTGGTGTGTCAGTCTGGAGAATTTATTTATTTATTTATCTGTTGCTGTATTAATAGATATGTTTTTAATTCCAAGTTGTTACATGATCGTGCCATATGGCGTTCGGTTCTCTCTGCCTACCCCGCTAGGGAAGTGGCGTGAAGTTTAGTTAGTTAGTTTGTTACATGTTAATCAAATAATTGTTCACGGAGATCATAATCATGGTAGTTAAATAAAGTTGGATTTTACGAACTATTTAAATAAACTAACTAAACTGAAATAAATGTATTAAAATTCAGTTCTAACAAGTTTTTTAAGGCTTACCTCTAAAGTTAGTAATTTTTTTTATTCATTCGTTTAAATAAAACTCAAAATATTTTTATTTAATTTATAATTCTTGAAAGCTAACTAACTATTATGCCTAGTATAGACAACGTGGGAGCAATCGTATTTTTAAAGTCTTTATAATATCTACTGAGTAGGAGTTATTTATACTGATACTAAATTGGTTTTGTTACAGTAGTTTTATTATTGTATTTAGACTATATACCACCTCCATTCATATAATGTTAATAACGACTAAATATTTATAGAACTTTCAGTTAGGTATTTTGTAACCTTTCTACAAATTATGTAACCACGGTTTGTATATTATAAGATAGGTATCTGCTAACTACGCACTTGCACTAAATGCGGAAGTACTTCCGCCGAGCTAGGTGTTGCTTGCTCGGGGACCTGGGCCCAACTAACCGTCGCGGTGTATTGTATATACATATACTTGGTGGCGAGAATAACTTCGTTAGCGCGATGCACGTTTTTATGGCGTTTCTGCATGCTCGATTATTGATACAATAGGTCCAGGTTCAAACCTGGGCTCGTACCTGCACTGAATTTTTCGAAATTTAGCTCAGCGGTGAGGGAAACCATTATGATGAATCTTGCACATTTCAACAAATATGAATGTGTACCTAACCATGATCCAAATTGTCTGATTCCTCTATCTAAGGGTTACGAAGATCAGATCGGCAGTCGCTTCAGTATAATTACTTGACTCGCTAAACTCTGGATTATGGTCTAAGCGAACTTCGATAAATCATGAGATATAACGCTAGGAGGATAAATGATATAATACTCCAAACAGAGAAACACAATTACTTTCAACATTTAGGCGTATTCATTTAATGATAATGTGAAATATTAATAAAATACCTTTGCATAAAATATTGGTATAGAAAATTAAATGAAGTGGAATATTAATGAGGTGGAAGTTGGTTCCTATTTAGTTTCGTTGGCATAACATTCCCTAGTTTCAAAAACAATATTATGTTTCATATCTAAAAGTTAAACAGCAAACGTGTTGAGAAAGTATTGTGAATTTCGGATAATGAGCAAACTTCATCTTACTAAGGTATCGATTACAGTAATTTTATTGATAATAGGCACGTATTCAGGTCTATATACTATAAGAGAGAATATTTGAACGTAAATATCAACGCGAATGAAATCACGGAAATAGACCATTCTGGAAACACCTGTTAAAATTTTAATTAATGTGGTTGAAAAATTAAACGACTACATCTCGACAAGCCGTTAACGAATTATCAGCAATAATTAATTGACGTAGGTTTTTAAATTATCGGAAATTCTCTTGATGACCATTGATCTATACAGATTAAAAAATAAAATACGTGTTTGTAGCGTCAAATGAATAAGTAACTTGTTCTTTATCTATGGGTAGTTTTAAAGTATCTCTGAAGTATGGAAACGCAACATTGAATTTTAATGCAAATCTCCCACAAAGTCGGGTTTGGAAACGATGTAAATTAGAAAGTGACGCGTTCTAACAAATTGTAAGATGATTAATAAGGGTAACGTTAATTACTTTTAGGCAATAACACGGTGCCAGATAGAGGCGCTATAATGGAATAAATTAAGGTCGCCTTTCGTCACCCGGGGCACGGCGATCAAACGATACCTATATTACCTTTAGACACACAATATTTAATATTCAACAACGGAAAATATTAAGAAATAAGGTTTTTATCAAAAATTACCTTGCAAATAACGTAGTCATGACGACGAACATATTTCTACGACAAAAATTCGAAACACAAACTGTTAATTGAAACGACGGAAAAATTGTGTTTTTTTTATTATTACAAAAATAACATCACATCATCATCATCATCAAGTGGTTGGAAGAGTCAAAGGGGCAGCAGGCCTCTTTAACCAAAGTCAGCCAAACTAAAACTGGGCTGGGTTAGATGGAAAATTGTGAAAAAGTAGTGACAAGTGACTAGCTTGTCACTACTAGCTACACAATGATTTTTTTATTATCTTTATTGTTTTATTTGTTCTTACGTTACCTGTTAGTTGGAACATAATTACCGGAAATGAACATTGCTTAACTACGCAATTTAAATAGCGACCATCTCGAATTTGAAGCATGCTATTGGTTTGGAAATATCACTATTGAAAAATATTATTAACAAATTCACAACTATCATTATACTGACATAAGTTATTTAAAACTATTTGTGGTCGACTTTTTAATTGTCGCATAAAAATTAACAGAACTATGGTGAACAAAATCCCCTTTTTGTAAAAATCATCCAGTATTTTACTTACGAATATTTTAAAATAGTCCGTATTGTAATTTATCTTATGTTAAGCAATATTATGAATTTATTGAGATTGAATCATCTCCATCCATACATCCACGAAACGAACGAATATTTAATTTTATGAACAATTGTTTCGATTTATTATCCTCCAGGATTATAATAATGCATCTGTGTAATGACTTTATATTCATCTCATCGATAAAAATAATTTTGATTACATAAAAATGTATAGGAATGTATTTATTTTGACGCATTGCACCATGTCTTCTGTTAATCTCTCCGATCCGTTTATTCGTGTGCAGCTGAGAGGGTCGCTAATCACTTATAATACTCTCCTTAATGGTCCTTACTGCGAATGTTGCTACCTATAAGAACCACTTAGAGGGAGGGAATCAGCTCGGTTATTGCTACGTTTCTGATAATCTTCTTCTTGTTTTTCTTTTTAACAGACAAGGTTAATATTTTTTATTTATGCTCAAGAATCTACCTACAATTGTATCTGAGAATTATAATACGCAGAGGAAATTGAGAAGACGTAATGATGTCGCCTCTAGACTGACTATTTAAAATGTAGAATAAACACACTCTAGTTTTGTATGTTATTGTTATTGTATGCTATTTACTAATGTTTATAATATACATACATACTATAAGGTCTCCAATCCCAGTAGAGGTAGGCAGATTCCAAAAAGCAATAAGCTCCTTGCAATAAGCACGCGCTGGGTTAGATGAACATTTTTAATAAAATAGTGATAGGCTCATCGCCTGTACACATTCAGTCGCCTCTTACGATATAAATAAATAAATAAATATCCGACTACATCACATACATTGATCTGACTCCGAGGTAAGTAGTCTAAGCACTTGTGTTACAATATCAGAATCAACAGTGGTATTACAAATATATGTATACTTAAATATTGGATATTAACACTCAGACACAGAAGAAACACAAGTATTCATCACACAAATGTTTGGCCTGGGTGGGGATCGAACCCACAACTCTTAGCGCGTGGGGCAGGGTCACTACCGAATGCGCCATCGAGCCAGATATGCTACCAACATAGGCCTGCTGCTACTATATGTTTTTCTTTCATTGATGTTATTTTACTAGTAATGAAATGGCTGAAAAATGACCACATTAGTAAGTAAATAGTAACAATAAAAATAAAAACGCACAACTTTAAATTCTGCGTCAACTCATCCATCATGCACTGCAGCAGAAAACCACTAATGATGTGTTACTGAGCGAAATCTTAGCTACCCTTTAGACTCTTTGGGTGAGCCGTTGGACCGCATCAGGGTTCACTAATAGCGTCATCAAAATTAGAGGCGTATTTACCCCACTGCGGCGATGCCACGAGCCGGGTCATAATTTCAACTCGTATGTATTTGTATAATGTATGTATTTATGGTCATCTGTTCTAATTTATCTTCAAATGATCTTCGATGCATTAAAAAAAATGGATTTTATTGAATAAAATTGACTAAATAAAGCGGTATTGCACACAGGTACGTATAACAATACAGAATAAATTGAATAAAAAAAACTTTGACAACTAATTTTAAACACAGAAATTACGAAAGTATTATAGATACGTTGAATCAGTATTTATTACTATACTATGTATTTCACTGCGGGATAACTTTCACGTTTAACCCCGACTATCACCAAGACAACATGCCAAGCTAACTTCAAAATTTCTTACAAAAATTAATAACAAATCCACTCTACGTTCGGACAATCTTCCCCCAATAGTCTCCTATAAGCATTTAATGCAGCTTGCCTCATTAATCTTTCACGTAATAACTCTACTGGAAATTTTATTGGAAATTTCAAGAAATTGTTATAAATTGAAACTTCTTGGTCTTAAGACATTTATCCAGTAAAATTTAAAGATGTTTAGAAATACTTTTATTGAAGGAAACTAGCTCAACATATTGCTTAAGAAATGAAAAGTTAAAAGCTTACTTATTTTTATTGACTAGATCATAGATTCTTATCTGAAACGCATCAAGTCATCGAATGACAGATTCTTATCTGAAACGCATCAAGTCATCGAATGACAGATTCTTATCTGCAACGCATCAAGTCATCGAATGTAACTCTATAATATTGAATACTGCTGTATGTAGTATGTACTCTTTAATGCTTTAAATAGTACTTTTTACATATTTATTTTATGTTTAAAATTTTTTTTAGGGTATATGTATACACGAAGATAATAACGCGTAAATCTGATGTGTCATTTTTACCAAATCCATTCTGTCATTTCTAAAAGTTAGAACAGCTCTTTTCTCTACCAATCAAATATGTGATTCGCCATGCGATTCAATTTACACTAAGACATTCCAGAGCGTGCCTTTTACAAATCCATGGTGCTTTTGTGAATATATTGCTCCTTATTTTAGCAGGATTTGGAATGTAAACATAGAAATGTGTATTTGTATTTGGGTACCCCTATTTATATTCAAAATACTTACAAATTTCGTCACTTTCGATTTAGATAAAAATAGATTTAACGGTTTTTTTTTCAGTCTGAGCGTTTTATAAGCTTGACAGTAACAGATAAACTATATTATTTGTACTTTATTAAATAAATTCATAGTTGAATGCTTTGAAAAAAAAATTAAAGTAAAGTAAATCCATTATGTTTATTAGCAAACCTACATATAAAAAGACACAAAGAAAGCAATATATAACTCAATCCCACCAGGTCAAACAGAGCCGTCTTCAAGTAGCTCAAACTCGTGAAGAATTTAACCGACTGAAACTATTATTATAGATTTGTTTACAGCTCCGTTCCAAACCACTGCACAAAGTGGATTACAAATTCCAACTTCTATTAGATTCATGACCAGAAATCGGGTCATGACCTAATTTGAAACCAGTTGACTGGCAAACGGGTTAAAATAAATAAATTAACTGAGAACCCCTAGAATCTCAGTGCTTAGGTATGACTAAAGAAGTCCTTAAAAATATTAAATTGCATCTCTTTGGAACAAACACTGATCGCGGCTTCGTGTGAATGATTTTTTTATTTTATTTATTGATTTATGAGTGCACGAATGCATGTAGTGTAAGTAATAACTAATCATCAATGGATAACTAAAGTTTATGCCACTGTTAATCAAACGACTATCCAGTATTGGTTTTCTCAGATTGGCAGCCACTAAAAAAGCAATTTTTTTAACATTTGATATTCTTTGAGTACTGTTGTATTCTTGCACTTTTTCTTTAATTGCGTTACATTTATGGAGGAGAAACAATAAACGTTTTCTGCCGTAATTAAATCAAATAATAATTGCCAATGAAAACGTGCAGTCGTAACTGATGTTTTTAAATGGGAAAAAACATTAGGTAACGTGATATAAAATGAAACATTCATTTTTCTTTTGAATTTCTAATGTTAGAGAGGAAGGTTTTAATTAAAAAGAACCATTTCCGTACTGAAAAGGTACTTTCTTTTAAAAACTTTTTGTTGATGAAACTCAAAGTAATTATGATGACATAACCAACGAGCAAGAAAAGTTTCAAAGACTTTATGTACATTTTGTATGATGTGTATGTTCAAAGAAGTTGTTTCTTTATAAGATCGCAAAGTAAATGAATTCCTTGAAATCTTGTAGTGTTCTTGACTGGTCCAACAAAGTTGTGATAGAAAGTTGTTTTTCAATGTTGCTATAAGTTCATTAGTGTTCAAACTACAAGCTTTAATCTTTAATGAAGAGGAATGTATATGCACCGCGTATAGTACTCAGTTGTTTAATTAAGGAAACGAACGAATTGTCCTTAAAGTTGTTAAAAATTTATGTTATAATGACTGGGAGCTCTGCTAAATTTGGTAATTATACATTGATTAATTTTGTATGTACAAAAATCAAGGTCAAATATTTTTATTTAAAGAATCAGAAAAAAATATAATGGTATTTAAAAAAATCAAGAAGTTATTGAAGCATTTTGTTTTGTCCTCGCGCGTGTACGTATGGTCATAGTAAAGAGCGCGGCGCTTGCGCTTATTAAAAATAGCAGCGCCCCGCGGTTTCACCCGTTTGGTTCCCGTTCCCGTGGGAATACGGGGATAAAATATAGCCTATGTTACTTGCTGATAGAGTATCTTTCCATTGGTGAAAGAATTATTCAAATCGGTTTAGTAGTTTCGGAGCCTATTCGATACAAACAAACAAACAATTTTTTTTTTCCTTTTTATGACATTAGTAGAGATAATACAAACGGAACGAGGCCTCGTTACTTCGTAGGTTTTTGGGATTATATATTTTGTATACTATGTACCTACTTACTTTTATACAAATAAAATAGGATAGAATGCATGCATACCACGCCCGCAGCTCCCGAAGGGCAGGCAGAGTCCAATGAGAAGTAAGCACATTTAACCACATTTGGCCAAAAAATTTAATAAGAAAGTGTTTCTTTATAATCTATCCACGATCGCAGCAGATATATTTTCGCGAAAGTACGTAACTGTGCGAACTCATTCATAAAAGAGAAACAAATATGCGCAATAGGGATGTTGACTGGCTAGTCAATTGAGATACTTTTTAATGGCTGTCAAAACGAAATCACTTCATAGATTTTGTATGGGCTTGTCAACTTGTGACGTCACTAGTTTGTATAGTCAACTGTCTTAATATTAAGCAGTTTTTGTAACATTGAAAATCTTAGACTCAATATGATTGAAAATCAATAGGGCTTAATAGCATACTACGATACTTTCTTTTTCAGTATTAATATTTCAAAATTAAATATTAATGGTGTCAACATCCCAATTATGTCGGAATATGGCCTCTCTTGTGTATTACGAGTCCTTAAACAACCGTTTTATTTATCTCGGTTTTTTCAAGCGAGGATTTATTAAAAGAAAAGTATCGCAATAATCATTTGGAAACATTTGAGCAATCTCTAAATAAAGTGAATTTCAACTCAGACCCAAGTACCTACAATATAATGAATTTAAAATTACGTTTTTATTTTACCTTACAAAGTATGGTAATTAATTAAAATTTTCTTTCCTAAAGAGAAGGAATTATATTTTCATGTCTATGTCGCAGGCAATTTGTATGATTCGGCATTTTACAAACGGCGTCGTCCGTTTAAAAACGCTTGCTGTTTTGAATTAATATGCCGAAGGCAAAATGTATATTGCGGTCATTATATAGTATGCCGCAAGTATTTAGTTTAGATCAGGTTAGATAGGTAGTAGTTAAAATAATAGGTACGACGACGACCGAAGCTAGGAGGAGCGTTAGGTACAACTGCGATCCTACGGCCAGAACCAAAGAAGAACCACCGTCGAATGTGGAAATTATAACAACTGATTGAATGAGTCGCCAATTTGCCTTCGGCATAGTTCAAAACAGCGAGCGTTTTTAAACGGACGACGCCGTTTGTAAAATGCGGAATCATACAAATTGCCTGCGACATCTATACTATGTACCTATTTCCAACAGCTTCCTCTAGCTTCTCACTTCCAACCCATGTAGCAATGCCTTGTCTTAAAATGTCAAATTTTATCAGGAAAAGATGTTGCAAAGAACACTCTATATTATAGGTATAAGCACTAGGTCTAAGTGAGGACTAAAAGGTTTCAGTGTAATGAGGGGTTGACAGGTGTGACTAGCCGTTCACGGGTCATATGAGGATCTTGAGTATTATGGACCCACTCGTAAGTAGAATGAACCACACGACCTCTCTTAACAGAACCTAATAGATTGGTTTATTAAAGGGATGATGCTGTGATGAGGTCTTAATACGACATTTGTGTTATACCTACATAATTACAATAATGTTACTTCTAGTCCATACATATATAAATTGCATGCTATTATTTAAATACTCGAACATAGAATCTACCCGTTCAAATATATATTATGCTTATGTCCATTTTCAATTGAAGGTAATAAAGGTAAGGTAAGGTTGTCTCCTTGTTTCATTTGGTAACCAATTATTAATAAAGAAAGCAATTATGTATATTTATTCCAGGATTCATGAAAACTTTTTTCTATTTTTAAAATGGCTTATTAAACTTTATTGAAAAGAACTTTGCAATATTGAGCGGGGCAAACCAGAACAAATTATATTGACAAAGGCCGCCATTTCAAACTGTAAACTAGTTATTGAGCGAGATACTTTTTTCTTACGACGATGAATGTTAATTGACTGTTACACTTTAATTGGCATTTAGAGTTTTAAAAAGTATAAAAAGCAATCAATTATTTTCTAATTTATAGATTTAGGTTTGAATGGAATTGCGGAAACTGCGAACTATGATTTAATAAAAACTAGTTATGAAATACTCCTAAACTAAACGTCACGCCACTTCCCGGGCAGGGTAGGCAAAAAGAACCGAACGCTATATTCATTTAATTTGTTACATACTATTTTAATAAATAGATCTCCATTTGTTGGGATCACAATGAGTATAAGTATGTAATAACTTCTTAGTTCAAATTGATTCAATAAATGACTAATTTGCGAAATTATTATCACAAGGGAAGCACATGTGTGCTACCACTAAGTCGCTCTTAATTAGATACCTAATTGCAAATTTTGTACAAGAACACCAAAAAAGTTATAAAGTGATTCAGTAGTGACCCTGCCTAGGACAACATTCGTATGATGAATACTTGTGTTTTTGCTGGGTCTGGGTGTTAATATCCAATATTTAAGTATATATTTGTAATACCACTGTTAGTTCTCATATCCGTAACACAAGTGCTTAAGCTACTTACTTCGGAGTCAGGTCAATGTATGTGATGTCGTCACACATTTTTTTTTTAATGATTACTTGATCTTATACTTTATCTTTAAGATAAATATCCCACCAAGTTTAATTTCATAAAGTATATAATAGACCAGTGTCTTTAAGAATGAATAAAATTAAGCATCGTTTAAACCGTAAATGTAATTTTCAAAATCGAAACCAAAATAATAACGAACTAATAAGACGTGATTTCTTTTCATTTAGCTCTAACATTCTGTGGTTTGCTCTCTAAAGTAAGTCTCAGCAAATTGTTATTAAGCAGAGTTGTTAAAAGCGCAAGCTAAGTGGCCCTTTAAGCGTTCTTTTTAATCAAATATTTACTGAATAGTTAACTATTTACTTACAATTTGACGACATAAATCCTTGTTGTAGGTACAGCAGTTTACGCAAAATGGGTTATTAACGAGCTGCGGGCTCGGGATTAAATGGGTAAGCCCTCGCCAGTTTAACACGACCCCCTAATGTTTCTCAGTGTGAACGGAAACAGGGAAATGTGAAACGAAAAATCAAGTTACGAGGCTCAAGTTTAACCAGAATGAAGTGTCAAGGCTATTGAAAGGAATGAGGGTGATGGGTAACGGTTTATAATCAAGTAGGTATTTGCCATGGTATTTTCGGGATACTTTTAAACTTTTAAATACCTAAATTTTGCCAAGATTCACGAGATTGTTCCAAGGAATTTGGGGAATCTACAACAAATACGACAATTTGTGAGGCGTTTTGTATGCATGTGAACAGTGTGCAGAAATTGTATTAAGTATATAAATTTCGCTATACCTACGTTATTTAAAATAAGCGTTCAATTAACAAATTAATATTTATACAAGTAAAATGATTTCAATTCACACAACGTTAGATATAATAGAAGTCAATTATTTTAGCGAACACTGCAGTCATAAGTTCAAATCCATTTACTCGTATGAAAATTGGTGCTTTAATTCATTAGGTACCTAGTTTAATTCTGCTTGAACGAAATAAATATACATTATATAATGGTACATATATATAATATGTACCATTATATAATGTAACATCACGCCCATAATCCCCGAAGGGGTAGGCAGAGTATAAGGGGCAGCATGCCCCTTATACTACACTACATTCAGCCAAAAATAAAGCCGGGCTGGGTTAGATGGAAAATTGTGAAAAAGCAGTGACAAGCGGCCAACGTGTCACCCACACAATCATACACCCAAAACCCGATACACAATTAGTCGCCTTTTACGACATGCTAGGCAAGAACCACAGTTGGCATATAATTTTTAAGTCCCAGACCAACATGGGACAGTGGGCTGGGTTGGATGGAAAGCTGTGAAAAAGGAGTGACAAGTGGCTAGCTCGTCGCCTACTCAGACACATACCTAAAAGCCCGTAAACCATTAGTCGCCTTTTACGACATGCTAGACAAGAACCACAGTTGGCACATTCTTTTTTTTTGTCCCAGATCAACATGGGCCAAGTCCCAGACTAACATGGGACAATTATATAATAAATAATAATAAATTCTTCAGACTGACACACCAATTCCCTAGTCCCAAACTAAGCTTATGCTTGTGCTATGGATACTAGGTGAACGGATAGACATACTTAAATACGTTTATAAACATCCATGACTCGAGTACAAATGTCCATGTTCATCACACGAAACATTTGCCCCTAGCGGGGATTCGAACCCGCAACCCTTTGGTTTTGTGGCCAGGGTCTCTGACCACTCGACCAACGGGCCAGTCATATTATAATTACAATATTTTTATTGCAATTGAATGCAGGAGTGATTAAAATGCTAATCATCATCTGTTGAATGTTATAACGGACTAGCAGCGACCCACGGTTCCATCCGCGTAGGTCCCGTTTCCAATTAAATAAGGGGATAAAATATAGCCATTGTTACTCGCTGATAAAGTAGTTTCCATTGAGGAAAGAATTTTACAAATCAGTTATCGGTCAAATGGGTCGGTCTAGTAGTTTTGGAGCCTATTCGATGTGAACAAATAATATCTTATAATATATACATATATATTTACATTTATTATCATAAAGTCACGTAACATGGAAATATTGACATTGGTAATTACACTAGGCTCGCAGACCGGTGTCGCAATAACCATCCAGAGAGTTACAATAATTATGCTTGCCGAAGTCTTTCTTCTTTATAATATTAGTATCATTCAATGTTACTGAAATTAAATAGGACATAACTTTCATATTAATTTGATTAGACTATAACCCAAATATCGTATTAGTATCACGTCCCGTCTCTCAACACTCTCCGCCTAACGTAATCAGCCAAGTTTCCGTACCACATGGCCGCTACGCATAAGTAATTGGTCAGAAGTTGTCTATCGGTCAAATTGACTTACGTTGCAACCATCTGACTAAATTCGCCACTCAGTCAAGGCGAACTTAAAGTGTTCGGGTTTACAGTTCCTACTAAGTAACAGATGAACCATTGTCTCATTAAATTGTGCCTTAACGTTAATCTGCATATTATTTATGATATCATTGAAGTGTTTTTTTTTTATGAACTAAATAACAGTTTATTATTAAATGTATATATACGGTATTTATTAACAAAAAAAAAGGTTTTGTCTGTATTTATTCCGAGTAGGTTACAAAACGGGTGAACTAAATTTTAGTGGGATTTTCACTAAAAGATAGCTAAATGTTACAAGAAGCGACTTAATATATTTTTAATTTAGAAAATAATTAAAGATTTTCCGCGCAAACGAAGACGCGGATAACAAACAGCTCGTTCAATAATGTATAACAAACAGTACAACATAACAATGAAGATGTATAAGTAGTTATTTATGGTTTAAAAATTCCATTTTACATGTCAGGGATGTAATAAATCTAGCGTTGAAAATATCTTCAGTGCTAATTAACCAAGTAAAAAAGTAGTATTTACCTACTTGTGCTGAAAAGACTTACCACTTACCACTTCACATTTATTTCTTGAGTGGTACCTAAGATTTTTCTAACAAGGAGACCAGTAAAAACTCATTTTTCTATTAAAGTGCTCGCCTTTACAGTAAAAAAAGTAAAATGTGTTAGATTTTTCGTGGAAAAAAATTGATATTTGGGATTTTTTTTATCTTTAGTCCAATGTTTGTTTTTATGAGAATTGTCAGGTTATCACTACATATTATAAAACAAAGTCCTTTGCTGCGTTTGTCTGTCTGTTCGCGATAAACTCTAAAACTACTACACATATTTTCAATCGGGTTTCACCAATAGATAGAGTGATTCTTGAGATAGGTTTAGATATATAATTTGTTAAGTATTGATATAAAAAGTATTGAATCTTTTACCAAAAACGATATATATATGCTGTGTTGTTACTATTGTATAGGAGTTTATTGTTAACTCACAAGTAAATATTTAATCATATTTCTTCTAATGTATATTTTTTTTGTGTGTAGGATATAAATAATTTACCTAGGAACAGTATATTTAAATAGGTACGCAAGAATTTCTTAAGTATTAGTATTATTAATAAAGCATCGCGAAAACTTACTGGTGACTCAGAAGTGTTATTAATTCCTTTGTTTGGCGCTGAGATGTAGCGTGTCGATTAATTAGCCATAATTTTTATTATATTTGGTACGACTAGTAAACAAATTCCAAGTAAATGAAGTAGCATAGGCATAGTTCCATGTTGGTCTGAGACTCAAAAATAATGGACTAACCATGTTCCTTGTCTAGCAAGTCGTAAAAGGCATTGAGTTTCTGATTGTGTAGGCGACGATCTAGCCGTTTATTTTTTCCACAACTTTCTATATATGTATAACTAACTCGATAATTTTTTTGGCTTAATGTGGCTTAAGGAGATTACCGCTCTTTGTACTTTGCTCACTCCTCCTAACCTCGAGGTTCGCGAATGCGAATGCGTGATGTCGAATTTTAAGTGTAACATGCCGTGCAATTTGTTGGACTTTGTAAAGGTATTTTACTGAACCCAATCAGTCATCAGTTACAACTTATTATAAAGAAGTTAATTTTGTTTAAATCCAGTAAAGAATTGCTGAACTCAATTTGAACTTAAACTTAATTCCAAACAAAGTGACGTGACATATATTCAACCTCTTGGTTATTACTTAGACGTAGCGTAGTCTTTGTCTCATTTTGTGATAAGACTGTTAATGTTTGTCAGAGACAAAATTAATGTGAGCTAGTGGCACACTGAAGTCATAACGCCTAGGGTTATAAAGTCCCAGGGGAGGTGGACTTAGCATTCATGAGGCGTGCTTCTTAACAAATGCCGTCCTCGCTTTGAGGCGTTCGAGGAATCACAAAAACAGGGACGCTGAACTCTTCTGAGAAAAACTTCATGCAAGACACTTTATTAGATCAACGTTATTGCTGTTGTAACATGTTATGTTTTATCCTTTTTTCAATAGTGTACACGTGAATGTTATAGTGCGTACGTGATCGTCATGGTATCTATTGAAAGTCGTTGTGATGATAGTAAAACATTTTGTACATCTTATTCGTGAAAGCAATCTTATTGTACTAAGACAGATTATGAACAGGAATAAAAATAAATACCGTCGATAACTTTTTCACATTTCCGAAAAATACAATTTATAAAAATTTTGCACATTTTTTTATTATTAGAAGCGGTGGTAGCTCAATCGTAAGGACACGGGCTTCTTAACCGAGGAGTGCGGGTTCAAACCCGGGCACGTACCTTTGGATTTTTGTACGTATTTATACCACTACTAGTTCGATGGTGAAGGAAAACATCGTGATGAAACCTGCAAATTCAAACAACTTTGGATTTGTAACCATGATCCAAAAATTGTTTGGTCCCCTATCTTAGAGTTACGAAGGTCAGATCGGCAGTCGCTTCAATGTAATTACCGGACTCGCTAAATCCTCGATCATGGTCTAAGCGGACCTCGTCTAAACACGGGACATAACGCTAGGAAGAAGATGAAAAATTTTGCACATTTTGATAATTGTATTTTTTGGAAATGTAAAAAAGATATCAACGGTATATAAAGAAAATGAATTAAAAACGAGATCTATGTAAAACTCTTACGAAAGACTAAAATAAACATTATAGGTACCTTCTTATTTGGTCTACTTTTTCCTTAAAAGAAACATCTGCTATGGTATTACATTCCATGGTCAAAAATATTTGCTGCAATTTTCACTATATCTTAAACTAGCTTATATATATTTTTTTTAATTTTTGTACTGTGAATGCTCTGGTTTACTGCACACCTTTTGCTTTTAAATTCTAATTACTTTTTGCGGTTCGTGGTGCTAAACACAAGAAACCTTTTTATGCTACATGACAAGGGCGGAGATTAAAAGTGCGGCAGGTACTTTATGGACAGGCAAAGCATATTATATTACATTTTGTAAAATAATAAACTTACGGTCCCCTTTTAAAACGCCCTACTAATGCGAGAACTCAGTCAGTTAACTCAAAAAGCCGCTGACCATTTTAAAAATATGTTCTTTATATTATTATATATACAAGCTACTTTATATTTTTATAATTGGATAACCTTTCAAAAAGGCCGTCTACACACGTGGAAATATGTATACCTAAATCCACACTATAAGTATTAACATTTGTTTTTAACACTGTATCATTAAGAAGATTTGCTTTTGTGCGTTATGTAATTTTGCTGCATTTAAAAATTCAAATATGTACATAAATATATTGCCAATATTTTCTACCACTACTCTATACGAATATAGGTAATATGTATAAAGTTGAAGAGTTTTTTTGGTTATCTCAGATAGGCCGAGTTGAATTATGTTTGTTTTGAATAGTCCATTTATCGAGGAAGGGCTATAAATAGGCTATAAAAATGATCACGCTGCGACACATTCACCGTAAACGCGGATCGTATCGTGGGCAAAGCTAGTGTATCTAATATTAACATCAATTCACATAAATATGCAACTGTAAACTATTTGAAATTTTGATGGGTTGGATAAGGTGTTACCATGACCATAAAATTTGATGAACTTCGTACAACATTATACCTATTGGAGGAATTGCGCCACGTGTAAGAACGGTTCAGTGAACATCAATTAGATATTTAATTAATTTCCTACTTGTTACTGACGTGTTCAATCCTAGAGAACAATTAGGTTACATCCTGCTAAACGAGTTTAATCAGTCAGCTATATAAGTACGGTCTGTCCAAAAGTACTGATCAGTTTATGTGACTAAAAAGTTTTATCATTCTGTTATATCAATACGGTCTAAAATTAGTAATCATGATATGTACATGAAATGCAGGCGTGAACCTGAAATCCCCGAAAAATTCAGAGTCAAATAGGCAGCTAGAATCGTTAACCACATTCAGCCAAAAAAGTAAACTGGGCTGGGTTAGATGGAAAATTTGTGAAAACGTAGTGGCAAGTGGCTAGCTCGTCGCCTACACAATCACATACCCAAAACGCGATATACCATTAGTCGCCTTTTACGACATGCTAGGCAAGAAACACAGTTGGCACATTCTTCATAAGACCCAAACCAACATGGACCAAGGCCATTCAGTCATCATCATTCTAAGGGACTATAAACAATATCTACTAAGCATTATTGTAAAATTACAATTTTATTTAAACTAATAACTAATATTTAAAGTAATCATGTGTGAATATATAGGCAATGAGCTAGTTACTTTTCACAACTTTGTCACAATTTTCCATCTAACGCAACTCGATTGATGTTGGCTTAATGTGCCCGTTCGGGGTATCGCGGGTGTGATGGTATGTAGGTGATTATGTAGGTATCTATATCACATACACAGTACTGTCTGTCCAATATTTTTATTCCTTCCGGAAATAAAATGGCTTATGTTATTTCTTTTGTTTAGGCGTCTATCGCAATCGATTAAGTAGCTTAGGCGTGATGACGTAACACATAGTTTCTTATATTAAAGGTGCGTATTTATAAAAACTATTTGTTTTATTATATATCGTTGATTTTTAACTAAAAGGAATGAATTAGTCTAATTATTGGTACTACTTATCTCGTAGCAATTTTTAAAAGTAGTCTGTTGGTAATTTCAATAACACGAACTCTAAACTATAGCATTAACCTAAAATCCACCTACGATAAAAAAGTCTAAATTTAAGTATGTATAATCTTTTAAAATATGAATGCCATTATCTAAAAATGAAAAACAGGAGAGGAGCAAACCTATTTTTAACATTTCTGCTTTTAATAGATTCGTACTGGTTATTCAACTCGTTCAATCCATTTGCTAGCAAAACGATAGAATGTGAATCGGATTCACTAGACGAGAAATCTGTGCTTCAGCTACATTGGAATTAAGGTTTTATCCGGCACTCATAAGGTATACTTACGTCTTAAAGGTTTACATACCAGGTAACTGTCAAAGAGATACCATTTCCGTGTAGGTTAAGTACATACGCGCATAATCATACCTAAATGTTGTTGATTTTTTATTAATGCATTAATCGGATTCTTAAAAGTAAATCGGTTTAAATTGTTCGAAACGGTACAGCAAGATTTCGAGAGCGGAATATATACTAATTGAATATTTAATGCAAACTCTCCATTATTCATATGGGCGGTCTAATAAGTGATTTTTTTATTGCCAATAGTGTACATAAGCTAGTTTATTAATATATAGCACCAAAAATGTTATTTAAATAGAAGAAGTTGTTAACATAAAAAAAAAGCAAAATATATAATTCTAAACACTGTATAGGTACTTACTTGCTATTTACATACGCTAAAATGTAACTATACAATAAAATCAGCTGCCTTAAGTTTGGAATTAAAAGGTAAGACTTTGAACTCTTAAATATCAACATAATTAGTATAAAAAGTTTCCAAGTATATTTTGCTACACGTTTTGTTGTTAAAGCCTTAATAATTATAGTACAACATCGTAAATGAGGCTTGTAAGTTAATCACCCGAAATCCTTATAAAACCCGATATCTTTTTAACGTGCTTGCGATCAGTTCTTCTTCCTTCTAAGATTGACTTTAGTTATGGAATTAATCTTTGCACTTCGTAAATTGTCATGCTCTTAAAATCTTTGTGAGTTTGAAGTCCAAAATGATTCTGATTTCCGTACGAGTCTGTTCAAGACTTATGCGGAAATCAGATTGGATGTATAATGTAACAACCTAATATTTTTGTTTATATTGATTTTCATAAAACATAAGATGTTTAAGATACGTACTTGCTTTGGACGTCAAACGAGATTTTCATTTTATGAGGTGTTAATTAATATCAATGTATTTATTTATCAAAACTTCTACCTACCCAATTGGCTGAGTAGATATGTCCAAATTGCTGTTATGTACAGTAACAATGATAATAGAACCGACGTTTCCGAGCTAAGTAGAACATGTTTTGGTTAGACAATGCGTGACAACCGCGAGTTTCCTTGGGATGTAATCTATTTCCCTGACACGAGATTTGTTAGGAACGACAGAACAATGTTTACTCAAAGTAGAGAAGGTTTTTTAAATTAAGTGAAATACTCTAGGGAGAAATAGACATGTCAGAATTATCTAATAAGCAGTATGGCAATTGAAGATATCAGTACAGTGATCTAAATTAAATACATACATACATACATACATAATTACATAACATCACGCTCATAATCCCCGAAGGAGTAGGCAGAGTCAAAGGGGCAGCAGTACCCTTTAACCACATTCAGCCAATAAACAAAACTGGGTTGGGTTAGATGGAAAAAATTTGAAAAAGTAGTGATATGTGCCTCAAACTAGGCACTTATCGCTTATACAATCACATACCTAAAACCCGATATACCATGAGTCGGCTTTTACGACATGCTAGGCAAGAACAGAACCACAGTTAGCACATTATTTTAAGTCCCAGTCTAATATGGGGCAATGGCCTGGGTTAGATGGAAAATTTTGAAAAAGTAGTGACAAGTGGCTAGCTCGTCGCCTACACAATCATATACCTAAAACCCAAATATATTAGTCGCCTTTTACGACATGCTAGGCAAGAAACTCAGTTGGCACATTCTTTTTAAGTCCCATACCAAAATGTATATATAAAATATATTTATAACTAGCTGTGCCAGCGGTGTCACCCGCGTTTATGGTTAATATTAGAAAGACTATTTCCGTCATACATGATTTCTATGTAACTTTAACCATTAAGGCTGCACACGCGACGGAAGCTTAAAAAATGGAGTAACTTCTCCCGTTTTCCCAACATTTCCCTTCATTACTCTGCTCCTATTGATTGTAGCGTGATGAAAAGTATACTATAACCTGCCCAGGAGTATGAAGAATAATTGGACCAAGTTTCGTTAAAATCCGTCGAGTAGTTTTTGTTTCTATAAGGAACATACAGACAGACAGACAGACAGACAGACAAAAATTTTACTAATTGCATTTTTGGCATCAGTATCGATCACTAATCACCCCCTGATAGTTATTTTGAAAATATATTTCATGTACAGAATTGACCTCTCTACAGATTTATTATAAGTATAGATTTGTATGTGATTTCGAAGAAAACTTTCTATAGCTTGAATTTAATTTGAAAGTGATTTTTTCGCAGTTTATATTAAGTTTATCTTATATCGTGTACTTATCAACCATGCTCTACGATGGATAAATGAGAGTGGTTTGTAAAAAAAAAATGTTTTTGCTATTCTATTCTATACATGGTGGGTACCTGAAAATTTTGCCAATTTCTTAAAAGTGGTTGTTCTAGAGGTCATTTGCAATAAATTGACTCGAGTCGAAAATGAGCGGTTTCCGAGATTTCGAAGATTTAGGTTTGTATTGAAATTTTGTGACTTGTTACCGAAATTCTAAATTAAAAAGAAACTACTCATTTTGTTGACACACTGATAAATTTCAGGAAGCTGGTAAACTATTAATCAGTTTAAACAAAATACCCGCTATTTTCGGCATACTTAAATCTTAAAAATCCCTGAAACCGCTCTTTTTCGACCCCCAGGTCGATTTGTTGCAATTGACCGGTAGCATACCTACTTTTAAGGAATAGGTCGAATTACCAGTCACCCTATATAGACAATGGGGTGGTGTATTTATAGCTGCAGGTGTACTTAATTGATTTTGATCGCAAGAGTCAAAGAACTTTCGCAACGGTCTAGCTAGACAATAGACCAGGATAGGTAAAATTAATACATGGTTGAATTCTCCGTACTCTTCCAGTACTTCAGAAGTTGTTCATCGTCTGTATTTTCGACATAATAATTTGGCTGCTAGACAAAACCGAAACATTTTTTGTATTATCCTAACCAAGTTAAGGTTAATTTACTCTAGTATTCATTAGGTTAGGTCTAGTTATTTTAAGAGCAACCCCCTTAAGTCTTTTGTAAAAGCTAAGAATGTATACTTCGGGGCTTAGTCGCTAGGCTCTGGGAGTCAGAGACAACCTCGCATTAAACTCCTTAGCGGGATGGCACTAAGACTTTCCCTGAGGTCGACAAAAATTGGGAGAGTTAGATGCTGCTTAAGCTTTATACTCCTCTGAAGTTGCACTGTGATGGAGGCACAGAACTGATGATAAGAGAAATTGATATGGGGCGCTTTCCCTTCTTTGTCTTCCGTAATTAGTCCGCACTCATTCATTCACAGATAATAAAGGTCATTTGTAGATTTTTCTTACGGACAGAATGATGAACCTTATATCTAAACGATGATGTTGAGGTCAGTTATTTGCATATTGTGTCGGGGTAATCGAACACATACGGTATGTTCGATTCGCATAATCGCTATGATTAAGCCATAAAATCGTCTTACGTTATGGTATCGTGGAGCATTTCTATTTTATTTTATCATTCCTGCTGATATAGGCTACTTTGCGACTCCTCTTTTAAAAAAATCTTAAATATTTCCTTAGTTTTAAGTCTGGATTGACCTAGATGGTGGTTAATCATAGAAACAGAAATAAGAAAAGATTTAAGGTAATAGCTTCAGTGATTAAGGTCGCAAATTACTCGTCTCGTAATCGTTGAAAGTAGTAGATTATGGTGACCCATTTTTGTAATGTACTCGTCAAATCTACTATCTGACCCTAATTCAATTATGTAAGTGACTTCGAGCGTTATTTCAAATTAGAATGCTGTTTTAACTACCTTTGGTTGTATTTTAACTGTAATGTCCCATTTATGTACGTGTAAAATGTTCATTTTGCTAATGGTAGGTTAAAACTTTAATGACTTCAGCGACATAAAGAAGATGATAAAATAACAGTTACTATATTTCGTATGCATACATCCACTTAGGATTAGACATTAGTGCTCCCTGGGGATATATTCAAGATTTAATGGCAAAACGCTGTTTTGACAGTTGATAGTCCTTATTAAGGTTAACCTCTACTTCAAAAAATGTAAACAACATGACAAAGACTTAAAGGAGACGGATACGGGTTTATACATTCTTGGGCCTAGATGTAAAAAGATGAAAGTGGTGTCAATTAAAGCTTATATTGATCAAAAAACCCCGTCTCCTTTCTGGCTTTATGAGCAAAAACTAAAGTATTTAAGTAGTAAACTCAAGAATCAAAATTCATATATTCTAAACAAAAGTTAACATTAATGACGAAATACAAAACCCTTAACGTTCGGGTTTACCCGAAAGACGTCAGGAAATTACGAACTAAAACTAATCATCTTTATTCAGTCTTCTAATAAAACAATCATGTTAGTAGCCTGCTGACGTTGATTGTATAGCTATACCTAATTACTAATTAATGTTCATGCTCATTCATTTAATAGTAAATCAATTTGATAAACTTTTCTGAGGCCTATTTTTAATTTTGACTTAACCGCTAGCTTTTTTGAGATCTTATTTATGTTATATTTGGTTTCTGTACATACATACATAACATCACGCCCATAATCCCCGAAGGGGTAGGCAGAGTCAAAGAAGCAGCATGCCCCTTCAACCACATTCAGCCAAAAAAAAAGCCGGGCTGGGTTAGACGGAAAATTGTGAAAAAGCAGTGACAAGCGGCTAACCTGTCGCCTACATAATCACACACCCGAAACCCGATATACCATTAGTCGCCTTTTACGACATGCTAGGCAAGAACCACAGTTGGCATATTCTTTTTAAGTCCCAACCCAACATGGGACAGTGAGCTGGGTTGGATGGAAAGCTGTGAAAAAGGAGTGACAAGTGGCTAGTTCGTCGCCTACTCAGTCACATACCTAAAAGCCCGTAAACCATTAGTCGCCTTTTACGACATGCTAGGCAAGAACCACAGTTGGCACATCCTTTTTTTGTCCCAGATCAACATGGGCCAAGTCCCAGACCAACATGGGGCAGTCCCAGACCAACATGGGACAATTGGTTTCTGTTTTCTTGATATATCGGGACATCTTAAAATATTAAAAGAAAACATTGTGTGACATTGAACCAATTTTAAAGAGGTAATCCCTAACGTTAGAATTGACCCCTCATTGTCCGTTCACCATTACCCGACTGTATAAAAAATTAAAAAGTAAAAAATAATCATAGGTTAAAGGTAGCTCGTGCCGGTAGCAGTACTGCCATTGAATGCTTTGATTCGTAAGTATTCTAATAGAAAAACTTTATATTTTATACTATTCATTTCAGTAAAGCTGCAACGAGTTGTTTTTATACAAAAATTACATCAAATATTAACAGTAAATTAAATTCATACTTTGACACACACGTGCGCCCGGTCTTCCCGTATCGCTGTCTGGCACTAAAAAAAAGTGTGTTGTTTAAGATGGATACAAAATAAATAATGCAATTACTTTTTAACACAGTAAAATAGCTGTGTTCGGAATTACCCGACGTTCGTGATTACCCGGCTTTCCCCTAGTGTCAGATTAATGTTGTTTTGAACATAAATCAATATACTACTAATAAAACAATAATGTAATTGCATATTATATATACTCTTGATGTGTATCTTGTTAATATTAAATGAACAGTAGTAATTAAAATGGCTGCCGAACCACAAATACCTATTATTTATTACGCAGAGAGAAGTTTTACAATATTGGTATTTTAGAAGGTTATAATCTAGTTCAAAGGGAGGTTTAAATTCAGAAAACACCTCGTATCAAAGGACCTTTCATTAGAATGCTAACGAGGTTAATATTCTCAATTAAATTAAACAAGGTATTAACATAAGCCTGAGACCAGGTCTCTGTTTAAGCCCAATAATTAAGTAAATCGAGATTTAAAGATAAGATAAACGTATTTATTATTAATGCACTTATGTGCACGGACTTTAATGAGTCTAGTTATTTTTTAGCTGGACGATTTTCATTTAAAAAGTTATAGACTCATTTATTATGAACCCAAATTTACATCTAAGAATTTCAACACGTTTTTGGTAAAAATTAATAGTAATAGACAATGTTATCTACATTAATTTACAAAATTCACTCAAGATTCTTAATTAAATATAAAATTGTATACGATTAATGAATGAATGATTACAATTGAATCATTATTGCGTCGTATAGTGAAGTGAATGATGGCAGAATAGCATAAAAGTTTGCTAGGTATAGATTAATATAAAAAACGGTGAACTAACTAGGACCTATAAATATACCTAGGACTATAAATTGGCACTACGTTTCTTAATTTGATTTTAGAATTCATGGAATAAATGAAGAAGTTGAATATTATTTATCAAGTAATTGAGTTCAGTCTGTCATTTTTATAGAAAGCTTTTTTGGATGTTCAACTAAAAATAAACGTCACGATATTTATCCAAAAAATTATCAGTTATAAAAATTACTTAAATAGTTTAAATATTAACGATGCTGTACTTATTTAATTAAAAAGGTATAGGTAATTAGCGACCCGCCCGGCTTAGTACGGTTAGCACAACATATCAATATGCCCCCCCCGCCGGGGTCCTCGGTTTGTCGTACCGGGGGGGCTCAGTAGGCCCTGCCATGGCAGGGCTGAAGCGAAGAGGGACCCCGAGGTGAGCCGCGACTGCACAAATGGCATACGGGCAGTTGCGGCGGTCCGGCTGTAACCTCCGCAGCCGGACCAGGGTTGCCGAGGAAGAGGAGGAGCGGAGTGTTTTCGTTGCTCGCCTCCCTATCCTCGGCAACCCGACAGGGGCGCGCTGGGTCGCGTCGTGGTGGGTCGCGGAGGGATTGAGCGTCTCGATGCTCTCCCTCCGCGACGACAGGGCTCTGCCCTCAATTTGGGTCGCCGGGTGGAAGGCGGCCCCCTCTGGCGAGACGCTCTCCGCGTGCCCTCTGGCTTAGCAGAGGGCACAGCGCGAGAGTGGGCCCACGACGCCGGTCTCGGGGAC
The DNA here is from genome assembly GCA_951394215.1 of Glyphodes perspectalis. Classification (NCBI taxonomy): domain Eukaryota; kingdom Metazoa; phylum Arthropoda; class Insecta; order Lepidoptera; family Crambidae; genus Glyphodes; species Glyphodes perspectalis. Next base: position 10,545,921 of record OX596203.1, read on the forward strand.
GATCGGCGTCTGAATCCTGGGCGGAGTAGTTGAGACATGCTGGGTGGCGTGGCATGTCTCGACGCGCGCGCGTGCTCGGTGCTGTGCATCCGACGACTGATGGCGTGGGCTGCACAGCATCGACCACCGCCGCGCGAGGTGAGCCGCGCAGCGCGGCACGCGCACTACCGGAGGAGCTGTTGTATAGTCCCGACAGTGGGGATACCGGCTCCTCCGGAACTGCGCCGATGGAGGCCACCTTGGGGTTTAGTCGGTTCGAGTCCGACACACCGCCCTCTGGATCCCCGTCCGGAGGGTGACGGCTCGTGGGAGTTCCCCAAGTAAAAAAAAAAAACATATCAATATGCGCCCTACAGGGGGGGCTCCGAATACTCCTGTGGTATCCCTGCCTGTCGTAGGAGGCGACTAAAAGGGCCTTTGGGGCTGTGGAGTGTTTGCGGGGGGGCCTGCATTCACTTCGTTAAGCAGCCCCAGAGAAGATGACGACACGTGGATCCTCGTCCGTTAAATAGGATGGGGTGACACTGTGGTCTGTGCCGTCATAAGCACCTCGAGGTGTTCTGGGGGCGAGGTTGCCTATCCCTCGAGATGGGCCGCATGGATTGGCAGCGGCGTAGACGTAGATTTCGCGTAGAGTCCCGAGTGGGGCGCCCGGAATCTGCGCCAACGCCCGAAGAATGACCACCGTGAGGTTTAGTCGGTAGTAGAGTGCTTTCCCCGCCTCTGAGACCGACACATCCCTCGTAGGCCGAACCTAGGTTTACTTGGACGGTGCATAAATGCATTCCTCACGTAAAAAAAAAAAAAAAAAGAATTGAATACAATATGAAACTTAACATAAATAAAAACTTTTCTTTTGAATCACTATTGGCGAAACCGCTTCAACATCACTTGCATAGTTTAAAAGATCTAAGCGAATAGAGAGAGACTATTATAGCTTTGGCTCAATTCGTTATCACATCTTACTAATATTAAAAACTCGAAAGTTTGTATGTATTCATGGATGGATGGATGGATGGATGGCTGGACGGACGGATGGATATCAAAGTCAAAGTCTCCGGTCTACCGGTGGTAGATTCATATTATTAGTTGATTTTCCTATTGAATTGACGATTTATAAGTGTTTGTTTCAAACCTATATAAATAAAGAGTATTTTGACTTTGACTTTGAAAAGTCAAAGTTGGGTTTTATTAAACTTTACAGTATAGCTTATACATTATAATGACACATCAGCTATGCTTTTTCGATGTTCAACGCGAGAAAAGGCGCAGGCAGAAGCTAGTACGGAATAAGCACCTGAACTACAAGTATAATTTAACTTTTGGAGCTTTACGGCCGCAAATATATGGGAGTTGTACTTATATGTACATATTTGTTAGGGACTAAATAACATTATGTATTTGAATAAGTCTAAATTCATGTTCAACTCTCAACTGTCGTATAGCCGAGGTGTCTCTCTACCAGTGTGAATCGAAAAAGGCCTCTAGCCTCGTAGAATCCATGACCTTAACTTTGTATTTGCTTTTGCAAAATTTAGCTAAGTTCTTCGTCTTGTTTAACCTTGTGACCAATCGAATAAGTCTCTTTTATAGCATTTTATTCTACCCAATCAAGGGTATACAGTGGGAATGGAGTACTTAATAGTTAAAATATTAAGTGATTCATCTTTTTAGCATATTTCTGCGTCTGATAAATATTGATTGGTATATTGCATGTTATTTTCAGCATAATTTGAACATACAAATTTGTGCTACACTGGATTTAATTTAATTGCTAGCAAAGTAAAATCTCATCTAATTAGCTTAATTAAGTAGGTAATACATTACAGCTATTTCAGATTCACATTTTCGTGTGTGCTGTTAATTGTATTAAGTGGTGATTATTATGGAAACTTTTACGTATTACTTACTATTATCTATATTTTATGCAAGTAAGTTTATATGACGCAATAATTAAAAAAATATATACAAAATTAAATATTATGATAAAAGCTTCGTTAATTTTTACGAAATCTTCATGACGTAAGTAGTTTATATAATACACATGATGTGTTAGCGTTATCATATTCAAAGTTGCGATAGCTTTTATGATACCTAGCGAAGCAAATTTAAATGAAGTTTCTTAGAACTTTTCTTCATCTTTTGTTGTGTTGAGATATGTTGAAGCTTTGATATGGCCTTAGTTACTGACTACGCAGAAAAACTACGTAAAATACGACTTCTACTCGTAGGTATTGTAGTAATCCTCTATAGTATAATCCTCTATATATAGGGTATAGGTAATCCTCTTGGATAGACACCGATTCAGTATTATAGGATAACACAAAATAAACAATGCTGATACTAACTGAAATGAAATTATAATTTCATTTTAGATGTAGGTACGTTAAATCCTGTCAAAATTAAAAAAGAGAGTACAATATGGAATATTAAATTTGCGCTCAGAAAAAGTTTCAACACACCATTAAATATAAAGCGGAAACCGCTAAAAGTTATATCAACCCACATTGTTTGCTGTTATGTCTGTATACATGTTTAATTATGCCGAGCCTCCGCTTCTTATAACTTTGGGTGAAATATAGAAAGTTTTTGTCTGTGATACGTTTTATCTTTTGTCAAATACATATTTTTATTTCACAGCTGTGTGACAGTTTGTTCATGATTTGATTTCCCTTAATAATGAAAAAAAGTTCTGCAGCAACATGACACAGTAATTCAGTAGTTCAGATTGTGTATTGTACATAAATATTGTATTGTATAAGTATTGACTTATGGACCTAACTGATATATAAAATTGTTTTGGCAGTAATAAATATCAGACAACATCACATACAATGATCTGACTGAAGCTAAACAGCTTAAGACATAAATAGCTTAACTTAAATAACCACTATACTTAAATATTAGATGTTAACACGCAGACACAGAACAAACATAAGTATTCATCAAACAAATGTTTGTCCTGAGTGGAGATCGAACCCACGACTCTTGATGGATAGGACAGGGTCGCCATCGAATGCGCTATCGAGCCAGTCAATTAATGCTGATGTTCCACTTATCAATCATCACATCAATATTACCGCTTCAGTACCTACATTCCAAGCCCAAGGGGCTCTCAGTCTCCTTGTCGGGGATTCTAGGCGTGATGCTATAAATGTATGTATGATATTTCATTATAACTGGCCTGTTGATCAAGTGGTCAGAGACCCTGGCCACGAATCCGAGGGTCGCGGGATCGAATCCGGCTAGGGGCAAATGATACGTGTGATGAACATGGACATTTGTACTCGAGTAATGGATGTTTATAAACATATTTAAGTATAGGAGCGGTGGTAGCTCAATGGTAAGGACACGCGCCTCTTAACCGAGGAGTGCGGGTTCCAACCCGGGCACGTACCTATGGATTTTTCAAGTCTATGTACGTATTTATACCACTAGCTCGACGGTGAAGGAAAACATCGTGATGAAACCTGCAAATTCAAACAACTTTGGATTTGTAACCATGATCCATAAATTGTCTGGGTCCCCTATCTTAGGGTTACGAAGGTCAGATCGGCAGTCGCTTCAATGTAATAACCAGACTCGCTAAATCCTGGATCATGGTCTAAGCGGACCCTGTCTAAACACGGGACAAAACGCTAGGAAGATAAAAAAAAACATATTTAAGTATATTTCCGTTTACCTAGTATCCATAGCACAAGCACAAGCAATTTGTGTTAGTCTGGATAATTTATTTATTATTACTTATAACTCAATTAGGGCCTGATTTTCTTTTCTCTTTTTAATAGAACACAATTAATTAATCACCAATCGCCATAACAACAGCTATAAAAATCACAGACAATATAACTTTAAATAGAAAAAACAATGGAAAACGTTACACAAAGAAAGCTTTCAGAGATCATTCACCTGGGTTGGACACGAGGCTGCCTTTCGTTTTACGTAAAATTATATTTAACTTTACCGTTCTGTTATTCAAATCACATCAAAAGCATATTATGTAAAACGTTTAGAGATCTTCTATTAAACATCCTATTATATTGTACATCGCACGTGGTTTGCCTAACAAAGGAAGGATTGTACTGATTAGGAATAGGACCATTAAAGTGACTAATATTGAAAATAATGTTAGACATAATTGTTGTTTATTAGTGTTTTCACAAATAAATGCGTGTGACATTTAATTAACCTGCTTTGTTTAGTGGTCATCATCTTCCTAGCGCTATATCCCGTACTTAAACAGAGTCAGCTTAGACCATGATCCAGGATTTAGAGTCTGATTATGGTATCACATTGAAGCGACCGATCTAATGTTCGTAGCCTTTATGTAGAGGAACCAGACAATTTGGAATATGATTACATATCCATAGTCACATGTGCAGATTTCATCATAATGTCTATTACCGCCGAGCTAGTGGTATAAATATCTACGTACATAGATGTGAAAAATTCAAAGATACGTGCCCTAGTTTCAACCCGCACCCCTCGGGTAAGAGGCACGTATCCTAACCACTGAGCTCATGATCGCCACTAAACGAAGCAAAAGCTGTAAAAGCTTTTGCTTCGTGTTTAGTGGCGACCTCCTAACTGAACCAAAAAAATCGTTAGGATCTCGCAACGAGTTCACTACTCTTGAGATAATTGGTATATTGGGACTTGAAACACAATATGGTAATTTCTAGTCAAGTCAGTTTTATTCTTATTCTTACCTATATCTGGCGAATTAGAATAATGTCGTAATTATATACTATTGAGAGAATTGAGAAAATTGAGAGAGATACAAAAGATGTGGATATTATTTTATAGTTAGTATATTTATATATTTTGTATCTCTACTATATTCTCAACAAAATCTCCGCTTGAACCAATAGACAGTTGTTTATTTTCTCTGCGTCTTTCAGCTTTCGGTCGATAGCAATGCTTTTAAGAACTCAGCGAATTTCCCCGTCTTTAAACAATTTTATGCATTAGAATTCCTTAGTAACGATGACGTGCACACTTGATTAATACTGCTGAAATATTTAGATTCTTATCGATCATTGTATTATGGTGAAGTTTTATGTAGATACAGGTCTAATTTTGATCAGTAGTGTAGGTATAGCTTCTATCAACCGACTATCATAATGGCTAAAATATAAATGTTATCTTTAAACAACATCTATATATGTATAGTGCACCTATTTATGGAGTGGCTGATAGTTAACACCATGAAAGGCTATGAATTTGGAATAAATACATGAGAAATGGAAACTTTTGTGTAATTCATGTCACAAAATGTAATGTAATTATACAAAATAATGTCGTCTTACACTAACTACTATGTTCAACGTTGTTCCGCTGAGACGCACATAGATATTCCACTCGTCCACTAATACCTAAGTACTCACCTAACAATAGCACAGACACCCAATTGCACATTTGGTCTTCCCGAACAGATAGACATCGTAAAACTTAAACAAGTAAGATTTATAGTCACGACTTGAGTGTAGAGTGGAACCACGATGAGACTATCCAAACAGATGCACTATAAATGTGGCAAACATTAACTTGGACCTGTACGACAAAGACATATTGGATTCAGCTTTTATTAGTCTATTGAATACGTCATTAGAATGCATTCTTACAATTTTATTGTAAGGGGTTACACATAACTACGTTTAACAATTGGTTAATCACTTCTTTTACAAATGTTGTCATAAGTTATTTTAATTGTTTGAATTGCGAAAATATAAAGATTATTCACGATACTTTGGCATTATCATCGTCTTCCTAGCGTTATTTCCCGTGCTTCGACAGGGTCTGCTTAAACCACGATCCAGGAGTCAGCGGGTGTGATAATTACTTTGAAGCAACTGCTGAACTGACCTACGTAACCCTAAAATAGGGGAACCAGACAATTTTAGGATCATGGTTACAAATCCAAAGTTGTTTGAATTTGCAGGTTTCATCACGATGTTTTTCTTCATCGCTGGTGGTATAAATACGTAAAATATTATGCTGGCGTGCTAAGTGAAATATTTTTTATCCCATAAATATATTTAGGCTACCAACCTTTATGGATTAAAATCAAATGAGTGTTTGCTTTGATGTGATTTAATACAATATACATAGGTAATTTAGAAGTCAGTCTTGGGCAGAGTAATCGCGATATTCATTCACACTACACCGCGTCTGCGCCAGATGTACATACAAACAATCACGCCCACAATCTACAAAGAAATAGACTGAGCCAAAGGAGCAATAAGCGCTATAAACTTCATTAGCCAAATATAAAATTTAATTGATGAAAAATAGTGACGAATAGCTAGTCTCTACATAGTCTCGTTGCTAACACAATCAAAAACCTAATACCTACTTAGTACACCATTAGTTACTTTTTAAATATGTTGGACACGAAACACAATTGTATGACATCCTTTAAAATATGTTGGCGCATATTTTGTTTGGACTATGATGCCTATAGTCCCATGTTGGTCTGGGACTTTAAAAGAATGTGCCAACTGTGTTCTTTATCTTGTATGTCGTAAAATGCGACTAATGGTATATCGGGTATTGGGTATGTGATTGTGTAGGCGACGAGCAAGCCAATTGTCAATATTTTTTTACAATCTTCCATCTAACCCATCTAGCCCACTTTTATTTTGGGCTGAATGTGGTTAAAGGGGCTTGCTGTCCCTCTGACGTGCTCTGACTCCGCCTACCCCTTCGGGGATTACGGGCGTGATGGACATACATGATGTACCTACCTACATACTCATTAATATACAAGTTATCATAGTACATACATATGTATGTACTATGATGCCTTGTATATGAATTCATATATTTATACCTAATTTTAGTACATTTAAGAAGATTTTTGTTTATAAGAATCTGAGTTATAACAGGCATTAAAAATCAGAAAAGCATGGATGATGGAAACGTTTAAATCATAAACATTTTAAATTTCCGTTGTTTTTTTTAATGTAGACTCGAAGGTAGTGAATGCAGATGATGGATTCCAGATGCAATGCGTTTTCACTGTTCAATGAAATAGTTTTTTCCTATACAAAAATATATTTATAATTGTCCTAATATTTAATAGACAAGAATAGCGAGAAATAATTATTAGATTAATTTTTATAATCAATTTGTAGTTAAATGTGGACATACCACATTTTTGTGTAGTTTTTTTTAGGTTAATAAGATATTCCGTAATGTTTTATAGTATTTAGGCGAATATCTTAGCACTTATAATATTTTTATATTATGTACATGATGTAATGCCTTGTAATTTTATAATTCCTTCCTTTAAACAGAGTCTATAAGTTTTCGAAAATGTAAAAAGCTGTGAAGTGGAAACGGTAAACCTCTAAATCTCGTCTTGGGCTCCCCTACTATAGGATCACATATTTCGCAATCTATTAATAGAGTTTGGAATGCGATTGCGTAAACATTATTCAGCTTGTAATGTTCGCGAATTTTCGGCTACTAATGCATTGCGCTTAAACATTTAAAAAAAATCAAAAATTTGCAAGTCAACATTCTTGTTACCGACCGAAAATATCTTCAACAAACGTTGTTTGACCTAGTTTCACCCATGGTTGTGCCATAATCAAATCATGCATGCGGTAAGGACATTTCCACATTACCATGCATTGCATTCTGCATTATCATACAAACTTGACAAGCAGGCGATAAGCCAACGCGAACTTTGGTATATACCAGACAGTATTAACTAGTTTTAGAACATAAATACGAGGTCATGACTCCCGAGTTTCCAGTTTAAAATTTCCTTGTTAGACTTTGGAGATTGTATACCTAGCAGGATGCACCAAATAAAGGTACTTACATGATAACACTAGGTGAATTCTGGATTTGTCATGAATTGTATAGCTTTGATTTAATATTGTGTTAAAGTGGTTTCTTGATAAAACAATTTTTTTTTTAATGTATAATGTAGGAAATCTCGTAAACATTTTTTTAGATTTTAATAACGAGGAACCAAAAAGAGAAGACAAATAACGCCTAAAAAGTATATGACGCTTGTTCAACAAAACTGTAGGTCACAAATCAAAGCTATTGCAATTTCATAGCACTTTCAAAACTAAACGGTTTTCTAGATCTAAAAATCGAATGAAAATGATATGCAAACAGTTTAACGTGCGAAAGAATTCGAGATCAATTTTGTGTAACTGCCATTTACAGGTAAGTATTTCCTAACAAGATAAATCGTTTCAATTAAATCATGTAAATACCAATGCGACGTTTAATAAGCTCGTGAATGACGAATGTCAATCAATTAGTCCGTTTCGACCCGCTGCTCGGCTCACAGCTTTCAATATTCCGATTGGTAATATTAAATCATTTCAAATTATATTTTCTTTGTCTCAATTTTTGCACTAACAGGTTTTTGGTACGAGCCATAAAGAAAGGACATAATCTTTGCGCTTGTACGGTAACATACATAATTTAATAAAACTAATAATATATTAAACTAACTAATGTTATAACTTCATAATAAACTTATGTACATATAATTATTAATAATATATTGGAGCGGTGGTAGCTCAATGGTAAGGACACGTGCCTCATAACCGAGGGGTGCGGGTTCAAACCCGAACATGTAGCTCTGGATTTTTCAAATCTACTCGTATGTACGTATTTATACAAATTTAAACAACTTGGGGTTTGTAACCATAATCCAAAAATTGTCTGATTCCCCTATTTTAGGGTTACGAAGGTCAGATCGGCAGTAGCTTTAATGTAATTACCAGACTTGCTAAATCCTGGATCATGGTCGAAAAGCGGACCCCGCCTAAGCACGAGACATAATGCTAGGAAGATAATGAACTTCATATTATATTATGTATACATATCATATTTTGTACTTACTTGTACAAATTGTGATGTAGAATTCAGAGGTAGCAAGCCTTTACTGAGCCTTAAGGCAATTATAAGTTATAAGTTTAACTTTTTAAGACCTTAAAGCATCAGATAAAAGCAAACATTACACCTACAGCGCTTGTGTCTAGATTAGATTTTGAACACTCTCACTGTTGAAATGTATGTGACTCTATATGCAATGCTGCTGCGCATTCAACAAGTACCTATGATACATTTTCTTTTCCTTTTTTTTATATTCTTCTCTATTTTGTGAATGTTAGTATTCTAAATAAAACAAAAGAAAGCTTTTATCTTCACACAAATGTTTACAAAATCTGCTTTTTAATTTCTTTTTTAACTGAAAACACAATCGAAACAATCAAAAAAATTTTAAACATGATGCCTTATTGTTTCAAACAGTAGGTATTGTTATGGAACGGGTCTCTGTCTGGTATTTAAATAACGTAACATTGAGAGGTCGTCATTTGGGTAAACATCTAAGTACCTATCTTCATTGTTTGTTACGTTGTCATCGCTGGTGAAAATAGGTCTGTCCAAAAATCTTTTGTATCGCCTATTATTAATTCCAAGCATTGTCTCATACTAAATAAATAAAAAAATTTTTTTATTTATCAACTTATTAAATAATGGAGCAATATATGACAAAAATTTTCATTCGGCGACTTAAATTTTTAATTTACCCGGAAAATGGTTGCTGGATTTTTTTTTATCACAGTCATTAAAACAAATAAAATCATGCCATGTAAATACCCATTTTAAAATATTAATAAACTTGATTAATTCACCTAGTGGTCGATTATAGAACACACATTTAAAAATATTTAAGACTTGCTCTAGAATTAGCTCGCAAAGAGAATATTAAATTTTATAAGACGCAAATGATCAAAAATTGCAGCGGCTCTGTTGCAGCTTGCATGCATTTTTTCAGCAACTGGCAATATTTTTACGACCTTCAGTATAAAATTACTGATTCATAATTCATATAAACCAAGTAAAGACAAAAAAATACACCAAACAAATTACAATTATGAAACAATGTAATATTATAAACACACAGCTGTATGCGGTCAATGTCGAGGATTGTTTTGGCGTCGCGTCGTGTAAATTTATAATACAATCCATTCAAAAGGAACCGTAAAACAAAAGAAAACTAAATTAAAATAAAAAGAGTACGTTTATAGAGAACAGTACTACAGAATGTAGTAATAAAATGCTTATACCACGCTCGTAATCCCTAAATTGGTAGGCAGAATCAAAGGGCCAGGAGACAGGTTTAACCATATTCAGCCAAAAATAATAAAGCTCGTCGCCTACACAATCACATATTCAAAACCCGATATAGCATTAGGTATTAGGTATACGACATGTTAGGCAAGGAACACAGTCTGCGCATTCTTTTTAAGTCCCAGACCAATAAAGAATATGAATATATTAATTAGTAGTAGATATTGTCGAATTGAGGAACTCCTCTTTTTTATTTGAAGTCGGTTAAAAAATATCTTCTTCCTAGTTCTGTAGAGCTATAATATCGGTATATACCTACAAATATACACTACATTCCATTCTTTTTATTCGAAATTTCATTCACATGAAATAGCCCTAATAAGTCTAATGAAAAACTTCCCAAGTTGCGATAGTAAACGTAGATAGGTACTAAAAGATAGCAAACCTAACTTTTCGTTTCAGAAAATATATTTGAACTACGTGCCCACACAAACTTCGAGAGGATTTAGCTTACATTGTCTTGTAGAAATACCGGTTAACTCTTGCCATTATCTTGCTAATATATTTTTGAATTATAATAACAGGTATACATACATAACATCATTCCTATAATCCCCGAAAGAGTAGGCAGAGTCAAAGGGGCAACAGGCCCCTTTAACCACATTTAACCAAAAACAAAACTGGGCTGGGTTAGATGGAAAATTGTAAAAAAGTAGTCACAAGTGGCTGACATGCTAGGCAAGAAGCACTGTTGGCACATTATTTTTAAGTCCCAGACCAACATGGGACAAGTAATATAGTGTATATTATATAAGCATTCATATATTACCTACTCGTAATAGTATTGGTGGCATACGTATAAAACAGCACAATGATAAAGCTATAACCTAACCCGGTGTTTTCAAGATTTCATTGGAAATAAAATGCTCAGTTGATTTGCTATGCAGACATTTATTTAATTTCATCTCTAAAGGTTACATTTAATTAATTCAAATAGTCCCGTTTCCCATGTTGGTCTGGGACTTAAAAATAATTTGCTAAGTGTGTTCCTTATTCCTTGTCTAGCATATCGTAAAAGGCGACTAATGGTATATCGGGTTTCAGGTGTGTGATTTTGTAGGCGACGAGCTAGCCACTTGTCACTACTTTTCCACAATTTTCCATCTAACCCAGCCCAGTTTTATTTATTGGCTTAATGTGGTTTAGGTGGTTAGTTACCACTTGGACCCCGCCTACCCCTTGCCTTCGGGGATTTCGGGTGTAATGGTATGTAAATAGTGCAAACTGATATCTCCGAATTTTAAATAATATAATATTTGAATTTTAAAACTAAGTATATAACCTATTTTGTAATAGTACACGGGCAATCACATCATCTGCGAGTATTGTGACAATACTTAAGTATGGTCTTCGAATTCGTTTAGTGAGACATTTAGTATCCAATATTGTAGGAATGAAGCAATCTGCATGTGTCAACATTTACTCGAGCTTGTCTTACAAGGCTTTAGGCAGTATTTCGATGGAACAATTCTGATCGTTTAGTTTTATCACTGGTAGAAATAGAAAATTTTTATATAACCAAAATGATAGTTTTAAGTTAGATAAATGGATATACATATAACTCTTGCGGTAAAGCCACTGGATGTCCACACGAATGGAGTTGCAGACGGCTAATATTTCTCATAAACACGTTTGAACCTGAAAATATTGGAAAAACTAATTATTTATTTTTATGTTCAACTATAATAAAATAGGTAGTTGCTTTTAGTACCTAATTTTGAAACGTCTGTAATGTGCCTTAGCGGTACGATGTAGGCTAACGCTTCAATATCCCAACCATCTCATCACTATTTGGTCGAAACATGCTCAGCATTCCAAATAGAATGGTTTAATAGGCTTTGGTTAGCCGCCGTATAATCATCACGCAGCACAGTCGAAGCTATGTTATATACAAATGATATTTGATCTCTAAAGTTAAGCGCCGTTTCTTTGGCATAAACTTGTGTTGTTAGTTGTAATTTAATATACAAAATGATTGTCTTGGAAATAAATACGGTTAAAATTCGCAAATAAAGGAATAAGTTCTTTTATGTTAAAGTTTTTAGTAAAGTGTTTAAGTTTGTTAAGAAGTTCCAACTTCTTATTATTCTCAGGAAGAATTGTAAAGTCTAATACCTTACCTGTATATGTAGATTTAGCATCGTATTTATATAGGTACTGTAATTAGTTACCTACCATTGATGATTGAACATCATCTTCCTAGCGTTATGTCCCGTGTTTAGACGGGGTCCGCTTAGCCATGATCCAGGATTTAGCGAGTCTGGTAATTACATTGAAGCGACTGCCGATCTGACCTTCGCAACCCTATGATAGGGGCACCAGACAATTTTTGGATCATGGTTACAAATCCAAAGTTGTTTCAATTTGCAGGTTTCATCACGATGTTTTCCCTCACCGCCGAGCTAGTGGTATAAATACGTACATAGATTTGAAAAATCCAGAGGTACGTGCCGGGTTTGAACCCACACTCCTCGGTTAAGAGGCGCGTGTCCTTACCATTGAGCTACCACCGCTCTTCCATTGATGATTGAACATGATTTTGAAATTAAAACATATAGGTAGGTGAAACATAGGCGTGTATTATATACTAAATTAAACTCTTTAATATATTTGGCTAATATATTAACTACTAATCTATTTGTATTAGTTTCTCCTCGTGACATTATCGCTATGTCCATCTCTGACATTTAAGCGTCGTCTGAATATAAGCAGATATAAACCGTGAAACGACTTTTCCTATTAGCGTTTTAAAAATATACCAAGCCGTGTTAATCATCTGACAAGTTGATAAATGTCCACAACCAGCAATCCGAGACGCGGTTTAATTTTTGAGACTTGGCACGGAACCGGTTCTATAATAAGAAAAGAAAAAAAATGTTTTTAATTTTTGGTGGCGTCGTAATATTTTGTATAATTGTACCAATGTTATTGCAATGAACAGTCCATTAATTTCACTTCTCATTGACAAAGCTCTTTGACTTATTGTTGATGTTTTGCAGAATATGAAGCCAATTTCCTCATTAAAAAGTACGTAATGAGAAAACAAATAATAAAGTTACGCCTGATGTTTTCTGTCTGAACAACAAGACGAACAACATTTCGTCCTACTCACTGCTTACTAAAAATACATTATTAGCTGTAACAAGGACATATCTAGCAGTTGTAGTTAAGTGTATTAACAGAAGGTTTGGGAGTCATAACAACCGTAGAGCTTGTATGAAAAGGATCATGAATGTTGAAGAGGCGAGTGAGGTGTGTAAGGATCGTGCAATATGGCTTCGGTTCTCTCTGCCTACCCCGCTAAGGAAGTGGCGTGAAGTTTAGTTAGTTTTTAGTTAAGTGAAGAGAGCTCTATTACCTCTATTACTTCAATGCCAATAACAAACTAAGGCTCAGACAAATAGCTATGATTGATCATGCGCACAAAGACGTATCGGAATTGATGACCTTTGATATGCCGATATTGATATCTGTTAATTAGCCAGTCGAAATGAGACGATTGCACGCACCTGGAATTATAATAAAAAGAGGTGGTGGAGTGGGGTAAAAAAGAGGACGTATGAAAGTAGCATCTGCTATAAAAAGATAAAGGAAAATCATTTGTCTCGATATGGGCGTATGATGAGATAATAATAGATGACGTACTCGTATGTGACAAAAATTTGTCACGTGATTCGTGACGCTGTATGATTGATTGCAAAGGTCGTCGATAAAATGATGACTTACCCAGGTGAAGTAGAGAAACTCATCTTAAGCAATTATAAAATGAATGTTAACATAGCAAGATGATGATGTTGATGATGAACAATCAATCAATTCAATGCTACATGATACCCAAAGGTACAATTTAACACTGAGAATACGATAGTTTAAAAACAAGTAGGATAAATATTAGAAATCAAAATGTAATATAAGAAAAAATTTTTCGCAATTTTATCACCGTTTTCGCACGGTGCCCGCATAACTACTGAGTACTGATCGCAATAAAAGTCTATCAAAAACCTTTATTTGATAGACTTTCCCGTATTTTATCAAATATTAATAAGCCTTTGCCTGCAATAAATAAAACTAGTTAATTTTGAATATTATAACAACAGCTTATAAGTGTGCCTACGAATAACAAAATTACTTTATGTTAAATTAAGAGTACCTACCTACTAGATTAATTGTAATTAGATTTTAAAGAATAACATTCGAGAGTAAAGTTACGAAGCTTGTATTTCTTCCAAATTTACGAGAGAACTTAGAAACACACCATCTGCAAAATGTTATTTATGAATGGACTAGACGGAAAGTATCTTACGCTAAACATTTTCTCACGTTAGTTTACAACAGCTTGCGGTGCAAAACACGGGCTTCCTCTGCTTAGCTGTTAAAGTGCTTAATTACACTTCTGAAGACGTCAGGTATGAGAGATTCACAATGTTGGAATCTAATTTATTAGTCCGAAAATGCCATGTTTTCTAGCCAATTATATATAAATATAGACATAGATTTATATATATATATATATTGGCTATAAAACATGGCAATAATTATTTTTACTGAAGATATATTTACATACACAGACACGAATTGCTGTTAACCAAGAACAAAACGGATAAGTCATGATATTATCTTAAAGGGATTATTGTATTTTATTGTTATATAGGTACGCAGCGATATATTTTTATAGCGGTAAATTATGTTATCTCAAAATGCGATAAAAATGAAACACTTGCGTCAAGTGTATAAAAATACACTACTGACTTAAAACAATTTCCTCGTTGGTTATACTAGTGTCTACTTTATATGTTTTAAACTATGTTCCCATCGTCATGCAAAGAAATGTATCTATTCCTAGTAATGGGAATATTAATAACATACACGCCAAAATAAACTAATATATTTTTCCGATAACATCGATTCGAAAACTACGTATCAAAACTTATCCCAATATCTCAGAAGCTGAACACACAAATTGCGGTTCGCGATTACTGGCAGCGCAGGCGTTTTCTTGACGCGAAACAAAACAAACACAGTAGGTAGTGACTGCACCGGTTATTGAAATAATCGAAAAACACTTTTCTAACTATTTTCCGAGTGTCTCGGACTGCGGTCGCGCCGCGTCGCCAGTACGAGACGAGATTCTGTGTCCCGCGCACGTCCGCGCCGTCGCTCCCGCATTCGTGTCGCGTAATTGACAGTCGCGGGATCGCGGCGTTTCGTGCGATTAACTAATATGGACAGCGGCGAGATGAGATCTAGTGAACTGTAAGTACTTATTTACTTTTAATTTGTAACGGTGTAAAAATAAAAGGTTGTCAATTCTTAAACTTTAGGTATAAAAGAAAAAAATACATAAAAATCACAATTTAAATTGCTTTTTGTGTCTTAGAACTGAACTGTATTTCAAGCCATATATAGAGGATTTATGTTTTTAATTTGTAATGTATTTGATTTACATACGTATAATAATTTAATTATGATAAACTGAAAGTTTTCTCCTTATTTAATATTTAAATTTTGAACCTTAACCAACTTTCTAGTAAACTATTTATTTTTAAATATAAAAAAAAATCACTCAACTTTATCTTTTTTTGCATGAAACAGAGAAGTAATTAATAAAATTCAAATAAAATACATGTGTTCCAATTGATTTGTAACACATTAAAGTTATGAAACTTCCTTAGTCGTTAATTACATTCATTAGAAAAAAATACCTACACATTTAAATAATATCTACGTAAATAGGTAGTTTTTTTTAGATGTTTGCCCACAGATGTATTCCGACAAAAACAACCACTCACATGTTTATAATTAAGAATGAAAAGTAGCGAAACTGGTTTCGAAAATTGCTGCGCCTATTTGTGTTTTATAAACATCACGTACAAATGTTTTATATAGAGGCACATATTGTACATTTAAAACTTGTATATTATTAACACGTTTTGTCGGCCATGTTTGTTTTCCTCAGTAACATTTGGCAATTGATCGATACCAAGCAAATTGCAAAATGAACTTAATACTAATGAGATTGTACATTTGATTAACTTAAATTGAAATCTACCAATTTGACTTCGACATTCGTGTTGCTGAAATTAATTAGGGAAATGAGTACCTGTCGATGATAATTAAGTACTTATAAGAAATTCATTAAAATTGGGCGGGATCTTTGGAATCTCTTTAATTACATTTCTACTTATATAAGCTTTTGTTCTTTTACAAAAATAATGTTGATGAACCTTTTTAATTAATCCAGAGAACGGCATTATATATTTTATATTTATAAAAATTATAATAAATATATCAATATTCATATACTATGTATGTAGCAGGATCTTTTAATTAAAGTATAAAGACTGTCGTAACTAATAAAACAATAAATATTAGTATCTATCCTTGAGGGTATTAATAATCTACTCCGATGTTGGTCTGGGACTTAAAAATAATGTACCATTTATGTTTCTTGTCTAGCATGTCGTAAGAGGCAACCGATGGTGCATTGAGTGGTGGGTGACTTTGTCATTGTATAAGAAATATACGGAATTAGTGCTGCAGGAGATTATAGAGGATTGTAGTAGAAGAATATGGCAAGGAGCTTGCTAATCCTCGGACTCTGCCTACGCCTTTAAGAATTGCGGGCGTATAAGTTTATAAATTTTATCAACTTTATGAAAAGACCCCTCGTCTTCAATAAGCATAGGAATAATAACATTCGATAATTTATCTCAGATACGAAAATAATTCGTCGTTTATGTTATAATATCTTTTTTTATACAAAAGTATTAACATATTGGCCCTTCCTTTCCATTCATTTCCGGTAGGGAAAATACATTGCTTATATTTTTGTACCAGGGAATGAGTCGGTCTTTTATCGCATGGAATTTATTTATAAAGTCTTTGAGTGACTTATTTCCATGAAAAATAAAATATGTACAAAGTAATTTCTGTTAACAAAGAACGCGCGTTAGGAAGTAATCTTTTTATAGAAAAAATACGAAATGTATGATATTTTTTTTTATGCATAAAAATATTTATAAAATAAGTAAACATTAGATATCGTTAATCTGTACACACAACACAAATGTTAAATTATCTGTTAAGAAACATACTTGGTAATTAGCTATCCTTAATTTCAAGCAATACAATGATAGTACACATCGAGTATTAATTAGTCACAGACGCGGAACCTGACGTTTGAATGAAAAATATTAATTACAGTGTCGCAAGAGTCATTACGCGTGGCGGCTGCCGCCTACTCAAGTGTGACAGTAAATGTGGCCACAAGTTACACTTATGTTTCTGGATTACACAGATGTTATGTTGAGGCCACGTCTACAACAACATCTGTAACAATCTTTAAGCACAAGTCACCTACAAACTGAACAAACAGGGTAGGTAGGTACATAACTTATATGTTTCAGTTAATTAATATTGAGACACCTTTGCTACCCGTGATGCAAATGGTCAAAATAGAGCGTTTTTTGGGAACATGCTATTAAGATTCCTAAAATAAGGTAGATCTGGCTACCATACAATTTTTTTATCTGTGATTTAGTAGTGCCAATGAATAGATATTTACAAATTTGTAGCATTAACAGATAAAATAATTATTATTAAGAATGAAATGAGTTAAGTGGTAAGTTTTTCATTTAGCAAAGTGGATCAAGGGCAGAATTATAAGAGTTTAAACGAGCATTACTTACTTATAAATAAAAATATAATATTTTACTAAGATGTTGCTAAACTTATGCAGCAATATTTAGGTACTTATATCTTCTTCTCTTATATATAAAAAATGAATCGCTGTTCGTTAGTCTCGCTAAAACGAGAACGGCTGGATCGATTTAGCTGATTTTGATGATTTTGGCTGGTTTGTACGGTAAGAAAATATGGAAACAAAAATCCTTTTCTTACTCAACAAACACTAAAATAAATAAATATCAGACGACATCACATACATTGACCTGACTCCGAGGTAAGTAGCTTAAGCAGTTGTGTTACGGATATCAGAAACAACAGTGGTATTACAAATATATACTTAAATATTGGATATTAACATCCAGACACAGAACAAACACAAGTATTCATCACACGAATGTTTGTCTTGGGTGGGGATCGAACCCACAACTCTTGGCGCATGGGGCAAGGTCTCTATCGAATGCGCCATCGAGCCAGTCAAAATATAGAATGCATGTAACAATTGCTTTTTTATTTACATATTCAAAATTTACACACAAGTAACTCTAGCAGAGACGTGTGCCGGTAGGTATTATTTTCATAACTGAATAAAAGTATTTTTTGTTCCACACCATAAAAGTTCTCTTTCGCTTGACTAGTCCACGTGCGAATATTTAAACTAAACTTTTCAGTGAAAGAAACAAGAACTCTATTCCTTTTTTTGTAAAGTGATATGCAACAGAAAAGCAGCTTGTTGGTTTTAGTTTAACACGGTTACTTAGGTAATTGTTTGCAATGAAATTAAAATTAATTTCTGATGATACATGCCGAATTAAATAGAATTAAGAAGATTTAAAATTACTTGTCAGTTTCCGAATATAAATTTACTGTAACTGGGAATTCATGTTTATTTTTTATTATATGTATTTCGAAATAATCAAAATGCTAAGTTAAGGTAGAACAAATTAACTTTCGTTCTATAGAATTGCAATTTTTCTTAGGATGACATTTCGTGACTTCACGATTAAAAGATAGAAATCTTACTTATTCTCAAGATGACTCGAAATCTGAAATGCAATGTCCATCAAATACTGCTAACCATAATCTATGGTGATTAATTTACGACTTACTGAAGGTTTTTTTTTATATAGTTTGATTAAAAAAGATAGTTTGTGTTAAATACACTAACACGAAACACTTGAAATGTAACTTAGCGAAAAACCGCTGTATACGACTATAATAAACAAAAGAAAGTTAATGGTAATTATCAAAGTTAATGGTAATAATGATGAATTTCTCAGTCTATGTGGCCGAGTGGCATAAGATGCCTTTGACAAGCATTTAGAACTGAGATTGCAATCGCTTCGCAATTGTTCTAGTTATTCGATCAAATCGTCAGACTAACGATATCATAAAGACCAATTAGAGCTCTGTAGAGAGCTGATAAGCTTCTGGGACTAAACTTTTAAATCCCGTCTCAAAAATTAATTAAAACCGGACCTTCGCTCTAAATAGATTTGAAGTCGTAAAAGTTTTCTGGGTGGAGTTTTATGGATGCCCGGCTTTGGATGGAGAAGAATATAATCTACATAAGTAAGGTAGTTAAATAAAGTATAATGTAGCAGTGTTAGTTATACTCAGTCCTGCTAGTATAAAGGTATTATATAATTTAAATATGAGGATAAAATTATAAACGCAATAATTAGATTAATTAAGTCAATCATTATTAAATAAGTAGAATATCAAAACCGTAAAATAAAGCTTGGTTGAACTCATTAGTTGAATTCAGGGATTAATCCTATTAATTTGACTCGCTCGATGGCGCATTCGGTAGCGACCCTGCCCCATGCGCTAAGAGTTGTGGGTTCGATCCCCACCCAGGACAAACGTTCGTATGATGAATAGGTACTTGTGTTTGTTTTGTGTCTGGGTGTTAATATCCAATATTTAAGTATATATTTGTAATACCACTGGTTGATTCTGATATCCGTTACACAAGTGCCTAAGCTACTTACCTACCTCGGAGTCAGATCAATGCACCTATGTGATGTAGTCGGATATTTATATTATTTTTTTATTTATAAAAACCTGTCATATTATTTTATACCAAACATTTTACAGCGTTTTCTCTCTCTCTCTCAGCATGTTTGCGTCCACTACTGGACATATGCCGCTTGCATGGAACTCTACGAAAACTTCTCGTTGCGGCGTTTCTGGTCCAAGTCGGCCCTGCCGTCTTTCTAATGTCGTCCGACCATCTGGCAGCTGGTCTGCCCACGCTTCGCCTTTCTGTCCGAGGTACCCAACCCAATGCAGGATTCTATGGCTCCATCTGTCGGCGTCTCTATATCAGATATGGCAGGCCCATAGCCATTTTAATTTCGCAACTATTTCTCCGATATCGGTTACTTTAGTGCGTTGGCGTATGTAGTCGTATCGGAGTGTATCCCGCAGAGAGACTCCCAGCGTAGCCCTTTCCATAGCTCTTTGTACTACATTGAGCTTGTGTAGTATTCCGGGAGTAAGTGTCCACGTCTTGCAAGCGTATGTTTTGACGGGAAGAACACACTAGACCCGTATCTTTAGGCTTTGCGGGATATTTTAGCGTGCTATAGGATTTTATTAGATACAACATAAAAGGTCTGCTATTTATTTTTTATTTTACATCATATTATATTTACAGTAGAAACATTTTAATATTTAGCACAAAACAATCATTAACACGGGAAAAAAGGCACTCAAAAGTACCTAACTCATGAAACATAGTAGCTATGTGTTTGCAAGTAAGAATTTTTATGGTATCCATTGTTATTTGCCAAGTATCAACCATATTAACAGTAAGTAAAGTTTTAATGAGTCAAATATGAAAAACTTGTTCCAGAATCCAATAAATATAAAACAAGGTCAATATACGTAACCGTAATACAGAAGAGTGAACCTCAATATTTTTTGTGCCCCACATTCACTTTTCAGTATCCAGCACAAAAAACAGGGCACTTTTCATCAAGATTCCACGTGTAATAACGAAATGACTACCTCACGGGTCCCAAAAATGTGAAAAATATGAGGCCAACACAACCCGGCGGCACGCCACCGGGTTGTGCTTAAATAAGTAAAAGCCATAAACTGAGAACAAGACAAAATATATATGTTTATTTATTTGTCTAAGTTAATTACAGGAATTTTATTATTTAACTAGCTGTGCCAGCGGTGTCACCCGCGTTTATGGTTAATATTATAAATACTATTTCCGTCATACATGATTTCTATGTAACTTTAACCATTAAGGCTGCACACGCGACGGAAGCTTAAAAAATGGAGTAACTTCTCCCGTTTTCCCAACATTTCCCTTCACTACTCTGCTTCTATTGATTGTAGCGTGATGAAAAGTATACTATAACCTGCCCAGGAGTATGAAGAATAATTGTACCAAGTTTCGTTAAAATCCGTCAAGTAGTTTTTGTTTCTATAAGGAACATACAGACAGACAGACAGACAGACAAAAATTTTACTGATTGCATTTTTGGCATCAGTATCGATCACTAATCACCCCCTGATAGTTATTTTGAAAATATATTTCATGTACAGAATTGACCTCTACAGATTTATTATAAGTATAGATTAATTTTATAAACGAATTTGTTGGAAAGACTTATGCAAGTATGTTACTTGCTAAAAATAAGTAAAAATATTTTAAAATTATTTGTTTAATCAATACGTAGTCGCGGCGAATCGCTATTAAATAATAAAAATTAGGAAACTTGACAGAAAAACAGGCACGATAAAACCGAAAGAGCTTGTTACATTAATTTTGTCGTAAGCTCCTATGTGTATCATCTATATATTAATCTGATAAGATGATGATAACATAACCTGAAGTTAATAGCGAAGTGATATATTGTTTTTATGGATAATGGAAAACGTTAATTTAATTTTATCATGATTTTGCCCTTCGGCAAAAGGAGAATGAGAACTCGTTGGGCAAATACAACTCGAGCAAATAAATATTAGGAGGTATATAACAAAAAGTATTTATAGGACAAAGAGAATTGAGAGAGAATTGAGATTTTTTCTTTTTCCGCTCAAATTATGCTATTGTCAGTATATTGCAGTTATCATTAATTTACCTATATAAAGTTGAAAATTACTTTAGTAATTGTCTGTATCTGCATTTTTAGGCACAATGATAAAAAAATGTGGATGCTTTAAAAACGGAATACTAATGAAAATGAGTTTATTAGGAAAATTTAATATAAAAAGGCACTCAAAACATTTTGTATGGAAAAAACATAGTTAATAATTACTATAGTTAATAATAATCGTACCAGCCATAAATTAATTAATATCCCAAATATACATCTCCTAAAATATGTCCTAAACATATGCTTCATATATACATATACATACAAAATACGATATCTAAATTCTAACTTTATATTTGTTTAATATTTTTTTATTTGTAATGAATTATTTATCTATTATATAACTGTAAAAAAGTCACAAGTCGAGTCTATGATAACTTATATACATACTGGAATTATCCTAAGGATGCGCCAGGTAAAAGATTCGTATTATAATAGGTAGTTAATCGGAGATGGTTTTCTTCTTGCATTTATTGCATCGCTTGGAAGAAGAGTATTTTCTCATCCCGCTTGGATAAAAAAATTATCATTTGTTATTTTTAACACATTGGGATAATATACACTTATATAGAAAATAACTTAACTAATCTTTAACTTATTGCTATTGTTCGTTGAAACCTTTAAAATATAATTATTATATGCTAAAATGGCTGAAATTATCGAATATTATTATAGTTTATGACCCTGCTATAAAATATATAAATCTTAATAATTTTAAAACTTATTTATTGACAAAAAAATAGAAGCAAGCGTTGTACGGCTAATTAATCACTAGATAGAACAGAAAACGATAAAGTATCGATCCGTTTGCACTAGATAATCTCAATTGGATGAGCAGCTGATAAGAATTAATTGCACGTTGCAAGATGCCAACTTGAATGGGTAATATCGAAATATTAATTAGCGCACAACCTCCTATATTGTCTAAAGTGCATATTAAGCCGGCAAGCAACCGACGGCGAAGCAGCGAGATTAATATAAGCATTTAATACATAAATAATGGCTGTATTTTTGTGGGTGGATTTTTTTTCGATCTAACCCAAATAAAAAGCCTAATAAAAGTAAAAAAAAAAATACTAAGAAATGGAAAACGGAAGATTAAATATTACAAACATAACACATAATTATTATGGGCGTGATGTTATGTATGTATGTATAACACATAATATCACGGGCTAAAAAACTGGGCTGGGAAAGATGGAAAATTGTGAAAAAGTAGTGACAAGTGGCTAGCTCGTCGCTTACACAGTCACATACCCAAAACCCCATTATACCATTAGTCGCCTTTTACGACATGCTAGGCAAGAAACACAGTTGGCACATTATTTTTAAGTCCCAGACCAACACGGGACAATAAATAATACAAAGATATTATAAGTAGGGAACACAGATTGTGCGAATGTATACTTGTTCAGATTGTTCGACAGTCAGACGACAAATAGCTACGTTCCATGGACGACGCCATGTATCTATCCACCACAAACAAGTTCCTATAGATTTCTTAGTAATTATGCTAAATGGCTACAAAACACCAAAATATTAGGCAAAGCAAAAAAGGGAAGGAAAATTTCAATGGTCCATTGTACACAAAGGAATGATCGTCATGTCATAGACGGAAGACAAGCACAATCGGAGCCGTTTCGTTGTTTCGTCGTTTTGTATTACGTCTTTCTTCTAAAAATGAGGAATATAATAGTAGCTGCGTGAAAATTACTTCAATCCTCATAACGACAGGGTCTGCAGGGATAACCTAGCATAAGCTATTTTGATGTCTTTTTTTATTCTTTCATGGTTGATTTTATAATGGTCTGGCAAAAAATTATTCATCATCAATATAGTATAAAGTCACCAATTTGTAGTATCATTCGGTGTTTTACTTAGGAAACAAGCAACATCTAAAACCATCCATATTGTAATTTGTTCTATTATCTTTCAACGAATTGTTAACGAAACAAATAAAATCCAGTATTCATTTATTTCTTCAGCAATCTTACATTAACATAGGTACAGCATTTACAATAGGAAACATTAATGCAAGACTTTTAATGGTAAGGCCACGTGCTCAAACCCGGCCTTGTACCTCAGGATTTTTCAAACCTATGTACGTATTTATACCACTAGCTCGGCGGTGAGGAAAAACATCGTGATAAACCTGCACATTTTAACAGCTATGCATGTGTAACCATGATCCAAAAATTTTCTAGATCCTCTATATAAGGGTTACATATAGGGTTATATTATATAAGGGGTTATAGGAAGGTCAGATCAGCAGCCGCAACGTAACCAAACTTGCAAAATTCTGGATCATGGTTTAAGCAGACTCCGCGTAAGCACGGGACATAACGCTAGGATGATGATGATGAATGCGAGACGTTTAAGATTCTGATAGTTTGGTGCCTGAATTAAGCAGGAGCTTGTATCTCAGTATACCAGAACTCATAAATGTATCTATAATTTAATAAAATGATCAATAAAATAAAATCAGAATAATCACAGTGCAAATACAATATACAGGCATAGAATGGGAGAAGCTTAAAAGTACTGTAACCTCTTGTACATGAATGGAGGAGTTGGCAATGTTTTTCCCTTCAGGGAATTCGTGGTCGCGTAAGTCGCTTAACTTTCACATCATACATTGAAAGTACCAATGAGATCAAAGTAGATAGTTGTTTAATGGTAGTAGTGTAAAAAGGCGACTATCGGTATAATTGGGTGTTAGTTTTGTGATTATCTTAGCGATGAGCTTGCCTCTTGTCACTACTTTATCAGAATTTTTCATCTAACTTAACTCAATTTATTGTGACTAAATGTGGTTTAAGTTGCTATTTCTCCATTGATTCTATCTACCCTTTCGGAAATTGCGAAAGTGTACGTATGTATGTTGAGCGATAATAAACTTTGCATACTTGCTCGAGTATGAATCGACATCGGCTCCAAATATACTTGATAGGCTCATATCGTGCGTCGGCACGGACAAGACAAACACACGTCGCCCACGTCTCGCGTATTTACCCTTTCATATCATATTCACTTTACGCAATTTTCGTTTCTACTGCGATCGTCTTTAAGGCTACTTCGTTTTGTTATGCTTTTACGCGCATAATCGTTGAAGGTGGATCTTGCGTACCTATTGAAGTACGAGCATGGCTGCGTCTCATTTCGAATTGTAATTGACGAACTCGTCCAAACTTAATTATTAACTTGTAATTTTGTTCCGTCAACGACAGCACGATACGGTGACGCTGCGGAGTTGTCAGTATTTAATTGCGTGGTTTTGAATGGGCGTCCCAAAATAAGAATGAAATACTAAAATGAATGGATGTTTTGTATTTTACAAACAAGAACATAAAAAAATTTAATCACAGTAAATGCTTGGGCGTTGTGTTGTGTTAACGTAGATAAGGTAAAAAATAAATATAAATGAAATCATTAGGGGCGTTGGGTGGGCTTGGGCGCTCGGGGTGGTATTTGTGCAATGGGCTCTTGTTTTTGTTGTACATGTTTGGGAAATATTAGTATTTGTATGGCTAATAAATAATGAGAAATTGCTAATACAATTCCGACATATAATTTACCAAAGATTTATATTTTCGGAGTGTTCGTTACACAGAACGATATCTCTTTACCAAATATATGACATATTGGTGAACTAGTCTATTATTGCCTCTTTGGCATCTACAAACAAATGCACACTGTGTTATTTTTGCTATTCGAATTTGAAGAAAAAAAAAAGAAATTTCAAATACACGTATTGAAATAAAGATATGGTCTTATAATTTAGCTTATCTATATGCCCATATCCTATCAAAACTATTTCACTTCAATAACTTTTATCGGCTATACTAGAAAAGCTTACTACAAAAAATACTCGAAATCAGATAATGATAAATTATACATTACTTTTTGGATTGATTGCCGTAAAACGGTGAATGCATTGGCGAAAACAGAAAGAGACTTTTTAATTTCAACTATTTCTACGCTCGTAGGATTTATCACAAACACTTCGCAGATTGGAATATTAAATAAATACCACCACATTGGTAATCTTTTAAATTTTTCAACCTTGGAAAGCCTTAAAACAACCGAAATTATGCGGAGAGAGTTTTGCGACTAAAAATACAGATCTTTATTGCTTGGGACATGACGATATTGTTATTACAGACATTTAGCAGTATAATAATAATGGTGATGGTGATTTTCGTTGAAAGCCCGGGTGTGCAATTCACGAGTATAATAAGTACAGTCCTAACAGTGGTTATAATTTTATGAAGCGTATGGACACAATTATGTTTTGGGCAAAAAAGAAACAAAGAATAGAAATTCATGTCGACTTCAATTATAATAATTTATCTCGTGGAGTAGAATTTATTTTTATGTGAAAATACGAGTATAATAATGTTGTTGAAGGATTTATCGATTGCGCGCATGCGATAAATATCTACCATGTTTGTAATGCAGTGCAAATATTGTACTTATACCTAATGTCTAATGCTTGTAGCATTAAATAGAACAGCTTAACCTGAGGTCACGAACGGTGGGTTTGAAATAATATCACCTTTAGCAAACCAAAGGTTTTAATTTAATCCTAAATATAAAATGACTGTATGATAAAAAAGTATGTGACGCTTACATCTGTTTATATTAACTTGGGTAGCAAACAAAAAAAAATTAAAATATCGCTATTACTGAATAGCGATATTTTTAAATACTTTCGCTTGCAACTCAATTTAGTATAAATAAGTATTACCGACTAACTACTAACACATAACAAATTAGGTGGCCGCGAATTCATGAGTAATAAGAAACTGTTATAAATAAATTACTTTTTTGCGTATGCTGAAAATTAGTCTATCTGATTTGGGTACACGTTAAAGTAAGTACTGCAGCCATCCATTTTTACCTGAATGAAAGCTTACTAAAGCTTAAGAAATAAAGAAGCCAACCTTAGGGTGACAAGGAACACACGCACTGCGCAGATGTTTCGTGAACAACCGAGGCTTACACGAGGGTTCGCGTTGCTTCCCGTTTAATCACCAGTATTGTATAAATTATTCTCATAAATTCGTCCCATGTTGGTCTGGAATTAGAAGAAAATCTGCCAACTGTTTGTGTCTAGCATGACGTAAATGACGTCTAATTTTGTATTTAGTTTGTGATTGTGTATGCGACAAACCTTTTTTACAATTTTCCATCTAACTCAGCTATTTTTTTTTATCTTTGGCTAAAAGAAGTTAAAGGATCCTGCAACTCTTTGGACCTTGCTTATCCCTTCGGAGATAGCGGGCATGATGGTATCTATTTTCTTAAGCATATCTATTAAATTTTATTTACAATCTGCAGACTAGTTTTCTGTGACAACCGCACTATGATAATGTATATTTTATACTATACACAAGTAAGAAATAATTTTCTTATGTACATTAATTGAAATACAAACATAACTGTTGAAACGGGCACTGAAAAATCGATCTCAAAAAGCCTTCACAATTCGAGGATGCTTATAAAAGCGTGCTTAGCAAATAGGTACCTATGTTAATATGGGGAACCTCAGTTCTTTTCGTATATTTAAATGAACCAGAGCATTAAAGTATCGAGATTCAATATACATTGACCCTTACTTATAAATCTTAAGCAGTTCTTGCGTAATGTATGCCTCATTTACCTGAAACCATATGCGAAATTTATATTAGCAAAATATGAGACTCGCTTTTACTACTATATACCCGCGGTTTTTCTTGCGTATTTCGATGGTCTCATCAGTGTACTGCGCGTTATCCAATGTCATTTCTTTAGCAATAATAATTATCCTTGTTCTAATAGGTAGATGTTTAATTAGGTGTACTATAAAATCGTGGTAATAAGGTTGGTTGGTTTCGTATTGGAATTATAAAAATCAGATATTAAATAAAATAAATAAATAAATTCTCCAGTGACACACTAATTCCCTAGTTCCAAATTAAGGATATTTATAAATGTATTTAAGTGTATCTAACACTTAAATACATTTATAAATATCCATGACTCGACAAATGTCCATGTTCATCACACAAAACATTTGCCTCTAGCGGGACTCGATCCTGCGACCCTTGGTTTCGTGGCCATGTTCTCTGACCACCCGACCAACAGGTCTGTCCTAAAATAGATAAAACTTAATTTTATGCAATCTTAATAAGATTATAGCGGAATGAAAAATATAAATGTTTCTCTGGCTTAGTAATAGTGGGAAGGCCGGAAAGTAACATATTTTTACCCCGGAAAAATCTCTCTTTTTGCAAAGGAAATTGAAAAAAGAAATCTGTTGAATTCGCCGCAATTGTTGTCCGAAAACAACCTTTTAAGTAAAAAAAAAAGTAAGGTATTCATAGTGTTGATTTCACTTTACAACTGTATTTTATATTCGCAACGTTGGATGCTAAAATGTTTTGTAAATAAACATAATATATACATTGGATTTAACTTCAGCAATTTATTTTATTAAGGGGGTATCAAATGTTTATGACATTGTAAAAATTTGTTGTGCATAATTACATACACATATTGCCAAAATATTTACTGTAGAATTGGCAGGCATATTAATTAAACTTAAGGTTATTAAAATGATTCTCTTCAATTCTCAAATTAATTTAATACATTTTATTGAGTAATAAAACACTTTAAATAATGGATGAAAAGACCTTCACAAATTCTTTAGGTATATTTATCCAGCTTAATTTATTGTTAAACCCAAACCATTTTAAACCACCAAGAAAGAATTTAAAATAAATTAGGAATTCTTTACACATACATATACAGACCCATTATTAACGAGTAAATATGTACTTAACATAGGAAGGCATGAAGTTTTATTTGCGACTACCTTTTACCAACAAACATATTAGGTAAAATTAACCAAAATTTACCTACCAAACAAACCAACATTGAGTAAAAAAAACTTAAAAGGGCACACATGTTTGTCTGGGATTTTAAAAGAATGTGCTAACTGTGTTCCTTGCCTGAAATGTCGTAAAAGGCGAATAATGATATATTGGGTTTTGGCTGTGTGATTGTGTAGGCGACGAGTCAGCCACTTGTCACTACTACGATGAATGTACTTATGTGTAAAAGGGCACAAATATGCCCAGTGGCGGATTTACAGTCTTAGCCGCCCTAGGCCCCAGGCCATAATTCTCAGTACCAAAGCGTCATCACTTAATATTTTATCACGATTGGCCGCCTCTAATATTTGGCCGCCCTAGGCCCGGGCCTACTGGGCCTTAGGGTAAATCCGCCACTGAATATGCCCAAAAAGCTAGTGTCGGTATTTCACAAGTATTTAATAAAGAGATATACCTACAAAAGGGATTGCTTTCGCAGAAGTTTCATAATGTCGTATCGTATTGTAGTCACCGAAAGTCCTTTTGTCTTTGATACATTTCAGTTCATAATTTGGAAAGTTCAACTGGTATTCTCATATCGTCGAGTGTGAAGTTTATTCTCTCCTCTTCCATGCAAATATTTTCGCCCAGCTATCTACGTGTAAGTGGGTACATAAACTGTTTGTCCAAATGTGTTAAAGTGATATTGTGTGTATTCAAGGATAGAAACGTGTTAGCTGGATGTATACATTTTTGTTATATTACTTTTGATATAAGTGTCATCTTTTATTTTTGTTGTATCAACTGTTGATTAAGAATGGGAGCTATTTTTATTTGTTTCTTGTTTCATTATTTGTTGATTTGTGTCATGCGAAGGGGAACACATATAACTTACAATACCGAGTTATTTTGTCTGTATATGCCAGTTATTATTAAAAAAAAAAAACAAGACCGTTAATTCATACATTACGAGTTAATTTCAATAAAAAATACCGTAATATTCCGTTTCTCTCTCAGTTGAACATACAATTTTCAGCCGTTGATAATAATTAAATACAGGCTGGGTTATTGGTTGTATTGTTTACTTTCGATAATTGGTCAATTATAATTATGTAAATAAATGCTACCATTTTCAGCATAGCGTTAAAACGTATGAATCTTTCACATAGGTACGTACCATCGCGCTCGTAATTCAATATGTACACACAGATAGGTTAAGCTTTATTTTCTGTTTAAACTGCGATGCGGAGTATACTCACTTTGAGTTCATGACAAAACTACACCAGGTTAATCAATTTAATATAGCAATGACCAAACTAAACCATTTTTTTGTAATGACGAAACTACACTATGACCAAACTCTACTAACCCAGCTCAAGGAGCTATAAACTCGTAGAAATACAATAAGAAAATAAATAAAACAGAGTTGTTTTAGATGGAAAATTGTGAAAAAGTAGTTACAAGTGAATAGCTCGGCGCCTACATAAACACTTTTATACATCAATACACCATTAATGGAATTTTACGACATGCTAGACAGGAAATAAAGCTTCGCTAAAATAAATCTCACCCAATAAGTCGGAATGTTACTTGTGACATTAAGTTCATGTTATCTATTTGGGGTGAAAACTACCGAGCTTGTAACAAGTTAGAGTTGTAAATCCGCCATTCCTCTTTCCAATAATCCGGCTTGAAATACCATTATTATATATGCAAGATGTTTAGGATTAATTAATACATATAACTTTATCAGTTGGTTACATAATAACGTTTATAACTAGTTAATATCTAGTAAATCTATGGAGACCTAAATATGAAAGTTGGGGGAGAGATAGATAGAATTAAGAATTCAATTCAATTAGAATATAATTATGCGTTCATGATCTAATTTGTCTAGGACTCTTGTCTTAGGGTCATAAAGGTTAAACGCCAGTCAGCTCAATGTAACTAGATTAGCTAAGTCCAGTGTCATGGGATAAAGGGGATCCAGACAAAGGGTGGGATAAAGTACCTACTAGGGAGGTATAAAATGCTAGGAGATCATTCTATATTCAGTTTTTCACATACTATGTATTTTATGTTAATGCTATTATTGTATACTTAAATCCAAATTTTGGACTTTTAAAAATATGAACCTATTTAATAGGATGGTATATGCATACAGCTAAACTTTATCTAATGGTTATATGGCGTGAGGACCAATAATTCGCAAAGGAACTGGATTAATGTGTGTCTATATAAATAATAGAAAAAGCCAGGGACGCGTTTTTTCTACCAGTAAAGGGATAAGAAACCTTTTTTGGACCACACATGTTTTCAGCAACATAATACGTCGCACGGAAATTGGCACATCTCTGGCTTGCTATAAAACCTTCAGGTCAATTTATGTGTTGATACTTCAAGTATCGTTAGTAGTAGGTAGTATATTATTTGTTGTCAGTTCATTGCTCAGATCCGACACAAAATAGGCCCGGATGGACATTACGGTCTATTATGTGATGACCTCTATAATGTTACAATATAACACTCAATGAAGCTATCAAATTATTAACTATGATTCAGATTGATTTCATTAGCTGTCCCTTCATATTATTAAATCAATTGTATAAATCTTATTTCTCTATTAGAGCAATATCACGTATCTAGCTGCTGGATATTTGCCTCTGAAACAAATCCTAGATTCTAGACATTGCATGTGATAATTTCACCAACTCCTCAATACTAAGGTAGCTTACTACAGCTTTTTACCCTCACCCACGATGTTTATACTCCGTCCATCTGTACAAAGCGATATGGTAATGCCGTAGTAATGCCATTCGCCTTCGGGAATGAGACTCGCTCCTAGCGAATGTTTTCCTGAACGCTACTACATCGGCCTTCTCAAGGTTAAAGAGAATGGAAACTTCCTTTGTGTTAATATTAGAGGAAAAGGCAACGATATGTTTATAAATTGTACTATACTTATTTTGGTAATTAGTAAGTGGAAGCTCAATTGAAGGAAACCAGTTGACTGTGACGGGATAAAAAAAAAAAAATTAAAACATATTCATACATCAGTTGACACTCACAAAATCATAAGTGGAGTGCATTATATCCTTAAGGTGCTTAAATTTGAATAATAATAGCATTTTGCATAACAAGATACATCAAAACAAAACTATATTTATACATTTAAACATAAAAATACATCAATACATTTAAAATTACCGGTGAATGACCATCTTTGCAACGACTGTTGTGGCGATTTTATTTGTTTGTGAGTGTTAGCAGATAATAATTTATTTCTTATCTTCAACTGAATAGTTAAAGAAAATACGTTTTGTTTTTATAAGTTCAGTTTCAGTTTACGATGATGTTATACTTTAGTTATAAGTACATCATCATATTCTTTGTTAACATGTGTTGAATTAGACTGCACAATTAACATAAGGTTTGTGTGTCAAATTTCATGTAGTGCCGCAGTTGATTAAAAAGAAAGAAAGAAAAAGGTTTATTAGGTACTTACATATATAATACATAACATTGTAACATAAAAAGAGTAAAAACGATGTTGTACCTAAAGGTCAGCATATGTCGCGGTGGCGCTAAGCGTACCATGACGCTATTTTCTACGGATGCCTCGAGATCAGGGTGTTTAGTGCTGCCCAAACACGCCTATCATTGACATTAACATTAACAAAATATCTTGGTAAAAATCAACATTATTATAAAGACAAAATTAAATATAGTAAGTTTAATAATTACAATAATCACGATCTATTTATTACCAGTACAATATTGCTTTCATAACATTTACAATTATTATATTATTAATTTTATTTATTAAATGTAACAGGTATATAGCAGTTAATAAAGTAAAAAAAAATATTTTCCACCCAATAAGGATAATTCAACTGGACGATTTATATTTCTTAAGAAAGCCATCTTAACATTCCGTGCGCAAGAGGCTTACAGAATTAATTTAGAAAAAGAGGATCCTGTCGAAGCAAGAATTTGTTAGTGAAATACACAGGGTCGTAAATTCAGAGTTCATCTCTAATTAGTCCTGGTTTGACGGTATAAGACGGTATACCTACAATTAACTGAAAGCATTAATTATAATAATGAAAATTGTATGTCTTGTGAACGTAATCTTTTATTAATTTTGAAATACAGGTTTGTTGTGGGTTATTAGGATAAGGCAACACTTAAAATTGCCTAAGTAAATCTTGAATGGGATGTTGGCTATACGGCAGCTTTATACTTACTTACCTATACAGTACTTTATTCTTTGCGATGCTTTTAGATAAATATAATGTTGTCTCACTAGTATATTTTATCGTTGAAACTAAAACTCAATTTAGTTTAATTGTTAATATCGTCTTCAAAGTTTCATCTCTTGTTGATTCCATCAATAATATACCGACAGTTAATATTAAATACCAACTTCCCGCCCTCACTTCGCACTGAAACACTAATAAAGAAAATTCAGTCGAATTGAGAACCTCCTCTTTTTTTTTAAGTCGATTAAAAATGATTTTGATTGACGTTCATTTCTGACAAATCTGTCAAATTTTCCGTAATTTAATAAAGATCCTCACATTATCTTCTGTCCCGCTTATATACTATATACTGTATATAATAGAGATTCAGAAACCCTAATTTTTACAGTTTACCACCGTAAGTATGATTTTTTTAACCTAGTGCAGTTATTCGAAAGTTATATGCTTACATTTCGAAGATTCATCTTTATTTGAAATATATGTATAAATTATTTCGATATATAAATTACTAGCTGTGCTCCCGGTTTCACTCGCGTTTATAGCTAATATTATATATACAATACAAAATTTTTTTTTTAATTCGGACCAGTTCCTGAGATTACCGCGTTCAACAAAACAAACAAACTCCTCAGCTTTATATAGGTACTAGCTGTGCCCGCGGTTCCACCTGCGTTTGAGGTTAATGATATATAGCCTGTAGCCTTCCTCGATAAATAGGCTATCTAACACTGAAATAATTTTTCAAATCGGACCGTAGCGCCTTCAAGCAAACAAACAAGCGCTACTCAGCTTTATAATTATTGTTAGTATATATATAATTAGTATAGTTTCGTAAAGTTTTGTTTCATCAGACAACAGAGGCTAATAGCAGTCATATAACCGCATAGAGTCATAAGCAATAACAGACAGTGAAGCCGATTTATGGCTAATATCAACATAGATAAGAAACACGCCCCCATCTTCAATTTCATGATAGTTCCGCGGTATTGAGTTACCCCCAGACAGCCCACATTATGTTAAATAGAGGTCATACAGATTAATAGCTAAATAATGCTCCTTTTTTCTTTAAAAATAAAAATGTTCGTGATTTGCTTTGACAGGAAGACATTTTAACTCTCTTGCATTCTCGGTAAATACTCTGAGGAAAACGCTTTCAATTGAAGAATCGTGGATCAAAAAATTTGGAATCGGATCTTATTCTACAAAATAATTATTTAAATACATACATATCATCACGCCTATAATCCCCGAAGGGGTAGGCAGAGTCAAAGCAGCATGCCCCTTCAACCATTTTCAGCCAAAAATAAAGTCGAGCTGGGCAATGGAAAATTGTGAAAAAACAGTGACAAGCGGCTAACCTGTCTCCTACACAATCACACTCCCATAACCCGATATACCATTCGTCGTCTTTTACGACACGCTAGGCAAGAACCACAGTTGGCATATTCTTTTTAAGTCCCAGACCAACATGGGACAGTGGGATGGGTTGGATGTAAAGCTGTGAAAAAGGAGTGACAACTGGCTAGCTCGTCGTCTACTCAGTCACATACCCAATAGCCCGTAAACCATTAGTCGCCTCTTACGACATGCTAGGCAAGAACCACAGTTGGCACATTCTTTTTTTTTGTCCCAGATCAACATGGGACAAGTCCTAAACCAACATGGGACAAGTTTATATTATTTAAATAATAATAATAAATTCTTCAGACTGACATACCCATTATCTACTCCCAAGCTAAGCTTATAAGTTTATGCTATAGATACTAGGTGAACGGATAGACATACTTAACTACGTTTATAAACATCCATGACTCGAGTACAAATATCCATGTTCATCACACGAAATATTTGCCCCTAGCAGGATTCGAACCCGCGACCCTTGGTTTCGTGGCCAGGGTCTCTGATCACTCAACCAACAGGCCAGTCATTATTTTGTAGAATAAGATCCGATGTTATAACATATAATATGTTCATTAAAACTATTGATGTCGATACAAAGGCGTAAATAATAACAAACATGAGGTAGCAAAATGTATTATTAAATAACATTAGACAATAGTGTCATGTGTGTAATACCTATTACTAAATAGGTAGACACGTATGTTACCTTCATCGTTATTTTGTTTGTATGTGCACTTATCTTGAAAAAGATCTCGTTATCAGATATACAGATACCGATAGGCATTTCGAATAAAGAAGCCAATTCTGCGACACAAACTACGCAGGTTGTTTGAGGTTAAACATAATACCGCGCATAGTGATGAGACAAACAGAACTATTCGCTTTAAAATACAGTGACTGACTCAAAATAATAGGTAATTCAATATCAAAGATTATTTTTGTTTTCTGAAATGAAGAAGCAAAAGAGGTGTCAACGATTGTGCCATTTTAATATGATTTTAAAATCTATTTTTTACTAAGTATGGTGGTTTAAAAAAATAGAGTTGTGTGTTTTCTGATAAAGATTGGTACGTCTATTTTAAATATTTAAAACATAGGACAAAGTAGTTCATAGTAAAGTGTACAGGGAACGATTACAGAAATATTTCATGTTTCAAATTGAAATTAAAATTATTTCAGAGATACAGTTAAAACGTAACAAATGCATTTTACTCTAAAATAATTGGCACATGTTTCTACACTCTACTTGCGGACAAGCTTTTGTCAGTGTGCATACAGTGTAGGTCCGACACTTATACGTTAAAACCACACCCTTTCTGCGAAAAGTGTCTTATATAAACTACACTTCGTTACTCTTACAGAACAATATGTAGTTTCAAATAATCTACTAAGAAAAACAAACGACAAAATATTCGCATCATATTTCAGAAATATCTTCTCTCCTTTCCATCTTTATAGCCACGTTATTGATGAATAAAGGCACATTTCTATGAGACTTGTTGGTTATAAACTACTATTACTTCTTTAATAAAAATAGGTGTGACTACAAGACTTCGTATTGAAATCCACACGTCACTGGCATGGCTTTTATGAGCGAGTGAGTGAGTTACTAGCAAACGATCCGCGCCGCGGGCTAAACGCTCTTTATATTTATATTTATCCTCTTTACGCCGGTACAATCGGTTGCCCTTTTTCGCAAATATACACTTCTGTGTACCTACTTTAGTGGACCGAAATTCAGCATTTCATATAAGGTAACACGTAAAAATAGTAAAGCGTCCGTCCGTCAATCTATATCTATATATAATCTATATATTATTAAAGTACCTACATAATATGTAAGTATTAAAAAAAAACTAAATAATTTATTTGCATAGTGTAAATGGTTACTAGTTTACAATTTGCTTAGACATAGTACATGAGTCAGATAAGTAGATCATAATCCTCTGCTGCTGAACTAGGCTGTGAAGCCTGTATTACAGCAAGCAGCGCCGTAACCCGCACATTTTGAGTTTATTACTTAACTTGTCTAGGTACATGAGAAATTAACTTGTTAAATCTATGATACAATTATTAATTCATTCATTTTTTTTTTTTTTCACTTGTACTTCTAACGCAAGATTTTTAAATTTATCAATCATATCAACCTGCACATACAGAAACTGTAAGCTTATTATAAAATAGTATTAATTAGCTTTTCTGTATCCTCTTATGTAATCGATTTTAGTCATTCAGTCAAACGCCATTTACATTCTATCTTTGGTAAGTGGATTATGTTAAATTTACATATCGTTCAATAATAAAACTAAAGGTCTTATTAAAATATAGGATTTTAGATACAGACTTTGTACTCGTAAAATTTCTTGATCGGCATGTTCATTATTATGTTCAATATTTCAAAGTTTAAATAATCTAATATAGTATTTAATTTATCATTGCATGATATCTAATTTATTTTATATATTAAGGGAGGGATCCTCGAAGGGTTAGGCATAGTAAAAAAAGCATCATCATAATCCTAATAAACATGTATGGCGTAAACTTAGCTTGTAATCGATTTCAGAATCTCAATTAATTACATGCATAAACCCCGAAAGGGTAGGCAGAGTCAAAAGGGGCAAGCTACCCTTGAGCCAAATTCAGCCAATAGAAAATTGTAAAAAAGCACCACATAAAACATTTTTAATAAATATAGAACTATTTTACTTTTATCTATTTACGTAAAAAGCTTGTGATGTTTCCAAAAAATAGAGCTTTATAGCAAACACTTTTTTGCGCTGAAAACCATAAAGGCTTTAGGTAGAATTCGGTATTATCAAATAATGTAGTTCGTAATTTTATGCTTAAGTCAAAGTGGAAGTGAAAGTTTTTGGTTAATACAAAAATTCCCCTTTGAACCTTCAAACCTATTAATTCATATTTTTTCTAAATCGATTAAGTCAAAGTGAATAAAATAGGTTAATAAAATCTTGTCACTCCTTTTTCACAGCTTTCCATCCAACCTAGCTCACTGTCCCATGTTGGACGGGGACCATAACACCGTCTTCATTGATTAAAGGAAAACAACCCGCTAAATTTCCGTTTCTACTCCGCTATATTTGGAAGTTGTTTACATTAATTTACGTGTGTGTTTGATCCGTATCTACATAGAAACGCTATACTCTACGCCATTGCAAAGTTGACGTGTAATTAGAAGACGTATTGTAGCATAAGCACAACCCCAATTCCTACAGGCCCGTTGGTCGATTGGTCAGGGACCCTGATCACGAAACCGAGGGTCACAGGTCCGAATCCCGCCAGGGGCAAATGATTCGTGTGATAAACAACATGACAACGTACGTAATGTACTC
This sequence comes from Glyphodes perspectalis, assembly GCA_951394215.1. NCBI lineage: Eukaryota > Metazoa > Arthropoda > Insecta > Lepidoptera > Crambidae > Glyphodes > Glyphodes perspectalis. The sequence continues at coordinate 10,583,762 of OX596203.1, forward strand.
GGGTCAGGGATGTTTATAAACGTATTTAGGTATGTCTATCCGTTCACCTTTTTTTTTTTTTTTTGTACGTGAGGAATGCATTTACGCACCATCCGAGTAGGCCTGAGTAAGGGTCTACAAGGGCTGTGTCGGGCTCGGAACTCGGCTGGCAACACCAGTTCCCCTACCGACTAAACCTCACGGCTGCCATTCTTCGGGCGCTAACGCAAAACTATCGGGATCCCCACTGACGGGATTCTCTCGAAAAGTCTACGCAGCGCGCGCTGCCGCCTTGCGGCCCATCTCGGGAAGAGTGGAATTCTCGACCCAGACACCTTTGGTGTTTGCGACAACACAGGCAGCAGTGTACCCTATCCATAACGGACTGGGTGTTACACTCGAGCTGTCGCCTTCTCCGGGGCCGATTGAAAGCGAGAAGGCTCCCCCGCAAGCTTCCACGACCCCAAAGGCCCTTTTAGTCGCCTCCTACGACAGGCAGGGATACCTCAGGAGTATTCGTCGCCCCCCCTGCAGGGCGCCATGTCTATCCGTTCACCTAGTATCCATAGGACAAGCTTATAGGTTAGTTTGGAACTAGGAAATTCGTGTGTCAGTCTGGAAAAATTATTTATATATTTAATTACTATTTAGATACATAACATCACGGCCGTAATCCCCGAAGGGGTAGGTAGAGTCAACGGGGCAGAAGACCCTTTAACCACTATCAACCAAAAAAAAACTGGGCTGGGTTAGACGGATAATTGTGAAAAAGTAGCTATTTCGTCGCTTACACAATCACATACCCAAAACCCGATATACCTTTAGTCAAGGAACACGTTGGCACATTCTTTTTAAGTCCCAAACTAACATGGGACAATGTAGGCTGAAATACAAAAAAAAATATTAAGAAATATTAGTTGTTTATCAAATCTGCTCGATGGTTTTAAACTATTTATTATATATGTTCGTACCTAACAATTCAAACAGAGACAACGACTATAACAAGAAGATGAAATAAGTGTTTAATCAAAAGTACATTATGATGTGTCATAATTAAATAAGTTAAATGTTTACATGTTGCTAAGAGATATGCGGATATAAGAATATAATAATATATTCTTATATCCGCATATCTCTTAGCAGCGTTTTTCTAATTAACGATATGCGTCACTAGCCAGAATACCATTATACACCTATTATGTCGTATGAAATCCTCTGTGGTATCATTAAACATGAGAATCGTAGTACTAGAGACGCCGAGTTATCGATATCGATAGCATATAATGATAAATAATCACCAAAGGACAAAACCTATTTTATTATTCCTATCTTCATTGTAACCAAATGGTTCCAAATTAAAATGTGTGCTTAACAAACTTTTTAACGCGTGGAATGCAATACACGCCGCCACGCCCTACAAGGGACGGCATTGTATAGGACTCTTAGGGACCTCCGAGTTAAAAACCCTTCTTAGTCCTCTTGACAGGATAAAAGAGTATGTTCATTAATTACTCTGACTGAGTGTACTTTATTGTATACTCTGTACACATTACTTTAGGGAAGCAGCAACCGACTTGCAGTTGCTTAATTGCCATTGCCCAATGCGATACCAGTAGCCCTCCCAAGTAAAGGACGCTCCATACTGGTGCTTACAACAAGGGTAGATATAAAATCCTTAGTACTGTATACTAATGGTGACAGTATCATAAAAATATTATAACAATAGTAAATTAAACAAATAGTACCTCGTGTTGGTTGGGAAACCAAACATAGTATTTTTTAGTTTTAAATGCTTGGTAATGGTTATAAAAACGTTCAGCATACATAACATAACATCAAGCCCATAATCCCCGAAGGCAAGAATAAAGCCGGGCTGGGTTAGATGGAAAATTGTGAAATAGCAGTGACAAGCGGCTAACCTGTCGCCTACACAATCACACACCCAAAACCCGATATACCATTAGTCGCCTTTTACGACATGCTAGGCAAGAACCACAGTTGGCATATTCTTTTTAAGTCCCAGACCAACATGGGACAGTGGGCTGGGTTGGATGGAAAGCTGTGAAAAAGGAGTGACAAGTGGCTAGATCGTCGCCTACTTAGTCACATACCCAAAAGCCCGTAAATCATTAGTCGCCTTTTACGACATGCTAGGCAAGAACCACAGTTGGCACATTCTTTTTTTTGTCCCAGATCAACATGAGCTAAGTCCCAGACCAACATGGGGCAACATTTGTCTATTATTTCATTTCATGCGACAGAACTCGACAAACCATTGCCATAAAAAACTCGTAAACGTGCTGATAAGCCTTGGCCCACACCACTAGACAAGGACCATTTGAAAACTAATCAAGTGAGAGAATATCTTACGCGCCGAAGGTAAACTCCCACGCAGTTTTTACATTGCGATTGAACTTTTGCATGTTATCACACATGTTTGATGAAAGTAAATGGAAACATTTAACATTTAATGTATGGCCACAATCATACGTTAAATGTACCTAAAGTAAAAGAAAAAGTCTTAAGTTACCAACTGAACGATGCTAAATTCTTTTACTTTATTCACGAAGGTTTCCTTATAAACGTGTTCAAATGATAAATATGAGTTTTCATCTTCTAAGGAGGTAATAAGAGGAAGAAAGATCCAATAACCTCAATGAATGAATGATTACCCATATTTTCCTTAGATTTTCCGTTTAAGTATTTTTTAATTTACGTCTTCGTGTAATTTTTATTAATACCTCCATGAAACCAGCAAAGAATTAATGATCTTAAGGAAATAGGGTACCTACAGGAATTATACAATAGATTAAGGTCTCCGTTGTAGGTTCAGTGGAAATGGAGGCAATATTACGGAATTACCTTATCTCACGTTTAACTAATGTCGTTACGAAATGTTAAAAAGCAAAGAGTATTGTAAAATCTAATGTCCTCCCAATGGTTTTGAAAGGCATATTCGAGAGACAGAAATAAAACCGTTTTTGTCAGATGTTACCTCAACCAAAGCTTACTTTATTTATACGTTTTTCTATAGACCAACATAAAAATAAAATTTGTAAACGTAGACTATTCTTATGAAATTTGCAATCTTTTGATATCACCACGAAATCTGTTTCATTTTGGTTCTAAAATTCAGAAATAAACTCTTTCAGAGATATTCATAAAGGACTTTCCTTACTTCTTTTGTTTACAAAAATCACGATAATGTAACTAAAAAAGCACGAATACACTTTTAAAATATTAAAGCTTCCCACGGCATCAGTCTAGCTGCGATAATTTCAGACGTTGCAGATTTCCATGAAGCCTATTTCACTATATCTAAGAAATATATAACCTTTTTTATAAACCTTAATGCCGCAGGGCATTAATGCTCCCAGCAGACTAAAAGCAGGATGGCATGCTTTTTGACTTTGACTGGCTCGATGGCGCATTCGGCAGTGACCCTGCCCCATGCGCCAAGAGTAGAGATTCGATCTCCACCTAGGACATACATTCGTGCGATGAATGCTTGTGTTTGTTCTGTGTCTGTGTGTTAAAATCCAATATTTAAGTATTTATTTGTAATACCACTGTTGTTTCTAATATCCGTAACACAAGTGCTTTAGCTACTAACCTCGGAGTCAGATAAATGTATGCGAATCTTTGTCCAGGTTGGGAATCGAACCCACAACTCTCGGCGTATGGGGCAGGTTCACTACCGAATGTGCCATCGAACCAGTTATAACAAACAAGATATAAGATATCACCTTTGCAACTGAATAACTAAAGAAAATTAAGGATTTTTATGTTTATGAAAATGAGACCAGCCATTCACAATGTGCGAAATTGCTGTATTATACCTTATTATATTATACCAATTTAATTATAGAATGACTACGCAAACAGTCGTAGGTACAACGCGATCTAAGATTACAGTAGCTAGTTAGCTTAAGAGCGTGGTTATCTCTCTCTGCTTAATAATTGAAAGCACCCCTAACTATGAATTACTTATTGGGTGTGCCGTTTAGTTAGAATTGTTAATGCTTTCAGTTTAAGTTGAATAGTTACGGACCCTCAGGACATTTAAGTCATCGAGATCGTTTGATTGCACAATTAACATAGTCTGTGAAGAGAAATGCAGTACGAGTAGTTGTATTAATAATGTAATAATCGCATTTACCAAAATCTAGAGGTAGATTTTGGTAAATGCGATCATTTGTTAATTAGCTATGTGCTGTCATGAAAAAAATACATAAGAGTCAGAATGTGATATGATTGTCTTACTGTATGGTTTCTCGATTAGAACTTTAAATTTTCATTATCATTTTATCTTAAACGAACAGATCATTATTTTTTTTAATTTGTCCGGAGCCCTAAGTTACCACCACTACCATCTATCATTTGTAAGTATTTGAGTTTATTTCATTCTTATTTAAGTCGTACAATATGAGATAAATTATAATGTATGACACCATAATTATCTCCAAAAGTAACGGCATTTACATTTACAATGATAAAACCAGTATAGTATTGTTGACTTACCATTGTATTCGTCTCGACAGGTTGCGTTCTTAAGACGTTGGCTTTTGTTTGATAAATGGCATCATTTAGACTAATGTAGCCTTTTGAAGGTTAAAATCTTTATTTATCTGTACAGTTTACGAATTTACCTACAATTTAGCATACCACTTTTAAAATAATCTTATTCAAATAAACGAAATTGAGTAGAAAAGGATACTTTTGACTGCTGATACGAAGCAAATTAAAACCATCACTAATATAAACCACTAAAACCTATTTATTAGAGTAATCATAACCACCGTCACCTTTTCGGGTATAGATTTGTATCAACATTTGAATAAAAACAGGGTCATCAGTTTGCGGAAAATATTTATATGCCAGTCATTCGATACGCCGCCACGCACTAATTGGTCGTTTGTAATTGATCGGGCGCGAAATATTCCCATGTTTGATATGCGATATACAATGGGAACTGCGCTTTTGGTGGTGCTTATGTATGGATAAATTTGTTATCATACAATTTCGCTTAATTATTTGCAGCAAATAGAGGTAGCAGTTTATGAAGCCATTGAATACTCCAGCCGCACGGAATCAAATATACATTTATTCATGCATGCAATTCCCAAATGGAAAGACTTTTAAAGAAAAGAAAGAGAGGCCATGAGCAATAAGAATTAATAATTCTCGAAAACTGTTCATGTTAGTAAATTGAAAAGCAAAGACAATTAATAAATCACATCTAGAATTGAGAGCCCGAAGTTCCAGAGCATCGTTATTAAGAATTATACCTTAATTGATAATAATTTTTGAAAAATTTGGCTACTTAAATACCAAGAAGCAAAATATAATAGCCACTGCAAACACAAACAAAAATTTCATATTAAAGCATTTTTCAGCTCCATTGGATTCTAGACCAGATTAATTATCAAAATATCAGTCCTTTTTGATGACAAAGGGTCTTGAAAATATTCACACATAGTAAATACCTTTAGCATAGACGTTAAAATGGACACAATAAGAAAGACAGACAAAAGAATGATCCTATAAAGTGAATCTTATTTTTAGATGATAGAGCTCACAAATAGGTATTTAAAGTTTAATCCAAAGTTTATCTACAATGGAACCATAGCCATTAAAACTATAAAGTTCATTGCGCAACACTTCTAACACTGTTATTTTCCGCCCCCGTAAAATTCAGTCCACCACAGAAAGGTTTGTGCGCAACTCTCAGGAGCTGTATATTTTGTTCGGTTAATCCAGATCAAGGTCGATCTATATGCTGAATCCGTTAAGCCGTTTACGCGACTTAGTCATAAACATTGTCAACAGGAAAGTAGGTGGTAACATTATATTTTTAAGTGAATTATGTGCAATAAAGTGTTATGATGAATAAACGTAATTAGCATAACGTAAAGTAAACGCCCATAGTTTTAATGCTAGAAATAAACAACAACTGTTCCAAACCATAGACTCCAAAAGAGTGGTAATTTATTTATTGGTTTGAGTATTAAAATATTTTTTATAATCTTCCTGAAAGTCTACTAGCATTACCATTCCATTACCATAAGTTCAAATTGTGCATTAAAGCGCTACTATAAGATTGAAGACTTCTTAAATGACAAGCTTATATATTTAGCTTCATAATGAAGTGTTCACCTGCAGTGCTGTTATCTAGTCAGTATAGATTATTTATTACCAAATTGTAATATTTGGTATTTAAAAGAGTAACTACCTACCTATCGAGTTTTTTGCCGGTTTCTTCTCGATAGAGTCTACCTTCCGAACCTATTTTACTTTTAATATTTCTAGGTTTACCTACCAACCTTGGATTCCAAAAGATTTCGTTTTTCATCTAGCAGTGGACTAACGAGCTAGCTTTATCAATCAATCTTGGGGATTTAAAACTCAGAGAAGAGACTGTTTTATAAGTGTCTAATAATAATCAGCCTAAATTCATGTCTAACCCCAAAATATTGTACACGTCTGTAGTGATATCGACGTGCCATTCCTACCGTTCCCAGAGGGAGCTGGTTGTTATCCCTTTATATCTTCCACTCTGTCAGCTGAGCAAGGCTTAGCGCTGTGTTGCGCCAAAGTAATATTAAGACGCGCACTGCCCAAGCTATCGGATTTTCACGTTATAAGGAACATTTTACTGATAATAATACGATTTTTCAAGAACTACCAACAAATTCCAGAACCGCAATGTACATCATTCTAGTAACCTCCTCGTACTACACAGTACACATGTAATATGTAACAATGTATCCATATAATTATGAACTCACCTTGATCTAAGACCGAAGACCGAAGCGGCGACTATGTTTTATGTTTTATTTAAAACATAGCCACCTTTTGCATTATCTAATGCAAAAGGCTCAAACTCAACACAAGGCTGCTCTAATAGTCGTTCTCTTCACAGATCTCAATAATCCACCTCATATTATTCTCTTTTCCTTGTTGTGAATACAAATGCAATGGATTTGTTTAGGGAGGCAACGAATCACAGTGGCGTCTACGTAATTTGTAGCCCGTCATGTCAGGTTTCTGGAGGGGCGAGGCGGGCAGCAGCCATCAACTATGCAGGGTAAAAGATATCTGTCTGCCCCCTATAATGTGTGTTGGATAAACTGCGGCAGGCTTTATATGAACTATTTATATTCATCTTGAACCCGTAAATGTGGTGAGCTGATAGGGCCTTATATTGATGAGATGAGTTTAGAGTTTAATATTAACTACTTACTTAAATCTAAAAAAAGACTTGCTGAAAAATATAACATTACGGGGTAGGTTTTCATTACCTAAATAACATTATGTTTAGAATTAATCGATATAATGAATTACCTACTTAATTAGAGAATACTAGCGTCTGCCCGGTGCTTCGCTCGCGTGGTACATCGATGAAACATAGCCTATATGTTATTCGGGTGTATGAGCTATATTATTCTAAAGTTTCATTAAAATCTATTCAGTAAGTAGTTTTTTTGTGGAAGAGTAATAAGCATCCATCCATACGTACAAACTTTCGCATTTATAATATTAGTAGGATTGAAGTACGCGTGCTTGAAAATATATAATAGATACGGATGGAAATTTTATTTTAGCTTAGTCTGATCAACAGTAAAAAGCTATCTCTTGCCTACGATCAACTGGTACACCTAAGCTGGGGATTTGTTTCTATTCCAAAAGACAATAGGTTGCAGATAAATGCCCCCAAAGATACAAGGTTTGGATTCAGCACCGACTCAAAAAAAACAGTTGTCTAACGTATTCGGAGTACAAGCTCTGGTTTGTTGTTTTTATAGTGGGATATATCACTACAGAAAAGGCTGTAGTTGACAAGAAAGCAAGCAAATAAAAATTTCATTCGTGGTATCTCGGTTCGCGTTTAATACAATAGATCGTTTTTGCGATGGTTACGACAGCGATATTTGCTATGTTACCAGCATCCCCGTTGTATCAGTTCAGTTCTGGCGAATCACATATTTTACTTTCATTCATCCAATATTTCGCTAATACAGTTTTCTTGGTCCCATGTTGGTCTGGGACTTGGCCCATGTTGATCTGGAACAAAAAAAGAAGGTGCCAACTGTGGTTCTTGTCTAGCATGTCGTAAAAGGCGACTAATGGTATATCGGGTTTTGGGTGTGTGATTGTGTAGGAAACAGGTTAGCCGCTTGTCACTGCTTTTTCACAATTTTCCACCTAACCCAGCCCGGCTTTATTTTTGGCTGAATGCGATTGAAGGGGCTTGCTCTTTCGACTCAGCCTACCCCTTCGGGGATTATGGGCGTGATGTTATGTATGTATGTACAGTTTTCTACGTTTAGTCACGTAGTGACCAATGCATCCAGCCTTTTACAATATTCGCTAAACGATTTTGGCGTTCAATTTCTGCCGTGAAAAAACGAAATAAATATCTATCTTTATTTCGTTTGAATGGTTCAAATAAAATCATTGATTTTACAGGTGTATTTAGCTTTTATTATAATTCAAAATATATTTATTTGAATAGGCTTTAAAAACAGCACTAATAGTATTTATAAGTCAAAATGTACAGAAAATAAATTATTACTACCAGTTCGGTAGTTACTATTAATACATTGTGGTAATGATACCTACGTGTAGTAAATAGTCTGCTAGTTTATATTGTCTGTCATGTAAAGGATATTTATAGGATTCTTCAAACATTATTACAAGTATCATATATAGAGTTATAACTGTGCGCAACAGAATCCTGAAATAAGTACTCACACTGTAAGTGTTCAGTTAATATATGATCAATTGTAGCGAGATTTTCACACCATTGTGTTGTAGACTATTGAACAACTTGTCATACATTTTATTACTATAATTATTTCATTAGTGTAATTACTATCACAATCGTTACTTAAACACATTTATACAGAACTATCTGTTTCCGCGGTTTCACCCGCGTTTATGGATAATGATAAATAGCCTATCCTATAGCGCTCCTCGATAAATGGGCTAACATTGAAATAATTTTTCAAATCGGACCAGTAGTTCCTGAGATTACTGCGTTCAAGCAAGCAAACAAACAAACAAGCTCTTCAGCTTTTTATTATTAGTAAGTATAGAATAGACTAGATTAAAAAGTACTTACTTTTTTTGTATGTTCCATGGTGGTTTGGCAGTTAAAAGTAATATACCAACTGTTTTACAGTATATCGTAAAAAGCGACTAATGGTGTTTGCTGCCTGTCGCTTTGGTAATTGCAGGCGCATATGAACTCTTTTTTTACCTATATACATACAATCCGGAACATAAAAGGGTTCATAAGTTTATAATTATTTTGCCCCAATATGGCAGCATTGTCCAAGAAATCCATGTAGCCCTTATCTTAATAGAATAGGTTTTTTTATTAATAACTAGTTAAATTACACAGGTACCGAATAAAATATTTCTTCTTCACGATATGTGAGGAATTTGCCAATTGGAAATGCTGCCTAGCATCCAAAGAGAGAATTGGTCGTATCCCAGACCCTCGCATATTTAGATCAGGCCGTTCTATAAACTGACTAATGAAACATCTTCTCAGACTCATTTTATTTCAAGGGTCGTCCGTAATTTTGTAAATTTTCCTTTACAAATAAATCCAAATAGTAACGCGTCGCCATTTTGAAATGCTGTAAGAAGACAAAGCAGCGAACTTCTCTAAGTAAAATGACTTTCCGGCAAAAGGAAAACGGCCCACCAAGTCCTCTAGGGAAATAAAACATTTTCAAAACTCATCGTACGTTATCTTACCAGCCTTTCCCATTTTCTCACATTATTACATGACATAAGAAAGAAAATTGCATCATTATTTTATAATGAAGTTACAATGTTTGGCTAGAACCCCCAAATGTACCTATGTAGGTTCAATTATAAAGATATAAAATATAATAGAAGGTATATTATTGTGTTCGTATAATATTATATAAAAAAAATATTGCCCATATAATTAGAACTACTGTGTAAAGCTACAAACATAAAACTATGCTATCCAAATTAACTTGTAAGCTCCAATCTGCGTTATTAGTAATATCGTCAAGAGATTCTTCAGATCAAGTCTTAATTTGAGGCCATATCACTGGTATCATTATGAAAATCAAGTCAAGTCAATCAAGTAAATGCTTTATTAGCAACACCTAGTAACGAACGGGTTATGACAAACAAGTCTGCACTAGCCATTTTACAAAAGGTCTGACTAGGCCGGATATTTTAATAGTCCGATAAAAATTAAGCGACCGATAAAATATAAAGTGACGCATATGTATTCGTAGTTCTACATTTTACTTAGAAAACATGCGATGACATTTTAAAATAATCCATATTTATCTGACAGTTATCTTATATCTAGTACTAGCTGTGCCCGTGGTTTCACCGGTGTTTGTATAAACTTTGCCTTTTCGATAAAACTCCTATTCAACACAATTTTTTTTTCAATTCGTATCAGTAGTACCTAACATCAGTGCGTTCAACCAACCAAACTATTCAGTTTTTATTTTAAATTAGTAACTATAGATTGAATTATCGAGCCAAAGAATGACAATCAAATGGCTGCGCTGTGGCTGTTGTACAGATTATAAGAAGCCACGTATAACGATTTTACCAAGTTCCCGGCGTCCTTTATTAGTTCCCTATTACGTAAAAGTGTCCCTTCATTCCCATATCGTGTTTCTGGAGGAAAACTTATTTGCCAGCTTCCTTATTACATCATAAACCCATTTTGTTAAGTTAATTTTCCATGTCTTTTAAACGGATTCTGGTGGATATCGGATACAGACAAGCACGCACGATTATTTGTATTGCATTATATTTACTCACGGAACAGGATATTTTGCTGTTAGTTTTCTACTTTAGACATTCTTAACATAAATAAAAAATCGTTTGATTGATTCAAACCAAATATTGCTTTTTATTAAAGAAAAAATCAAACAATACTAAAGTTAAATTTATCTATATCTATTTATAAAAAAGAAAGTGGACCGATTTGGCTAAAAATTGGTGAAGTGGTTGTTTAGAACCAGGAGCCTAACAAAGGATACTTTTTATCCCGTTCGACCGCGTTCCCGTGTGACATGACATAAAACGTAGTATAAAATGACGGTCCCATTGTAGTTTAGAATCAATGGTAATGCCCAGAAATACTGCTGAGTGAACTATTTCAATAGGTAAAAATAATTAGTAATAAAAAATTTAACTTAATAACATCTAAAATCTGCTTATTTTTTATTGCCTCTAAGGCGGAACAGAGTTCGCCGGGTCAGCTAGTATTTTATAAATTGATATTTTATTAAATACATAATTATGTGCTTTAACCTCGCATTTACAGGACGTATGGCAAATACCTCCAAATAAAACCGACTTATGAACAATGTGATAAAAGATACAATTAGCTATCCGTCCTCCTACTTCCTACTAATATTATAAACGCATAAGTTTGTATGGATGTATGGATGTATGGATGTGTGTTACTGTTCGCAACAAAAAAAAATATGAATTGATTTTAAAGACACTTTAGAATAATATAGCTAATACACCAAATAACATATAAGCTATGTTTTATTGATGTGCCACGCGAGCAAAGCCGCGAGCAGAAGCTAGTCCTATATACAACCGCTGCGTATACAATGTAATTTTTATAAATAGGCCTTTGCCTCCGGCATTGTTCGTTGTTTTAGCTTGTCATCAAAATCTGGTACATCGATTTCAGATATCTTATAACAATAATCTATAATTCGAATTAAAATGAAGGCATATGCCTTCGTTTTATCCTGAAATTATAGATTATTATATATCGGGATATCCGCTTGTGGTTTAGTCAGGACGTGGTTCTATCAATCACTTAGTTAATAGACAAACAGAAACTCGTTTGCATCTGCTATATTTGTATAAATTCTAGGTATTATTTAGCTTTTATGAAGATGGATGGGGTGAAATTTTAATTAGCTTTGGTTTACTTCGTTCATAACTTACGTCTGCTGAATACTGATTTTGAATTTATGTACAATGTTATAATAGGAATACATAATTAGTTGTGGAAGAAATCTTAAATGCCTACTATTATTTGTTCCTACCAATTTTTTTTTTTTGTATATAAGGGACCGTGTCAAGCCAAGTTCTAATACATTAATCTGGAGAGCAGCACTGTGTATTACACGAACCATTTGGGGCCACTTTTGGCTCCTTCATAACACAAAAATACCATATTTGTTTTAATAAGTTACTTAACAGGTAATGGAAACTAATTACATTTACGCACTGTTCAAGTAGACTAGGTTCAACTTACGAAAGTGTGTCGAACTAAGAGCTATTGATCCCTTTACCGTCAAAACCTCATGGTGGTCATGCCGAGACTTTAGACTACAACCAGTCCATGCGGTCTCCATCTATCCCAATCCATCCATCTCGAGGGTGAGGCAGCTTCTCCCCTATAACACCTCACAGATTACCATGTCACAACCGTCGGAACCATAAAGTGCCACGTATCGTTGTCTTCTCCGGGGCTGCTGGACGAAGTGAAAGCGGCCCTCCCGCAGACACTCCACCTCCCACGACAGGCAGGAAAAAGTACCTCACGAGTATTCGGAGACCCCTCTGCAGGGCGTTATCTAGTAATCTTTACTATATTTTGTTAATCAACATACCTATCATTGTTATATGTAATGTTAAAAGCTAGAAACTAAACTTAGCTCCCATATTCATATTTCTTTTTGTTGATGGACACAATTCCAAAGCAGATTTTAAATGCTTTGTTTTCTTATGTTTTTCGCTAATGGCATCAATTTGTTGACGTTAACGCCAATTCCACAGAATTCGGGTACGCACGGTCTCATTGCATTATCGTTAGTGCCCCTTCAACGCAAGAAAACTCGTTAGAAAGAAGCAACATTATCTTAACATGTTAGTTTATAGGTATTTGTACCTTTTGTTTACCCAACGAGTGTCCAATGTCAAAACAATGTATCAATGATTCGACAGATTACGCTCGCTTTGATAAATATTTTTCGCGGCTAGTATACTTATATTTACACACGTGTGACGCATATGATCGCCATGTGTCAAGATCTTACGCAGTTCTCCATCGTCGGAACCTTGAAGCTATTATAGGAGATCTATAAAGACAAACAATGAAAATCTGGCTATTGTCTCAGTCTTAAAAAAATTAACACTTATCCAACGTTTAATATTAAAATGTTATGTGTAGAAACTGTGTCTAAAATATTCTTGAAACATTCATTTAATTTCGTTACGCCTTTTAGTTTCACTTTGTCAAATTTCAACACAAATGAATATTCAGCATATACGTTCGTTCAGTTAAAAATATTGGACGTGGAAAAATAAATAAGATATTGTTGTCACTTTTTTGATCCCACGTTATTTGTTACAGATTGTGACAATGCCGTGTGACGTAAGATGGCTTGACGTCGGGATGATGTTGACCTCGCTCCAGCGCCGATGACCAAGCAGAGCAAGCGTGGACCGCGAGCATGTCGAACGCGACCGACGCGTACTGCGTGCCCGGCGCCACCGACTTCAACCGGGCCTACAGCCGCCTGCACGGGTACATAGCGCTGGTTATCTGCATCGTTGGCTCCGCCACCAACTCCATCAATATCGCGGTGCTCAGCCGCCGCGAGATGACCAGCCCCACCAACTCCATTCTCACCGGTCTTGCCGTCGCTGACTTACTCGTCATGCTGGAATACATACCTTACGCCCTGCACATGAACATCAAGATCGGACCCCAAGTCAACAAGAACACTTACGCGTGGGCATGCTTCGTTTACTTCCATTCCATATTCAGTCAAACTTTCCACACGATCTCTATCTGGTTGGCTGTCACGCTGGCGGTATGGCGATACGTCGCGATCGCATTTCCGCAGAGAAACAGAACATGGTGCAGTAAAAAGAATACGACTTTAGCGATTGTGAGTGCGTATGTGATATGTCCGTTTTTGTGTGTTCCGTTTTTTTTCGCGATGAATATAGTGCCGAGTGAAGTGACTCCGCAGAATAATTCGGAATTTGCCGAGGACCTCTCTCTGCCGCATAACCGGACCGTGTACGTGCTAGAAATGTCTAAGAACGTTGAGTTGGTCACAGCAATTATGTGGATATATAGTGTCATATTAAAACTAGTCCCAAGCATTGCTCTGTCTATATTAAGTACATGTTTGATAACAAAATTAACAACAACGGAAAGGAAGAGGCAAAAGCTGCTCAAGCGATCTACCGTTGGACCTAACGAGGTAAGTAATGCTGCGTAGCGTGTATAGAATTTTTATTTATTTCTCAAATGATAACAGTCACTGCTAATAATAAATAAATAAATATTCGAACCACTGTGTAAGAAACTAAGCTAATCACTTGCATGTCACATCGTTAGTTTCTCAAGTCAGTTATAAACTGACTGCTTTGAATACATCTTATAAATCTCCTATAAATATCTCAATGTGTATTGTATCTTTGAGGTAATATTTAGTTGGCTGATAAGTCGTATTATAACATATTCACTTGCAGGACGCCTTACATAAATATAATTAAGTCGAGTCAGGAAATTAAGAAGTTCTTAAAAAAATACATTTTGAGGTCAGTTCACGTATTTCTCGGACAAAAAACTTATTTTATTTAGCCTTTGAGTAAGATCAGAATTAATGAGTTATAATCTTGTAATAGAGTCACATTCATCGTCGGTAGTCGGCAATGTTCTTAAATTTTCAATTATAAATTAATTATGTATTTGACTTAAAATGTACACGAAGGAAAACAAATAATTATTTACATATAAACTTACTTTTACAATTTTATTAAAATAGATTGCTATGAAACTCTAACATTTAGTCCATATATTAAAATTTGAGAAATATAAGATATTTTTATTTTTATTTTTTTTATTTTTTTATTTATTCTCAGAATATACGCGGCCTAAGTTATGACGTCATACAATTTAATACTGCAGAGGGTTAGTGCGATAGGAATTCGTAGGCCAAAAAAGTTGTTCGATGAAAAGAATTTGCTCCGATATATGAAATATCATTCATTTCCCATGACTGTGAAAAATAAAATATTATCAAGTAGTTTTATCTATACAATATTATAAAGAGGATAAATTTGATTGTTTGTTTGTATTAAATAGGCTCCGTAACTACTGGACCGATTTGAATAATTCCAACACCAATGGAAAGTTACTTTATCAGGGAGTAACATATGTTAAATTTTATTCCCGTATTCCCACGGGAACGAGGACTACGCGCTATAGGTATAATTTGGATCTAACAGTATCTAGCAGTATTCAGTACCAGAAATTTCGAGTTCCTTCCTTCTAGTCGATCATACATTACATATATCTTTTTTATTTGTCATAGCAGTTTTAACATTTTAATCTAAGAAAATGGAATCGAAATCGGTCGACTCGCTCCGTTAGTACTCTGCTTCCCAAGAGTAGTTTGCCTCTCCATCTTAAGTGTTTAATAGCTCGCTCTGAAAGTCGCTAAAAGGGGTACAAATCGCAATATTTCTACGTCAAAATCTGAAAGACGGTACCGAAACTTAGGTATTAATATTTTCAGTTACCTTTTTTCGGTTACCTTTAAGAGTCCAGCGGTAACAACACCTTCGGCTTAAACTGATACGATTTACATTTGCAAAAAGGACCATTAATTAAATGTTAAATTAACTCTTAATCTACACAAATTGGTTTTAAATTTTCCCTCTTCAAGGCAAAGGTAATTATAACAGATCTCGTAATTTGACTCACTTGATGAGAACGGGTCGGCAATTAGACGGATACCTACTTGACGCTCTTGAGCTGTTTGCAGACAGAACCTCGAATGGAGAATTCTAACGAAGTAACGGGTCGTTTGGGCAAATCCTACTTATTTGTTTTGGCTGTAAATTTTGCGAGTTGTTTACAAATTTTCGCGACTTCTATTTTAGGAGTTGGGAGTCATTCATTATTTTTCAAAGTTAACAGATGTAACTTTATAAGCCTAAGTAACA
The DNA here is from genome assembly GCA_951394215.1 of Glyphodes perspectalis. NCBI lineage: Eukaryota > Metazoa > Arthropoda > Insecta > Lepidoptera > Crambidae > Glyphodes > Glyphodes perspectalis. Next base: position 10,599,749 of record OX596203.1, read on the forward strand.
TATATAGTTTTGTTTATATGTTAATTGTCATCGTTGTTCAGTTAGGAATATTCGAACAATAACATGTTCGAGAAATTTTAATGGAGGGTGTCCTTAAAAAGACTCAAACTACTATTCTATAAAATTTCAATTCTGAAATAGAGACCAACAAATAATAAAATACAATAAGTAGTTATTGCATTCTTTGGTCTGTGACTAAAATATATTGCAATTACTACTTGATACTCAAAGCGGAATAATTATTTTAAAATGTCGGAAGTTTCAACAAGGAATGCTGACAAATTCGTCATGTCCATTACCTAGTCCAGTATCCGTGCCTTAGATCAAAGACTATTAATGCTATAATATAAAGCTGTTTATAAATGCACTCACGTCTATTATCTTTTTAAAATTTCACTTATGTATGTCTACTCTTTAATTAATTTATTGGGAAATTCCCGTCAATGTTTATGTGCGTAAATTGCTCATCAATGTTCCATAAACTGTATATCCTGCTAAATAAAAAACACAACTCTAAGTTTGCTCATATCTTTTGTACACTGAACAGACTAGACTTGACACGTGTTATCTAAGACCCCTCTGTGGTTACGTAGCAGAATCACAGTATATTCGTCAGGGCGTCTATCTTTATTCAGTATTCCGGTGCCTGTTGGGTAGGCGACGCCCGCCGTATGTATGCAAATGGAATTAGTTGTTGCTAAACACTGTGCCACTGGTACACAAGCGCACAAGCCGCATTAGATGAACATTTGACCTTAGTCGCACCACAAATTCTATGTTTAAATATATTCTGTCAAATGTGGGTTTTTTTTATTATATATATACCTTAAATGGAAAATAATTATATATGAAAAATATCAGTCAAAAAGTGTAACTAAAGTAAGTACATTTTCAATTAAAATTTATTTTCAATTGTATCACAAACGTAAATATATATTATTAGAAAAATCACGCTAACTGTCTGCTACCACATTCTCTCACAGTTGGATACAATCAGTTAACGTATTTAAGAGGTAAATTGTATATTTGCTTTAATGACCTATGATGTTTGTATAACGTAACAAAATTAGATTATAATACTTAATCAATTATCCTCATGCTGAATTTTTGAAGACGAGCAAAGTGAACAAAATATAATTATCAACCAGGAACCGGATAGCAGAGACCCTAATTTTTTAACCGACTTCAAAAAAAAGGAGGAGGTTCTCATTATTGAAACATTTGCTCGATGAAATACTTATCAGTATCTATTGTAGGCAGGTGGCTAATTACAGCTGTCGAAATCAAATTATTATACGTATTAAACGAAGGTAGAATGGATCAGTTCCCGACACGTCCGCCATAAATTATTCAGTAGATACGGCGGCCGGAGCTAAATCGAATTCAGAATCACAGTTAGGTCATTAGCGAGGCGCTGAAAGAGGCAAAAACTAGAGTCAACTCGAACAACATTTAAATGGAACTAATCGTTAATTTATCAAAGTTCGTTTTTGTTCGATCGAATAAAAGTGCAGGTGACTATTAAACAAATTTGCTCTATATCATATCATCATCATCTTTCTAAGGTTATGTCCTATGCTTAGACGGGGTCCGATTAGTCCATGATCCAGCATTTAGCGAGACTGGTAGTTACATTCTTACATTGGCTTGCTGACGTTTTGGACACAAAACGTTCGGACACTGTCCGAATCGACAATTTTGAATTATTTTTTTTTGATGATTTGGACACCATCAAATTATTGAAGCTGTTTAGTATAGTCAGATAAAAAAGCATTAAAATATATATTGTGAAAAAAATATTCTAGACGTGTATCACGGTAAGTCACCACATTACAACTACACGGCTATGGCTGTAAGGCTTGAAGAGAGTGCTGATCTGACCTTCGTAACCCTTATTTATGGGAACCAGATAAATTTGGATCATGGTTACACAGCCATAGTCGTTGGTATGTGCAGGTTTCATCATGATGTTTTCCCTCACCGCCGAGCTAGTGGTATAAATACGTACGTAAATTTGAAAAATCCAGAGGTACGTGTCCGGCTTTGAACTCGCACCCCTCGGTTAAGAAGCATTACCACCGTTCATATCATATCTAAAAAATATATTAACATACATGGCGTTCGGTTCTCTGTGCCTACCCCGCTAGGGAAGTGGCGTGAAGTTTAGTTAGTTAGTTAGTTATATTAACATACACTATTACAATATAGGTTAACTAGATTGAGAATAGCCTGGTCCTAGGTTTTCAAACGTAGGTTATTTTAAACGTAGTTTCGAGGCACTTAAATTGCAAAGGTATAATACCAAAAAACGTGGCAAGATAAGTATAGTTATGGGGTATAATAGCGACGAAAACGAATATTTTTAATACATACAAACATTAGGTAAAATGTACAAGGTTATTTGTTATACAAGCTAATATATACCTTATATATAATATATACCTTGTAATAGGAGACGTGCAAAAGCAAATTAAGCTCACTTAAAGTTATTGGATACGTAAGTACCTATTGAGCGCTGGTTAGGTCATAAGCCTAGAATCATTAGATTCTATATTACTATATTTAGGACACAATGTGGGAGTATTAGTATCAGAGTACGAAAATAACAACTTGCCTACGTATCTATTACCGGGGTTTTAACTCTTTGAAGCAGTGACGTAATGTTAGTTTCTGCCTGGGGGCGGAGCCATTTTTCCTCCCCAATAGGTTGCAGCTGGACACTCTGCTTTCCGCTAATTTGCTTTTAATGTTCCAAAATTGTACAATTGTTGTTACCACTGCCTATACAATTATCCAATTTACAGCCCTCAAAAAGTGCCGTCTTGGCGGACCACTCTCGTCCTCCCGCACCATGCTACTGCTTTGAAGATAAATACTTAAGCGAAAATATGAGAGTAGCTCTGATTTACATCGCAATGCCATAGCTAATCTCGCGTTATAACCAGGAACTAAAGAGCGGAATGAAACTGGTGTTATATTAGTATGTTCAGAGGCTTAACGTACCGTTAGTTATTAAAGTTTACGATAGCGTACGATCTCTCCATATCCGTCAAATAGTACCTACCTCAGTTTCGCCAGGCAAGTAGTTGGTCTTGTATCATGCTATACATATCACTCGTTAAGTCTTAAGATGGCTCCATATACGCGTATGAGAGATGCACGTGTAACATGACTCATCAGCATTTTGTAATGAGCTTTTGAATAAATATATATATAACATACATATAGGCGAATATATTTCTACATACATCTACATATAGATGAAACATAAGCTATATTAAATATTCATATTTTTACTTACTTATATTGTAAGTCAATTTCATAAGCTACAAAGTTATGATCATTTTATGTTTATAAACATTACATTTCACGCGGCACAAAGCAAAATTAGTTTTCAAAGTCTACTATGTAGCGTCTATGTTTAGTTGCTTATTTATTATAGAACTTCTAAAGTACATACACCAATATTACCTAACACTAGCAGCCATTTGCGATTTTTTAGAATTCTGTTGGCGTATTTAATTAATTTTCCGCCCTAACTCTTACCACTTCACTTAATTTATCGTCTACACCCACGACCTCCCGATATTCAGAAGCACCGCATTCATAATTAGATTTCATCACTGTCGACGCAAACGATCGTGTTTTAGTAATTTTATTGAAAATTTGGCTCGTTTGTGGCCGAGAAATTCAACAACAAAGCCGCGTTGAATTTAATAATCAAGACACTTCGCCTATGGAAAATACTCCGCCATCTGACAATTGAAATGTGTTAAAATAAAGTTTTAAATTAAATAAACTTTCCTGAACCTAAATGATGAGAATGTTCCAGCCCTTAGAAAGAAACTAGGCAATTGGCAGAAAGAAGATACGTGCATGAAAAAGTTCTAACTATTTTAAGCAATTACTTCTCCTTTTTGTTTGGAATTTTACCGAATACCTATTTATTAACGAATGTTTCTAGTTTTAAATTTGAAAGCTCATTGAATGACCCGAGAGGATTAGGCTATTGGTAATACGAGTTTATTATAGCAAAAGAAAAATAAATATTTTACGAACCTAAATAGAATATAAATATTAGAATGTAAACTGTAAATACTCAAGCCACTGTACCATGCAATTGATTCATGTAAACAGCAATTTGGAATGAAATACAAACACAATTTGTAATAGAATGCAAAACAAAACATCGTCGTCTGCTAAAATTTGTAAATGAAGAAATAGCGTGAAAATATCTTTATATAAGAGTATAATTATTATTTGATTCATATACTAAACAGAATTCCACCCTGTTATGCGTAACGTACCGAAGTCTTATCGAGACAAACCCAACATATTTTTTTTATTCTTTTATAATGCATAGTTTATACTAAACTTTACTTGTAATGACATGCACACCGTTAACATAGCGTTAACATACATATCAATCGAATTCGATGGATTTTATGGTAAATAAAATCCTGAAATAGCCCAGGTTTAATTTACACTTCAAATCCAATTCGCTCTATAAAGGAAAATTGCGCGGCGTCTTCGGGTTAGCTTAATTAAATTTAAAGTACAACTTTAAATTACTGTAAACATAGCTGAGTATGTGAATCAGCATAGTCTGAACAAGAGACATCCGAGTTAAACTTTGAAACGAGGTTGATTGAAGCGAGCCTTTTGTGGTCTACAAACACGGGTAAGAAGCCGGCGGCTCTCGTTAGCGCATCACCTGGAGCGAGGCAAACTTCACTGACTCCGCGTTATCCCAAAAACGTTACAGCGAAATGTTGTGATTCGCCTCTTTGATATCACCTGCCGCATTAACTTAGCTGCGCATGAAAATTGGCCAAATATGGAATGTCAAGGCAAATAGAAACTGTTGGATACGAATTACATATCTACTACCCAGTGAAAGTAAAGAAGTTTCATTCGAAATGAATACTTAGGTACATAGTATTAGATAAGTGGTTGGATAATACTACTCCATTTCATATTTGGCTGAATGTGGTTTGAGAAGCTTATCACTCCTTGGACTCGGTCTACTTGGCGTTGGGGGGTTGCAACCGTGATGATGATATAATATTAGGTACATAACCAAATTATAGTTCTAGGTATATAAAGTATGGGACTGGGGTAATAGGCCAGTTGACTAAAATATTTTTTTTAGTCCGCTAGTCAGATTATCAAAAAATATTGAGTTCGTATTTTTTGCTTTATCAAATGCTCGGAAAATAACAAAGATACAGCGCTTCAAATATCTGGAGTGGGGCGCTTTTACATCACTTGTTACTAAAATTCTACAGAACAAGTGACGTCACGCGCACCTTTAACGCGCTTATCTTCGTAATTTTTGGTTTGCTGAACAAAAGAAAAAATATGTAAGCAATATTTTTTTGTAATCTCTATAATGGACTAATTATTTTTTTTGAGTCAACTTGCCTATTGTGACAACAGTTGGTATAAATCTGATTTCATTACCGTCGTATCACAGTTTATAACATAGTTTATATGCTTACTCGTGTTAGGTTTACTACGTGGAGTACGTGCTATATTTTACTATATGCGGCAATGCGGCACAGTACCTATTAGGTTTATTGATCCTTTATACGGGTTTATAAATCTTATAGGGGTTGACTTTACAAACGAAGTCAAAGTCAAAGTCAAAATACTCTTTATTTATATAGGTTTGAAACAAACACTTATAAATCGTCAATTCAACAGGAAAATCAATTAATAATATGAATCTACTACTGGTTCGGAATATTGCTTCTACCGAGAAGAAACCGGCAAGAATCTCGGTAGTTACTCTTTTCAACAACATATTTTACAGGGGTGTATAGATCATATTTGCATTTGAACCATGTCGTGAAGTCGGCTTGTCAGACACCAAAATATAAAATAACGATGTTTACAAAATGTAAGCATAAATTAACCAAACCAGAGCAGCAAATAATGGATATGGTGTAGTTTAATAAATAAATATATTCTTAGTCACACAAAATACTTTCTTCACTCCTGTAGGCATATCTGTTAGTGCGCTACTTTTCTTTGGCTTTATTAACTATCTTACCATATCACATTCTTGAAAAGTCATTTCCTTCATTCATAGTTCCGTAGGCTTAGTGGTTCACACTCGACGTTGGGCCCAGAAGACACGATCTATGATACTTTGATCGCTTGAACATCGATAAAACATAGCTTATGTGTTGTTATTCTAATGTATAAGCTATACTATTGTAAAGTTTCATTAAAATCCATGCAGTACTTTTTGCGTGAAAGAGTAACAAACAACCACACGATTACGAGAATCGTCACGCGAGTATTTGATTACGACACACCGAATTGCGGTGTAGTAACAGATGGCAAATATCGGTAGGTATTTGATAGTTGAGATCGTCGAATGGCTTGTAGTCTTGACAACACGTTAACATTATTTCAAATGTACGTGTACCAACGAATATATTATAATATTAAATGATGGTAATGCAGTTTATTATACATTGCAGTGGTACGATTGGCAAGAAGCACACATAGGAATAAACGTTAATAGTTTCAGGCAACTTTTGTAATACTATATTAATTCGGGATACAAAATATATGTAACAACTAAGTTCCTAGCCTAGTGGCAAAAGGCGACACCTTTTGTATGTGGTGATTGGTTTATGATTGTGTAGGCAACGAGCCAGCCACCTGTCACTACTGCTTTATTTATTTTTCCTCAAACCCAAACCAATTTTAGTTTCGGTTAAGTGTCTGCTCCCTGGACTCTGCATATCCCTTCGAAAACTGTAGGCATAATTGTATGTGGGTGTATATGTTCTGTTATAAATTCCAGTGATTTTGAAAACCCAAGTTAGCGGTAAAGGAAAATAAAGAGACAATAAATCTAATCGCAGTCGCTTCAATTAAATTATAAATATACATGCTAGGATCACAGTCAAAGCATATTTTGAATAAGTTCAGAACAAACAATACAAAAAAGATCCGTAGCGCTTTACAATTTCCAAATACTCGTATTTTCTTAAGCTTCTAGGGGAAATTGTTTGGGAGGGTTAAATCCCATATGATTCCCATGATTTACGCGCAGAATTCACAAAGGTCCTCTTTCAAGGGTTTTCTAAAACACTTGAGAGTATAAAATATATATTTAAATTACTAATTTACGAAAAATACATAATTTAATGTGACCTTATTAAGTTTCTTAGACACACCAAATCAACAGATACTTATTACTGCAAAGTAACGTTAAATATCACCGATATTTAATATCGTCACGTCACTTTATAAAGCTTACACTAATATTACAATTAAACATTAATGTTTACCTTACAATGAATTAAATTATATAACATTAGTACAATGTTTCTATGCAAGGATGAAGGCGAGTAGATAGGGTATAAAAATCTACTAGCAACCACAGAGTATACAATGTTGTGTGAATGCAGCCAAGTCAGGTGACTGGGGCAAATGGAACACCAAGAGAAGTGTATAGAATAATGCAGGGTGGTGTAAACTGCATCCTGCGCCGAACTATATTCGATGATGGACTACCCAAATTTAATGGAATATTCAATATTTTTATATAATGTTCCTATAAGGCTATATAATAATTTTATTAATTAACCATAAACGCTGGTGCAATCGCTGGCACAGCTACTTGGACAAATATAATTCAAACTTTGCTAACAAGAATTGTCTGAATATGTGTCATAATGTCATTAGCTGCTTACAGTATCTACCTAAGTACCTGTATGAAACTTTGCCTTGAATGCTTAATGCTTCATAAGCACATAAAATTACACACAAAGCCAACATGACAGCATTAGGTATATATCGGTATAATGATCTAGTCAATACAATAGGCAAGATGAGTAAAAAATTCTGTTTAGTCCATCAGATTATAAAAATAGATTAACGCGTTTTTTTTTTATTTATTTGTCAAAAAGATACAATGCTTTTAAGTTTCGCGTGACGTTTTGTAAAATTTTTACTAAATAGTGATTTTGCAAGCCCCACTGCAAAACTTTGATGCTCTTTATCTTTCTGATTTTTTGGTGATTTGATAAAGCGAAAAATATGTGCCTACTATTTTTGTATTATCAACTGACGGACTTAATAGGATTATAGTTTTTTAATACAGTCATCATTTCTATTGTACAGTTAAATCGAATTAACACGTATTACAGAACAAATTTTCGTTGTTACAAACTAAAATAGCTTAATGTCTTCATTATGGTTCATGTTACAATGAGGCCACGTGACAATAACGCTTGGATTGTGTCTTCCCCATTCCCAGTGCTCACTCAAAGCCACAATGCCCGCTTTATGGAAACAAATTGACAACCCAAATCTTTGGGCGTTTGGGAATACCTACAGGTGTAAGGAGGGAATGCGATGCTACCTTTTGTGTCCACAAATCTGTAAAGAATTTGTTTACTGAAAATTTGCATTTTCGGAAACTGAGGATTGTTGCAAAAATATATTTATTAGAACATTGACATAGACAGTACCTACACAAATTACTTTACAAGGTAAAGTACACGTTTATATTTTTTATTATATGATAAATAATAATAATAAATATCCCACAACATCACATACTTTGATCTGACTCCGAGGTAAGTAGCTTAAGCACTTGTGTTATGGATATCAGAATTAACAGTAGTATTACAAACATATACTTAAATATTAATACCCAGACAGTGAACAAACACAAGTATTCATCACACGAATATTTGTCCTGGGTGGAGATCGAACCCACAACTCTTGGCGCATGGGGCAGGGTCACTACCGAATGCGCCATCGAGCCAGTCAACTATATTCATTAGTTGTTTAAGGAAAATTTCAATACACATCCAATACACACATACACACCTCTGGATGTATCCTAAATTCCTGTTAAAAAAAGCGATGTATATACCATTTGACTATAGTATTGGTTATGTTGTATGTAAATAAATGATCACACCATATCTAATCTAAGCTGGCATGCAATTGTCTATTTCGTTTTGCTATAAAAATGTTATGAGACAACAAATTAAAAAAACGCTGTTAAAATTATCACAAGTACCTACGATAAGTCTTTTATTTGGGCATAAACTTGAAGTTCCTAAACAAGGACGTTTATAGCTCATATAATTTTTATTTTCACAAAAGTCAAGTGGTTTTATCTTAGCGTAACAAATATTTCGATGTGCCATTTATAGATACATCTCATAGCGCGACAATCGTGAAAAGACTTTAACATAATTTCTGCCAAATTTCTGTAGATTATTTCCTTATTGTTTTCGAGAAAATTTTACCTTACAGCAGTTTTAGTAAACACCTTTATGTTTTCCCTTAGCAATGGGACAAAGCTTTTTTGAGTGTTGAATGAATGAACATTTATATTAACTTGAGGAAAGTTCAGTAAAATTTAAGTACCTACTTACATACTTAGGACAGAAAATGTTGACCATTGGACAAGGAATAATAATCACGCCTCTTTCTAGTCGTTATGATCAATTGATCAAAATACCTATTGAATAATAATAGTGAGTTGATATTTAAAAATTTAACAATTCAAATTACGGAAACAAATCATCATCATATCAATCAGACTCAAAGAGTCCTTTTTGATTATAATGGACATTATGATGATTCCAATGACAAAAACGTCAATCCTATTTCACTAAAATTAACTATCTGTTTCGAACGAAGTTAGAAGCAATGCGCCAACAGAGCCCTTAATAAGTATTTTTATAAATATAAATTAGTAAAATATATTTGACTACGATAAATAATTACGGCAACCGATTAAACACATTTCTAGAGGATATCGACTTGTTTTATGTATAGTCTGGTTTACAGAAATATCTTAGCTACTTGGATACTTTCGACATCGATGAAGCTCGCTTGTCGCTCGCTTGTCAATTATGCAAGTGCATGCTCTACTAGTGATGGGGGTGTGCATGTAATGACAGCTTGTTAAGCTCCTTCTGAGAGGCAGGCTACATGCCTTTTACGTCAATATTGATGTGTGGAGAAAGATTTGTTTACCAGTTCTTGTACTTGGTCGGAATATAAGAGGCTTTGTCCCATGTTGGTCTGGGACTTAAAAAAATAGTGCCAATTGTGTTTCATGCCTAACATGTCGTAAAAGGCGACTAAAGGTATATGGGGTTTTGGGTATGTGATTGTAAGGGCGGCAGGCTAGCCACATGTCACCTCACCACTTTTTCATAATTTTCCATCTAACCCAGCCCAGTATTTTTTCTGTCTTTATGTGGTTGAAGGGGCCTGCTGCCTCTTTGACTCTGCCTAGCCCTTCGGGGATTATGGGCGTGGTGTTATGTATATATGTATGTATATATAAAAGGCTATACGTGATCAGTTATATGAGTAAGTTAGCTCTAGTTAGTGGTTTTTGATACATTGATATTTATATTCATACATGCATACATATTATCACGCCCGTAATCTTTTTAGTTCCCAGACAACACGAGATATTAACATTATGTTTATATAAAACATTTTGTCAAAATCAATAGTATATAATACAATAATTCCGAGACACATAAGTCTGTTCTGTGTTAGGCAACTCTATAGGTGATTTAGTCGATGTCATATACACACACAACCACGTTTGTATATGGTATGCGATATACGCTAATTTAATTAGGTAATTATGCAAATTGAGAATTGCACAAGTAAGGTACCGTATACAAACAACTTGTGATTTTCAGCCTCATTCGAAAATACCAATTAATGCAAACTTTACGTGATCATAACATGGATAATATATACAATTTATTTGGTCTTATATATTTTTATACAGCATCTATTTTGAAAAATAGTAAAATTTTTAAGAAGTCTCATCCATTTAATGAAAGCATTTAATATTCACCCACAGACCACCTACTTAACCAAAGTCTCTACATTTATTTTGCCTAAAATTCGTTAAAGCTTATCTTCTATAATTAAAATTAAGCCCTGGGGTGATTGTAATCCCTAAACAGATGTCGATAACTTGTATTTAAATACAGATTCTCAATTTCCATTCGATTTGATACTAAAATAACTTGAAATGGACTAAGTATACATATTTCTTGGAAGGTATTTGAGAATTATTTTAATAATGATTAAAGGAATATCATTAGATTGAATAACGAAATAAGGGCAGTACCTACTACGAAATTTACAAATGCAGTTTTAGATAACGGTTGGTAATACCTTATATTTTAAGTGTAAAATGTATCTTGTGAGTAACTAAACTAGAGGCAATTTTTACATACATACACACTTAACATCACACCCATAATCCCCAAATTGGTAAGCAGAGTCAAAGGGGCAGAAGGCCCCTTTAACCACATTCTGCCAAAAACAAAACTAGGCTGGGTTAGATGGAAAAGTGTGAAAAAGTGACAAGTGTCTAGCTTGTGGCCTACACAATACCCAAAACCCCATATACCATTAGTTGCCTTTTACGATATGCTAGGCAAGAAACCCAGATGGCATATTCCTTTTAAGTCCCCGACCAACAAGGAACAGAACATTTTCTAGTTTAAAAATATTATATTTAGGATTTCGCATTACACATTACTGCAGCAAAACCTAAGAGTATATACGAGTATATCAACAACGCACTTGTCTCATTTCTTATCTTGAATTTAAAGCTGTTTAAAATTTCTTGTAGAACAGACATTCATCGTTTAATCGACCTTCGTCTGGGCTTCGTAATCCTAACACAGGAGAACCTCAGAAAAATTGGATCCTCACATCCAAGTTTATCTAGAGTACAGGTCTCTGTCAGCGCCAGTAAACACTGGCTTCAATAAAAATCTGCACCTATTTTTCTTTATAGCCCAAGAACCTAATAAGAAAACAGATCGCCGAAATTGTTGGTCTTAAAGCTATCCTTATATTTTCTATTTGATTTTTGTATACGTCAAAAATATCTATATCTATGTTATCGTTTTCTATCAACAAGATCGTTTTACTGGTTTTAGTATAGAAAACATCCATCATATTCATAGTCAGACAGCAAGCTTTTAAGTAATGACGTCTATGACTGGGATAATACAATAAAATGGGTATACTATGGCAAATAAAGTAAAATATAACTAGACCTTTTAAAAAATAAAAGTGAACCTGTCAGATCTGCCTACGTATGTTTTTGTTAAATAGCAATATTGTAGTCCATTCCACCATTCCCGCATTGTCAAAGCCGTATTGTTCGATGTTCATTGTTTACTCCATCAATCCGACGCATTGTTTTTGATTAAAAGCCACTGCTAGCAAATTCGATATTAGGCATTTTGAATAAATAGAATACTAATTCATGTTCGTTTGAGTTGTACAACGCAGTAGCTAGTAGGCCTAATAGCTCCCATGACGTAAGTTAGGTAAGTTATAAAAAGAAGCCCTGTGATCCAGTTTTTACTAGACTCATTGTGCCGAGCGAAAGAAACGTCTCATCAAGTTGTTAAACATTATGATCATTGTTATATAAAAACCCTAATGTTCACTTTTAGTTGAAGTTGCGTATCCTACGTGATGGTTCCTATGCCTTTTTTTCATCTACTAAACTTCACAAATGAATCGTTACCAAATAAATAACTAATATATGTTTTAAACTTGTTCCAGTTTTACATGCGTTGTTAATTCTATAGACTTTCAGAACAAATTCAGGTACACGTTAAATAATTAAAACATAATTAATAAAGAGTTGCGCAGGTGTGTGGTGCATTGTGTTATGCAGGGAGATGAATAATTAGATACACTAATTTAAACAAATGCGTCACGGACTGAAAATGCTCTCAATTTTTAAGCAGATATCTTCTTTTTTACTTTTTAGCACATTCAAATAAAAAATATTTTTTTAATATAATATTCCGTATGTACGCATTCCATACATTGTGATTTTATTTATATTGAGTGTGATATTAACAAATATCAAACAGTCAATTGTCCTTTAAGACCTCCCACCTAGCACAATGTGGGAAGAAAAAGCATCCTAAAATAGACTGATTTTGCCAACAAGAATAGAAATGATACGCTTTTCATATGATGTGATGGCGTAAGTAGGATTTTATTTGATTGAGTATATCGTCGACGGGACTAATGAAGCTTATTTATCATATATTTAGGGCTGATGAAAGATACAGATACTCAATTGTTAGGTAATGGCTACTTCCGTAGGTTCTACAGGCATAATAAAAATCATTGCGAGATCATTACGTAAACTCAGGGATTTATCGTCGACTATCCCAAACCAAAATGTAGTACAGTAATATATTAAGACTAGGACCCAGCCTATGGGTTACGCACAGTTCATATTCCTACTTCAGTAGTAGTACCTACCCTTTTTTTTCTATTTACGTATTTAAAGGCCTAGCCACCGCTTTATAGACCTTAAATTTAGTTCATAGAACTTTACTCTTTACTCCGCTTTTCAACTATAGTCTTTACGAGAGTCTTTCAGAAAATCTTTAAAAAAATATACAAAGGCTATCATAAACCTGTACAACATAGCACGCGCACGTATATGCAAAGGTATAAATACTTAACGTATGGCAACTTTGCAATATTGGATGGCAATATTGTAGCCCTTCCGTGCGCATGAATTGATAAACATTTAAACTTTTATAGGCATCTATTGCCGTAAAAATTTGCCACAATTTAAATTAAATGCTTTGCTCGTCAGCGAAAATTTCTAATTTATCGAAAATAAGAGAAAACTAACGCTCACAATTACAAAAAGTGTGTACTTTTCAGCCAGATAAAAATTGTAAAAAGGACTAGTCAAACCATCGCCTACATAACAACACCAAACAGTTAACAAACCACTTAGGTACTAATATATAGATCGCCTTATACGACATGCTTGGCAAGGAACATAGTTGTCAATTCAGTTGTTAAATCTCAAACCAACGTCGAGGTATTCATGTAAAAATTATATTTACAGACTTCGGTTTGAGCTAAATTTCTTGACAATACCAATATAGACATATGCATCTATCAGTGCTTACCTACCTTGCTTTTCTTGTTCCAGCCAGAGAAGCAGTGTCTGGCAGAAGAAGCGTGCGCACGCCGGTCAAGCCGGACAGATCGTACAACGCGGATGCTGCTGGCCGTGCTAGGCCTGTTTCTCTCCACCGAAGTGCCCCAGGGCCTGCTGGGCCTAGCCAGCGCTTTGGCGCCAGACTTCTTCAAGAACTGCTATAGCATGTTTGGTGAGCAACCACTTTTTGTTACTTACATATGTACATATAATCACGCCCGCAATCCCCAAAGGTATATGTTGGATAAAAAGCCCTTTTGGGGAGCGAGCCTCTTTAATCACTTTTGCCTAAAAATAAAACTGGTTTGGGCTACATGGAAAGTTGAAAAAAAGTAGTGACAAGTAGCTAGCTCGTCGCCTACAATGGCCTACATAATCACAAACCCAACACTTCCTAGACCATTAGTCGTATTTTACGACTTACTAGCAAGGAACACTATTGGCGCATTATTTTTTAATCCTATCGTCTGTAAATAAATTCTCCAGACAGACACCAATTCCCTAGCTCCAAACTAAGCTTATGCTTGTGTTATGGATACTAAGTGAACGGATAGTCATACTTAAATACGGTTATAAACACCCATGACTTGAGTACAAATATCCATGTTCATCATACAAAACATTTGCCCCTAGCGGCATTCAAACCCGCGACCCTTAGTTTCGTGGTCAGGGCCCACTCGACCAACAGGCCTGTCAAAATTTATAGGCCATTATTTTTTATTAAATATTAATAGCAAGCCTCAACCGCGTTCTTCACTTTGAAAAGTACTTACAGATTTTCTATTCTTTCACCGCAAACATACACAATATCAAAATATCGTGAAGACATATTTTATTCTTCAGTCATATGTTAGGGACACATATGAAGTAATAACTTATTTATCTCAATTGATATTTAGCCGATTGGATTAACCGTAAGTGCTAAATTGTCGTGTTTTTCTTATCAGGAAGTGTTCGTTTTGTCACTGTTAAATTGTCATCATCTCGTCGACCTACAAGACGGGTAACGGCTCCGTATCTGAATCAGTTATAAAATAACGACTCAATGTAGATTGTTCCCTTTTCAATATGCTATGCAGTGTAAGTAATCATCAATTCGAGTAATCATTCGGCGAGCACTAATTTCATTTAAATTATTTGCATATGGATTATTTAAGAAATATTTACCTAATATTTATTAAATATCTGGTATGCAACATATAGAGCACAAGTTGTTACCCGCCATTTCGGCCGCACGGAATACAAAAAACAATTTTTTTTTTAGGTAACTGTGTATTACTAGTTATCTATCTATCAATGATTTCCTTTAAGTCAAGTTTTGTCAAAATCGGTTCAGCTGTTTCGGAGATTACCCCGAATAAACTGAAGAGAAAGAGCCAGACAAATAATTCAAATAAAACATATTGTGTTTTAAGTACCCTATAGACATTCTTAAGCATTCAGTAATAAGCTATAATTTTGTCATTACAAAGCGAAAATTTTATTTATCTCAATAGGTTGTAAAATGAAAAATAATAAATAATAATAATAAATAGCCAGCATTCTATCACAAGCAGGTGCTTTTCAAAATGGGATTTTAATATTTATTCAGCAGTCAAACGTGTATTTCGCTCCAATGCAACGGCGCCCATACCAATTTCCATATATTGCGCGAGATCAAAGCCAGCCCAGCACCGTAACACATCTGACACGATTCGGGATAAGCTGCTGAGAATACTTACGACCTATTTCTATAATAGGTATGCTAGTTTTGTATGGAAAGATCCATTTTGTCCTATTTATTCGCCTATAGGCGACGACTTGCGGCGCGCTGCATTACAACCTAATACAAAATACTTTGGAAATGAATTAAAAAAGATACTAGTATTACTTCTTTGATTAACAAGGTCTACAGACATTTTATGATAAAATATTGAATTAAATCACATTTTTAAGTAATTTCTTCTAAAATGAACTCACGAACGGAAACTAGTTTCACGATAATGCTATATGAAACAATCACAATCCACAGTCATTATTAACTATCAGTGATATTTGAACAACTTGGATATTTTGTTCCTTCCTCGCCTATCATATTCTTTTATCCAATGGTTGACTAGATACCTATCGTGATTTAATTAAACTCGTTAAGCTGAAAAACTATCGGGTCCCCTTACTTTATACAACCTTTTCAGTATTTTCTATTTTTAAAGACCTGGCTTAACAATGAACCCGAGTACCTACCTACTTACTAATCAAGAAGGTTAAAACCGTATTTCGTAATCCGTTTATCTTAAAATGCGTTAAACATTTGATTGGATAACGTATTTCAGTAAATACCATGTTACTCCTAACCTTCCTACGTTTTATTTTGGTTTTACGATGCTATAAATTTGCCACATAAAACAAGAAATACCTTACCGTTTAACCAATAAAACGTAAACACTGCGTAAACACACATTACATTAACGACATGGACTTTCTTACTATACATAATGTTGTAAATTATAATACATCCTTAAAATACGACATACATACATATTATATCTCCTTAAACCATTTAGAATTGAATCGGGTTAGATGGAAAATTGTGAAAAATTGTGTCAAGTGGCTAGCTCACAATGTGTTTCGGAAACCAACCCAGAACCCAACACATATCTTAAAAAATCTTTAAAAATAACAACAAATCCAATATTGAAACCTTTTTAGCCAAGGAAGAGTCTTTTATGTGTCCGTCTTAAACCAAATAAATAAGAATAGTTAAACAAATAAATTAGCTCTATTGTGAGGTCACGAATAGAATCTAATGTTCTGACTAACAAACAGCATTCGATTCAGTTTCGGATGCAATATCAGAATTGCAAGTCGATTAAACAATCCAATGAGATATCAAAAATGACGTCACAACCATTGAACTATTGTAATAATAGCTCAATGGTCACAACAGTCCAGTTTATATTTCTCGGCCACAACAAAAGACGGAACACGTTATTAAAGTAGAGTTTTCGAACATCCGTGTTTTCATCCCAATCGTGCCTACTTCCCTAGAGTAATTAGTACCTATTACATAATACTATTAAAATTGTTTAGGTGAGTAAACATCATTATCTGCCATTAAGACACTAAATCCATCTAAGTATAAACCTTATTCGTTTGCATGGTTATCAAATGCCGTAACTTTTTTACTTCTATTTTACGATGCCATAAAATCGCTCCTCATTTGAAAAGCTCGCCTTCACATATCCCTTGGATCAATGCAGTATGTACAGATCTGTCGTGATAATCTGACAAGGCAACTTCATGACATGGTTCAGATGCAAATATGATCTATATACACACTTGTAAAATATGTTGTTGAAAAGAGAAACTACCGAGTTTCTTGCCGGTTTCTTCTCGGTAGAAGCAACATTCCGAACCGGTGGTAGATTCATATCATTAGTTGATTTTCCTGTTGAATTGACGATTTATAAGTGTTTGTTTCATACCTATATAAATAAAGAGTATTTTGACTTTGACTTCGACTAATAAATAAAAGGTAGTCGTCTACATTTTGTAAATTGTAAAAACAGTCATAATCTCAAAAATTACGACTACTGTATTCGGTTTTTTCTTTCTTCTGTGAGCCTAAATTGATAAAAATCAAGTTTGAATTTATTTCGGAATATAAATAAATCGACACATTATGTAGCATTATTATAGAACCTTGACATGTCAAAGAAATTCATCATGATCTTAATTGAATATTAAAGTAAATAAATATAATATTTATTATATATTATTTATATATATACTCGAAATAATACTTTCACTCGGTTCTTAGGAAAATGGTTGTGACACACATTCCACGACTGCTTGACTTTGACCCTTATTACAACTTTTTTTTTAAAGAATAAAGAGAAATCTTTTTCTGCTTTGATAATACAATATTATGAAATATGTTACGGTAGAATAGAAGAACTATTTTAGTACTGCCTCTTGTTTCAAAACATTTTTGTCAGTATTATTACACCGTTAAAAGGATTCAAATATGGAAGCCGCTTTTTTCTTCTAAGAAAGAAAAAAGAAATCTATTCTTCAAAGTTAAACTTGTACTATTGCTATAGGTACGTCACTTATAGTAAACATGGCTTTTTACTTTTAGAGGTGAGATTAACATGAATAAATTGCATCCAGTTATGCAGCCAATGAACCGTCGCGTTTCAGACGAGCGTGACCAGCAGTCGATTGTGTTGAGTGCGATTGTGTAGTGATTTCATGCCAATTTGAGTTTATTGACTGCGCTAATGAAAGGAACTAGGTAAACGCACCTAGCGACTGACACAGTGATGAGAGAAAATGCCTGTAGTTACACAACATAAACCACATTAATCGTAGACCATATTCGGTGTTCTTAGGTTAAGCCTAAGTTTAATGTAAGGTGACATAAAAAAAATAAGATAGGTTATTAGCATTAAGAGGAGTCAACAACTTATATACTTAAAATGAATAAACATTTACTCTGTGATATATTTAATAAATATACTTATTTTTATTACAGAAAATATGGGACTAATTAATCTTCGTGTGTAGATTTGATAATAAGTATGTACCTACGTAATACAGTACCAATTACTTGCCCCACACACAACGTACCTAGTATAAGTTTATGCTATGGATAGTAGGTAACTAACTAACCGACGTACAATAATTTTTTAGACATATTCAAATAATGAATAAAGTCGAAAACATTATTATAAGTTCAGTACTAGAATAGAGCAAAAGTTAAAAACTTTAGTTGATTCCCGATTTTCTGTGAGAAAAGGATAGGTAATTATTAATTTATAAAAATCCCTTTCCATTCAAGAATCCGTCCCAAACAAATTATTTCATTGACATGAATTTCCATTCATTAAAACCTCTCTCGAAATATATTATATTCTGTTCCATTCGTTAGTTGAAAACGGTCTTTTATTCTAATGTCGGATACGGTTCACGCTTGCTACCACATTTACGGGCATGAATGAGATTACATTTAGATCTTTTATCGTATCCAATCTGGGTTAAGCTCCTAGAGGTGACCTAAGCTTATCAGAAGGAAAAGCTGCGTACGTAACTATTTCCTCTTTAAGAGCAGACTGAAAATAATAAGATCTCATTTGGTACCCTAGAGCAGCTATACTCAAAGTGTGTTCCGCGGATCCCAGGGGCTCCACGAAGCCTTTCTAGAGGGTCCACGAAAAAAGGTACTGATCATAATTAATAAAATTCTAACTAAGGCTTTAGAAGAAAAATCCTAATTTTAATATTACGTATTTACGACGACGCAGGTTCGATACCCCCGCCCGCCGCGCCCTGTATTACAAATAAACTAGTGTTTGATTATTCTAAAGTTCCATCATATACTCCGCTTCCCGAACAGGTTCCGTAGCCAAAAATTTTGAGAACCGCTGCCCTAAAAAAACTACTCCTTTCAAATGTAGTAAAGTGTTAGTTATATCAAAAACTTTACATACATAACATCACGCCCATAATCCCCGACTCTGCCTACCCCAGGCAGAGTCAAAGGGGCAGCATGCCCCTTCAACCACATTAAGCCAAAAATAAAGCCGGGCTGGGTTAGATGGAAAATTGTGAAAAAGCAGTGACAAGCGGCTAACCTGTCGCCTACACAATCACACACCTAAAACCCGATATACCATTAGTCGCTTTTGCGACATGCGACTATGCTTCTTTTTTTTTTGGCCCAGATTAACATGGGCCAAGTCCAGACCGTATGAGTAACCGCACTTATGAACCGTAAGAGTTAAACAGTTGATATTTCACATATAATATTTAAAAAAAATACAAAACAGAATAAAATAAATAATTAATGAGAAACGAATTGTCTTCAAGCTTTGTATGCAATATGCAATTACGATGGCACTACATAACTTGGTTATAAATTTCGTAATGAGCTTTTTACACCTTACATTTTGCACGTTGAATAAGTATGCCACTTGTGTAATAAATCAAAATTTTCTACTCCTTAATGTGTAACAAAAATACAAAATAAGTAACTATTTTACCTACTATTGAACAGCGTACCCTAACACATTACATTAATAAGACAGACAAAGTAACGTAATTAATGAGGCTTTGTCCTAAGTAAAACTTCTAATTAGGGCTTACATGGAGTAACTAAACTAAGCTTCCGTGAAATGGCTCCGAGGTGTTGACAACAATGAGTACCCGAATAAGAGGGAGGAATAAGGAATTGCTTTAAATAAAAATGTGGAAGACTAGCGGTGTTGCAATTGTAGCCTTGTGTAAAACATCAAATTGGCAATTGAAACATATTCAACAGGGATAGCAATGCTGGATCTAGCAATCCAGCAATCCAGCTGGATCCAGTGTAATACGTAGACTTGAATTAGGTAAATTAATTCAATAGGTTTGATTAATCGCAGGATTCGCAGAGCTACAAACCGTACGATCTGTTTTATTTAATATAAAATTATGAAATTTTTCGCATTATCGTCTATTTTTGAGTTTGACTTGACTTGGCTGGGGGCCCGTTGAATCCACGGGGCCCTGGGCTGAAGCCCAAAAAGCCATATGGTAGATCCGGCCCTGAGCGGCGCGGCTCCGCAGTAGGCTAAAACGAAGAAACTTAACTCACTTTTTCAAGATAACGTGACAAGACTTTCTGTTGCCGCTTTGTTTCGCTGGCTTTAGTTATTCCAAGACCCAACATTGTAAATTCAGATTGATTTCGATCAAATACTTTGATAAAACACTTCGGATTTTGTGGGAACTTTAATTTCAATCCCCAAATGTGCGGCTGAGATGTGTGTAGAACTTAACAATGTGTACGTTTTTTAAACATAATTGATTTTTACTTGATTGGAATAATACGTCTGAAATGCTGAGAAGTTGCTAGACATCAGTTAAAATAAGAAATACTTAATCAGTTTATAAGATTTTAATCCACATTATGTAGATTAGGTGTTTTTATTTTTACCCGACTGCCGATGAAAGGAGGGTAATGTTTTTTAGTCCTGATAAAGTTTATAGGTAAGTTCAATAACCAGGTGCGTTTCGTCCAAGTATCTGCTCAAAATCAATCAATATTTGAAGTTTTTAATAGTTTTAAAGAAAAAAACCATACATTTTTATGGTAGATTTTTTAATGCTGGATCCGCGCTGGTACCAGCTGGATTTGCTTCGATTCAGCTAAAATCCAGCTGGATTGAAAATGCCGCTGGATTGCAATCCGTAATATGTAAGTATATAGGTACATTCGCATATAATTCCGAAGTAAGATAGTTCATATGACATTTTGAACATAATGCTATCCGCTGATTAGAACTATACATTCATACTTATATTATCAATAGGCCCTGATGCCATTGAAACATGTTGATCTCAAGATGTGTTTGTAAATGTATGCTTAGCTATATCAGCATCACGAAAATCACTTATATCTTGACCGTATCAGAACTTGTATTTTATGTATATCTATATATATTCATAATACCTATTGCTAAAGCTTTATAATGTAATATTGCGTAGCTAAAACAAAAAGTAGATACAAATCAATCTTTTATATTGATGAATCGTGATGTATGGGTCGGATGCAAAAACAGAACCAAGCGAGAGGACAAAGTTGATAAAAAGGATGATCGATTGGCTAAGTAAGAACATATCAGTTACTTGTCACATTTGCTGCTTAAGACACGACCATTCTCCTTTGAAATCTAAAAGGATGAGTATTTAACTATTATGTAGATATATAAGTACTCTTGTTTTTATGACTTAGTAGGTTTAATCGACAACAAAAAAAAAGGTATAACCATATGATATAATGTGATATTCTTGTATTGTAAAGTACCTGCTTTAAGTTAACAAGGTTATAAATTAATGTAGACTCAATTAGAAAACAACGATATATCTATTGACCCCTAGACTAGAGATCTTTTTTTACAAAACAGAAACGCTTGTTATTCGTTAAAATGTACCTAGATATCTACGAGTACCATGAATTCTTCACATAGTTTCAACGAGACGTAGTCGTAAGATCTGTTATTGATTCAGTATTCAAGTGCTGTACTGTAACAGTCTCACGACATGACATCTAGTGTGAATATACATTTTATATAAAAACTACCTTAACAAAATCCAATTGAAAAAATTGCATATGATCTATTAAATCAAAACGTGATACTGAATGAAACGTGAAATCAATAAATCGGAAGATATAGGTAACTTATTATGAATAAGTACTGTGCTACACTTTAAAAAAATAATAATTATAAATTCTTCAGCTATTGCATCAGATTTGAAGCACGCACTTGACGCACTGATAAATTTGTATTAAAGAATGTCCTTTTTCGTTCAAAATTAAAATAATGTTTTTAAAAGTGCGTTCAGCTATGTATGTAATCCTAAATGTGTTTAAAACTTACGGCCCGATTCCCATCTGAAGAAATACGTCCTCTGGCTCGGATTTGGTAATATCTTTACATTGATCTAACGACTAAGTGTCAACAGCGGAGAAACATTATAACTTTTTTGTAAGTAGGCTATCATCCCGTTCATTTAGATTCCGTACGTACACTCCAAAAGGTTCCCTTGAGATTTTCTTTTACTATTTTACGTTTAAAGCAAAATATAAAATGTTTCATGTATTATCTCTTATTTATATTACATACTAGCTGTGTTAGCGGTGTCACCCGTGTTTATGGTTAATATTATAAAGACTATTTCCGTCATACATGATTTCTATATAACTTTAACCATTAAGGCTGCACACGCGACGGAAGCTTAAAAAATGGAGTAACTTCCCCCGTTTTCCCAACGTTTCCCGGCACTACTCTGCTCCTATTGATTGTAGCGTGATGAAAAGTATACTATAACCTGCCCAGGAGTATGAAGAATAATTGTACCAAGTTTCGTTAAAATCCGTCGAGTAGTTTTTGTTTCTATAAGGAACATACAGACAGACAGACACAAATTTTACTGATTGCATTTTTGGCATCAGTATCGATCACTAATCATCCCTTGATAGTTATTTTGAAAATATATTTCATGTACAGAATTGACCTCTCTACAGATTTATTATAAGTATAGATTGCAAATATAAATGTGCCCCATCTTGATAATATCAGATAAGAGCTACTTAATCTCATGAATTATGATTGTGTGTGTATTTCCGATATAGAATACACAATATTAATGTACTGTTTTTTTCGTAAAGTCACCAAGCTATATAAAGACTTCTTTAAAAAAGAAGAACTAGTAGTATAGCCTTGGAAGCTGGACCTTTACCTTCAACATCCCAGCATAACTAATAGGTACGTGAGATATTGGATAACATTGAGATTGCAAGGGTAAGAAACCTTTCATGGGGTGCCTTACTGTTAAGTATTAATCTTTACCACAGATTTATGAAACCAGCTATACCCGATTTCTCGAAGAGCTTAGATTAAATTCGGCCAGAATAAAGCACCGCGCATAAAATAAGCTTAATGTGGTGGGTTGTATTGTTGAGCAGATTGAGCCTCGTAATGGATGAGGTTAGCAGAGGCGCTATACTTTAAATGTGTGTTTTCATCAGCCCTCAATAGGCTTTTCTTATTGTTTATTAGGATAACATAAAACTTGCAACCTTATGTATTAGTACCTAAAACTTGATACAATTTTACTTACACATGACAAATCTTTGAAACAGATCTGTTTTAAAGACATTCGTGAACTTGGTCGTAATTGATTGACACATCCAACTGTCGCATCTTAGCTTTAATCTATAATATAAAAATGAATCGCTGAATGTGTTGCTAAGCGCAAATCTCGAGAACAGCTGAACCGATTTCTCTAATTCTTTTTAGTTGTGTTTGTTACTATCAGCTGAAGATTCTTATGGAAGAATAAATTAAAAAGTTGCAAATAAAAACGGGTATTGAAAATCCGAGAACGGGGCGTTACGAAGGGCGCCGGGTCAGCTAGTAACGTAATGAATTTAGCCACCGAAATGCCAAGATTACTTTATCACGGCTTAATACATTTGTTAGTAAAGCGGTGTACTTTTTTATTATGCTACCTATCTGCACACTAATTCTGCGTGTTCTAACGAAAAATCTTCATAGTTGAGATAGTATAAGAAAAGAAGATAGGATGTATGCCCAGCAATTAAAAGGAATTAAATCGAAGAAAAAAGAAATAACGCAGAAAACTAAAACTCGTTAAGTTTTTACAAAATATATTTACCACGTAAGTAAAATACTTATGTCATAAGCACTTCTCTAAAAACATAAATTCTAATTGCTATGTAAAATTCTATTATGTTCTTACAATAAAAGCGCATTGGGAAAGTACTTACTTACTCGTTTTATTATACCAAGCACTCGGTGCACCATTGATTGCAGGTGGACCTGATAAAAATATATTGCTTAAAACCACGCCCATGACAGTCGTTTACAAAGAATAGAACATAATACTGCTACTAGTATTATCACTTAGACACTGCAGTAATCTGTATCTACCTCACTGTATAGAAGAATTGTCCCATGTTGTTCTAGGACTCAAAACGATAGCCTAGCATGTCGTAAAAAACGACTAAAGGTATATTGGTATTAGTATTAGGTTTGAGATCATGCAGGCGACGAGCTAGCCACTTGTTACTACTTTTTCGTAATTTTCCATCGAACTCCTTAATTATATTTTTACGACATGCTAGGCAAAAAACTCAGTCAGCACATTATTTTTAGGTCCCAGGCCAACTTTAGATGCTGCATTCATATATTATGTAGACATTATCTTATTTCGCATAAAGCAAACAAAACTGCCCCGTAGCAAGCTGCCCGTGGTGTCTTCAAAAGTTAACATTAGTGAGATATTCATTTACATTTATCAAAGCATTTTTAACTTAGACTAAATCATAAGCGCCAGTTTTACATATTTCAATACAGGTAATTATTGAAAAGTAAAAATATTGTAAGTACTCTTTGAAAGCACATTGGTTATAATTGCTACTAAATTTGGTCGGAACGGTCACCCATCCAGCCTTCTGGAGTCAATTGGTCAAGCAATTATAATCTTATTTCTTCTTAGTCTGTAAACACGTTTTTTATATTAAATGAAAAGTTCTAACGAGACAAATTACTGGAGTAACGTAATTAGATGCTCAAAAGGAATTACGCAAAGCAAAAGGCAGCTTAGCAAAATAAATTTAGCAAAACGTTTAGTCGCTGGAAACGTTTAATTAAGTAGATAATATACTGTACTTACCTACTACTAAAAATCATATTTTTTCTTATCCACAATTCAACGTTCATAAATAAATAAAATAGATAACAATATCGTCCTTCATTTGTAAGAAAGTACATAAAACAAATGTGCTTACAACATTTTTTGATTACATTATACATAGGAGGGAACCTAATGTAATCTATGTAGTAGGTTTAAATTTAGCTTCTCAACCCAAAAATCTTAGGGTTATATACCAGCTTTATAAACATGGCTGTAAACACTTTTTTAGCGTTTATTAATTTCGTTATGTTTGGTATTATTGTAAATATCCTTACTTAAAATGGTATTTTTAATAATTTTCAGTAACTTTTTTTACGTTATTACCAAAAATTTTTTTTTAAAACTACACAATTTAACAACCTCCCGTTTATATGTACATACCTATATGTATTAATAAACCCTTACTATTTACAAGTAGATAATAACCATATGTAAAGCTTAGGTCCTTAATGTTTTACACCAATCATGCTTCGTTTATTAAGATGATAGATACTAAAGAAGTCTTTCAGAATTATATTCCAATTCCAGCTAATAGCTGCTCGGGTGATAAATGTTGAGTTAATATGTAATTATGAGCGTCATATAGGTACTATAACATAACATAATATAATATAATACTGACGAGAAAATACCTACTGCCTTACTCAATATTTTGAATTTAATAATACATTGTTACTTAAAATCAACTTTTTAATTAAGTAAATTTTTCGTAACAATTTTGTGTTTAAATGTAAGTATTAAGGACATTTATAAGGATAAAGATATCTGCTTAAGCAAGTTACAGATTCAATCTGTACCTACCATTTTAAAACGCTATAACTCATTTGGACTTGTAAGAAAAATTTCACAGTAAAAATATATTTGAGAAACCGAAAACAATAAAACCAGACTAAACGTCAATTAAGACTATAATTAGAATAAAAAAAATCGGTAAAAAAACTTTTAAGTTAAACGGTTTTATTTTATGTGCACTGAAAACTAGAAAATAAATAAATAGTTACTTACCTATCAACCTACGTAGGTGGTCCCGGTCATTACTATCTCTGATGGTAGTGGTCGTCATAACATGAACCATGTCAGCGGCCGAAAGGCGGTTCATGAAAGAACACTAACACCAGGGTTTGCTTGGTAGGTAAACTAAGCAGCCCACACCATAACAAGTAGGTATTTTAAACTTCTAGTTCAGAAATATTTTAGTTCTAGGCAGAATAGCTTTTAGGCATATTAGACTAAAATAAAAACGTGGGGCCCATTAACTATTCCTGTATTACTTTTCTACTATACTAAGTGTGGATTGCATCGACTTACTATAATCGTAACTGGAGATTTTGACAATCAATAACCAGCCGTGGCGGCCTCACCAGCGAACGCCGAGCTCATGATCTACCAAACTATAAAGATATGCTCTGCCATAGGTAGGATTTCAGAGGGGTTATGTGTGTTTGTTATTTCAGGCGAAGGTTCCTATAAAAGAAAAAAATAAAAAAGTTGCACAGAAAATTAAAAAAGTGGGTCTTATTATTAATTCGAGAACGGGGCGTTATGAAGTGCGCCGGGTCAGCTAGTACAAGATAAATAAAGACCTTTTTGATAAAAGAGCTAAATGATTAATGTATTTCTTAAATTTTAAAGTTTTTTGTCCCAGATCAACATGGGCCTAGTCTCATGTTGGTCTGGGACTTGGCCTATGTTGATCTGGGACAAAAAAAGAAGAATGTGCCAACTGTGGTTCGTGCCTAGTTCGTAAGTAAGAGGCGACTAATGGTTTACGGGCTTTTGGGTATGTGACTGAGTAGGCGACGAGCTAGCCACTTGTCACTCCTTTTTCAAAGCTTTCCATCCAACCCAGCCCACTGTCCCATGTTGGTCTGGAACTTAAAAAGAATATGCCAACTGTGGTTCTTGCTTAGCATGTCGTAAAAGGCGACTAATGGTATATCGGGTTTTGAGTGTGTGATTGTGTAGGCGACGCGTTGTTAGCCGCTTGTCACTGCTTTTTCAAATCACCCCCCGGACCACGGAAAAAGAGGGGGTTGGAACCCTCGATTTTTTCCCCTTGTCGCATGATTTTTGTACGGCGTTGCGGAATAATGGATTAGAAGCTGTATTGAAACAGTATGAAACTGATGCCGTACAGAATCAAATGACCAAATTTACCCTGGAAATTGTCAGAAAATCAAAAAAATTTACCGACTTTGTGGCGCACCATTTTTGTACGGCACTGCGCGCTTTTATATTATTTTTCATGGATCTATCGATGGTCAAAATGCCGTACAAAAATAAATGACCAAAATGTACTCACTCTACAGGCACTTTTGAATTCTCACCAGCACCCAGTTGGACAGCTTACAAGTGACGGCATAGTGCTGAATCTTATTATTTTATGCTCTTATATCGTCCTATATACGTCACCTGGTGGTTCATATGACCCATCGATTTTGGACATGGGCCAGTAGTCTATCACTGCTTTTTCACAATTTTCCATCTAACCCAGCCTGGCTTTATTTTTGGCTAAATGTGGTTGAAGGGGCTTGCTGCCCCTTTGACTCTGCCTACCCCTTCGGGGATTATGGGCGTGATGTTATGTATGTATGTATGTTATGTATGTTTAAATTAAAAAAAAATTAAGTGTCTATATATTACAAATCAAAGTGTACACGGTACTTATTTTATAACCCTAACTTTCGTTTCGTCTGCTTGTTAGCTTGCCCGTTTGTTCTAGTTAATCTTAATTCTAACTTACATTTTTGTGATTGTATTAACCAAGTTTTAGAAAACACTCAAATGATATACAATTACAAAGTTAACATGTAGAATGTAATTATTACCTACCTACACATCCTAAGTAGGTATCTTCAACTAGCAGCGCCCCGCGTAGTTCCCGTTCCCGTGGGAATATGAGGATAGAATATATAGCCTATGTTATTAGCTGGTAAAGTAGCTTTTAATTGATGAAATAATTTTCCAAATCTGTCCAGTAGTTTCCCCTTTATAGTGTTAGTATTACAACATTTTGCACTCAACATTGTAAAGGATTAGTCGTTAGTCTTTGTTTGAAGCAATTCTAAAATATCACGGCCGCAAACCCCAAAGAGATAGGCTGAGTCAAGGTTTTAGCTAAAAATAGAGTTGGATTCGACGGAAAATCGCGGAAAGTGACTAGCTCGTCGCCTATATAATCACAATCCCAATACCAAATACACCATTAGTCGCCTTTTACGACACGCGAGCAAGGAATATAGTTGGCATATTCGATTCCCAGATAAACATGGACATAAACATGATCATATTAGAATGGCTCAATGGCGCATTTGGTAGTAAACCTGCCCCATGCGCCAAGAGTCGTAGGTTCAATCCCCACCCAGATCAAACATTCATGTGATGAATACTTATATTTGTTCTGAATGTTAATATCCAATACTTAAGTATGTAGTTGTAATACCACTGTTGATTCTGATTACCGTTACACAAGTGCTTAAGCTATTTGCCTAGGAGTCAGATCAATGTATGTGATGTAGTTGTCTGATATTTTATTTTCGTCACCAGGCGACCTGATGGACGTGCTGGCGTTGTTCACGTCGTCGGTGAACTTCGTCCTGTACTGCAGCATGAGCAGACAGTTCCGATGCACCTTCGCGCGGCTGGCGCGGCGGCTGCTTTCCGCCACCGAGGAGCCCGCCAAGTTCGCTGCCAAAATGGAGCCCACAACGCAGGTATCGGATGGCGAGCTTCCATTGTGTGAGAGCCTTTGTAAAATCGTAAATTAGAATAGATTCCGTTTATTTATTGATAAGTTATGACCGCAGGAGTGTCTACGGTCACGGAGCACCTCCCCTAAAGAAGTAACAAAAAGCACAAGGACAATTAAAAGTAAAATATATGTGGCACAGATTCATATTTGATTTGACAACATTAATTGAACTAAGGAAGCAGTTCACCCGCCTTAATATGAATTTTATTAATTGCGATCTGTATATGTATAGATATGTTATATATTCGAGATCTCTTGACCAGCCGGATTTCTTGACTCACGCCTTAGGAACTTGCGATTAAGGGTAAGCGGAAGTAACAGTTTAATAATGCCAGAAATAAATAATTATTTTGGCTGAATGTGGTTGAAGGGGCATGCTGCCCCTTTGACTCTGCCTACCCCTTCGGGGATTATGGGCGTGATGTGATGTATGTAAATAATTATTTATTTCTAGATTTAATATCCAAGTGTCCCATTGCACCTGTCGCCCTGGTTTTATGTTTTGACACAGCTACCTTTAGTGTACTTTGTTTTAAGGCCGCGGAAACTGGAGCGCTATGGTATTACAAGTCTCAGAATAAAATATCGACTAACTTGAATGCCTTTATGAATTGGTTCAGATCGATACGCTGCAATCAACGAAAACTTGCTTTTATTTAAAGTTTGTGAGTATTAATTTGTCTGTGCCACTTGTGAAAAGAATACGGACAAAATGTACTTGTAATAGCCCGTACAGCCCGTACGTAATTTCAGCGTGAGTCTGTAGGTAGAAGAGTATTTAGACAGTTGGCAGGATTCAATTGAATGGTAGTATCCTTATTCACAATACTTCGCTACTTTGTTGGTAAATATCGACATTATTATTTGTAGGCATTTTCAACTACAAGGAGTTTTTGTATCCTTAGTAATTTAATGACTTTCCTAATGTGAGGACGCGACGTTGTACTGCAAAATATCAAACTACGTTTTAGTGAAAATTTTAACTATCTTCTTCTTTAAACAGTTTCCGTATTATTTAGTAAGAGGGAGTATTCATTACTCTTAGACGGAATACTGATACTGAGTGGAAGCGCTGATATAATATGGAGAACACCTTTGTGAATTCCTTTATAAAGTTTCCACATCAAGTGTGAAGTTAGCTATGCCACTTTGCCAATGTCGTACGTGTTATCCAGCGTATGTCAGTACTATGGTAGCAGTACGGTACAGATGATCAGTATACATTGGGAATCAAATTGATTCATCCAAATTTCACGTCAATTTTAAAACTGAATATAAAAAATAAATCAATAAAAACGAAATAAATATTATAACTACATTACTAAAATATATATTATTACCTGAATTTAATACTTGTGTTTAGTTAAGAATCTTTATAAAAGACTTTGACCCTATAGTTACGATGGATTTTCCTCTTGTAATGTTCCTTTTTCTTATCGGAAGTTAATATGAAAATATTCCGTTATTATAGAGAGTTCTCATGCGTACAATAATTGTCATATCATAAAAATATGGAAACATGTATCGGCAAAACAGAAAAAAAAGTATAACTTTATTTACAGCGTAAAATATTTAGAGGCTTTTACCAGTAGAAAAAATAATAAATTATTATTCTTGTTTCCCTACACATTTACAGTTACTGTAAAATTATATGGATCTGTACTTTTTATTTTTTAGAAACATAAAAGATAATTAATTTGATAAAATATTTATTGTCTCGAGTCGCGCGCTTTTAAGACTTTCAAAGATACTGCGACGAATTCACGGATGTGGTTATCCCGGCGAAAAAAAAATATTTTTTCACTGCAATCGTCCAGTTTTCGTTTAAAATGCATTTTCATACAGGAAAAAACTTCAATTACTGAAAAATAAACTATTACTGTGGAATTAAGATTCAAATTAGCCTAATATAATGTTCTCAGTAAATCTTCTTCCTTCCTACATACACCAGTCTTCTGCCCGGGTGATATTCTGAATCGGTATTATGATTTCGAAACGCAAAGATTTATTGCTCACTGTTCAAACAGTGGTGAGCTAAAATAACTGGATTGATCTGTATAAAATGATTACTCCTACTGTGTACATTGTGGATAGTCAATATCGGTGAGATGAATCCAAATCTAGGGCTTTAATGTAGACAGGAATAAGGTCTAGAGTCCCTTATGATTTCCCTATGTTATCACATAGATATCTAAATCCGCTGATCATTCGGCTTTATGGGATGCCATTTACTTTGAAGATTAATGCACGCCCATAGCTGTTAAATCATATTTACGTAGGCATAACTTATATTACTATCGTGATATGTGAAATCTCATGATATTAATTGAAAATGTTCATATATATAAGCAAATTGACTATTTACAAATTGTCAATTTGCTTATACACCGTGTTGTGTTGGTTATCAAGTACATTTAATGCCGTGCCTACGTAGTCAGGGGCATAAGCTTGAACTTACTAAGTAAAATAACTAAAAATACATTTTTTTAACCAATGAAAAAAATTAAGGAGCTTCCCAAGTCGACGCGTATATTTTTTATGTATGACGCATAACTTTCTACAGAGTAGTCCGATATCGTTAATTATTTTTTTAAGTTTAAATATGCACAAATTTTATGAGGTGCCTATAAATATTCTTTAAAAATGGACTAGCACATCAAGGACTAACATTATGAATTTCTTAATTGCGTTTTTTAAAGCATTATTATTTGTTTATGGAAAGTTACTAAAAATCTTAATTTCTTTATGAAAATAGACATCTAACTTCTTGTAAAACTGACAAGCCTAAACAACAACAAAGACACGCTTTAGCTATCCTACTAGTTATGTAAAGACAACAAAAATATATATTTTTAGTGACACATGAAAACGGATATGAATTTAAAAAAGATGTACCGATGCACCGTCTCATCCATTTTAATGTTGCTGACATAAAACTACTACGAAACCTTTATAGGGTTCGATTATTGGATTTTCTATGGCGGTCACCCAAATGATGACATAGGAAATCCAATAATAGGTATAAATATATAAAAATAAAGAATGGATGACAAAATATTGACTAAGCAGATATACAATGCGAAAGTGGAAGGATTTAGGAGCCGCGGAAGGCCCAGGCTCACCTACCACGACCAGATTGGTCGTGTATTAACAGAAGGTGATGTTAGGAGTCATAAAAACCTTACAGCTTGTATATGAAAAGGATTATAAATATTGAAGAGGCGAGGGTGGTTTGTTAGGATCATGCCATATGGAGTTCGGTTCTCTCTGCCTACCCCGCTAGGGAAGTGGCGTGAAGTTTAGTTAGTTAAAATATTAGATTTGAATCTACAGAATTATACATGTATTAATATATGTACAAGATTTATGTCTATCCGTCACTTACCATCCATAGAATATAACTGCTCAGTGAAGCTAGTGAATCTGTGTGTAAGCATAGATTATTTAAGTATAAGTAAGTCTGAAA
Organism: Glyphodes perspectalis; assembly: GCA_951394215.1. Lineage (NCBI taxonomy): Eukaryota > Metazoa > Arthropoda > Insecta > Lepidoptera > Crambidae > Glyphodes > Glyphodes perspectalis. Next base: position 10,632,236 of record OX596203.1, read on the forward strand.
AATAAATTGCAATGGCAAATATGGTGATATTCTTAATTCTGATAGGTATATACAAAACTCGATTACCTACACTTTGCTAGTTTTAAAGTGTTGACCAAAGGAGTTGTATAAATACATACAACAGCGCCCCGGGGTTTCACCCGTGTAGTTTCCGTTCCCGAGGGAATACGAGAATAAAATATAGCCTATGTTACTCGCTATTACAGTAGCATTCCATTTGTCAAAGAATTTTTTGAATCGGTCCAATAGTTTCAGAGCCTTTTCAATGCTAACGAACAAACAATACATTTTTTCTTCTTTAAGATATCCATCCATATATTATAAACAACCATAACATGCCAAACTGAGCCATTTCAACCATAAGCCATGTACCGAACGATTAATTCAATGGGCTTACAGCCAATTATCCCTTACTCTATGTGAAGATGTATCGTATTCATATGCCCATTATCATTTTATAACTGAAGTTGTGATACATTAGGTATACTTATGTGTATTCTGCGGTTATGGCACTAATTGTATATAGGTACCGTCTAGTGCATCAGCACAATATAAATACACGTTCAAATTTGAACCCTATTACAATGTAGTGAGAATTCAGGTATATAAAAGAGAAACGTCGTCGCACGTGACTGTGAGTGCGTAATATCCGGGAACACATCCCCTGTTTCGTAATTATGCATGGAATGAAATTTTAAAGCCACAATGCGCCGCAATGCACTCGAATAATTAGTTTAAACGGTAGCTTTAATCTATACTAATGTAAAATACTTTCTGTCTATTTATAATATATTTCAGTATGGTGTTTTTGTAAGTTTGTCAGATTGCCAACATTTTTAAATAGATTGGTAAGTATTGAATATACTTACCAATCTTTATTTCATTTTGATACAATAGCAATAAAATCTCCAGTAATCCCAGTTAGTAAATCCATGATTTAGCTATCTTATTTTTCAAATATATATTGACATGTTACCAACCTGTAGGATCACAAGAGATTTGAGTATCTTTTGCAGGTAACTTCCAATAAATATTCAAAGGCAAACAAGGGCTTTCTTTTACTAAAGCCACAGCGCTATATGGTTCAAAATATATGCTAAATGAGATTATGTCATTCCGTATTGGTCCTGCTCACACAATGGAGGCTCTGATTTAGGTCCGTAAAGTTCTAAGGTCCAATAAATCGTCTCAGGCAATAAATAACTCGCTGAAGAAACCACAAAAAATATTCCCTCAAAATTCGCGGCCAATACAAAAGAAAATATTTCATAACATAAAGCTCAATAATCTGGTAAGATATGTCTAGACAAGTCTTCTTTTAGCGTTTTTGTGTCACGTTTCCCGGGGACATTTTCCATCCATTATTTTTTTTATTCAGCCAATATTATTTCAATATGGTTATTTGGTGCCAAGATAAAGAGCTTTATTTCGGTATTAAATCTACGTGTGGGCGTAAATTTTTCCTGTGTTTTGTCTATAAGAAAATCCATGCCAGAGAAATACCTGTCTAATGTTACGAGATACCAGCGCTACTGCCTAAGTGCCTACCAAAACAATGTATGTTCTCTAGATACTGTTTTGAATATATTTTTTTTAATTTTCCGTATATGAGATGAGACAGGTTTTCACCAGTAACAATGTGATTAACTTAACTGATTACCGAAGTTTGTCGAAGTTTGTTTTTGGTGCAATACAACAAAATCTTGGCACTCTTTCTAACCCTATTAAGTACTTTTTTTAAGTTGATTTGAAAATGAAAGGGATATACGTGAGGAGAGGGAGCTAGATAAACCATTGTATAAATCCGTTGTGGTAATTGTATCTATCGAGTAGTCGCCACGAAAATAATTTGAATTAGATACTAGCCCTTAATAATATTAAATTCATTCAGGTATAGATTAATTTTCTTCTACAGGATGGGAAAACCTGAAACTAGTGAAGATGCACATTATCGGTAGAAGAACAGAACTGTCTTTTTAAGTAGGAAATCATTTGGTGGGTATATTGCCTTTTTGGTCGATACTGGTCAAATAGCACTGTACATAATGTATATATTATTGAATGCAGTACTTTATGCATATCTTACTTAATGCACACTTAAAGCCTGTTAATATTTACTTCTAGCAACATATTTAAAACCTAAATAGACCTATGATCCTATTATGGTATGGTACGGCCGAAAAACCTTTCAGATAAAATTTCTGATAAGAATAATTTTTGATGATATTTTAAAGAATTTTATTTCTTAACCTTCATATTATTTTAACTAGCAATTGTACATTGATTTGAAATTTATATTCAAGTGTAAACGTTCTTATATTTCGGCGTTTTAAAGAACATTACCGGAGTATTTAATTAAACTCAATTGGCTTGCGCGTGATCGAGTCAGCAATCCGCGGTTTAGCTAGTGCTGGCCAAAATAAACCCGAGTTGTACTCGATTTCTGTAGAAACAGGAATTTGGACTACTGTCCAAATTCCTGTAGTCACGTCTAGTCTGGATTTTCCAATTCTAAGTACGTTAAATTAGTCTGAGTACCCTGTCCAAGGGTTACAAATAAACAGACACGCTAAATCTTATTAACCTTATCTTAATCAACTTAGAACGGATCATAACTTTGGGAAAATAATGGTATTTTCTAAATATATTTATATATTTGCCAAAATAAACAATATTTTTAAAGTAGTGACTTGTAAATTGAAAGAGACCTATTCAGTTATTGACTCGCATAAAGATACATTCATAGGTGATTTCAATTATGTAAGTCTATAGGTATAGATAAATCGATTGGCTAGCGTACCTACTCACTGCTTTAATATACTCGTAACTTGATGTACTACAGCTTATGCTTTTGTTTATTCTAGATGTTTATTATAATTATTTAACCATGTATACCTATTTATAATATGCTTCAGTAATATTCGTATGTTAATTTGTTTGATAATTTTATGTGTTCGTCATGTTAATATTAAATAAATGTATGTATTATATTTGTTCTAGCCAATTAGTGTCTTTTGAATAACGAGTGACATTAATCGAGATTTAATCAGAGCGATTCTCGAGCAAAATAAGAAATGCCAAAAAATATTTATGTAATTATTTGCAAACAATGCAAAAGTTTCGATATAATATGTCAAAATGCCAGACATTTCGACATTTACTTCTTCTACATTATTTTAATTTATTTTATGATTATTATAGTACAAAATAAGTATTTTAAAATAATGCTAAGGTCTATAGTCGAATACATTCAATACAAAATCACGTAGCTTTAGCAGAAATGTTTACTTAATCGGATTCAAATTAAGGACTCAAAGTCCTGCAAACCAACTCGATTGCAGCACTAATGGACTCGCAAACTAACGGTAGCGATGTTCAAAGGATTATTTAGCTTCCTGGCACCGGCCTTGTTTTAGCGAACGCGAGCATTTCAATGGTGCTTGTCAAATGACTGCAAAATTGTCGTACAAAAACAGAACTTTGAAGTAAAATAAGTTATGAATGAAAGGACGTAATCCTACCAATACAGTACATTAAAATTTCGTTTTATAATTTTGTTTCTCTTTCAAATTTCTTGAAGGTTTTGTATCTCAATCATGAAACAGACCTGAAAATTTATAAATGAATATTAATGTGGCCTTTTTTCACGGAATAAATGTGAATCGTCATGTAAATGTTCTTTCCGCTGACTATACAGTTGCCGCTGGAAGTTTATTCATCAATTCTGCCTTTATGTATCTAGAAGCGTCTAGGTCTAAGCTAGATAAATGGAAACAGTAGTGTAGCTGTCTATCACCTATGCGATACTAATAGGTTGTTAATCGTCAATACAATATTGAGCTATGGTGGAATAATGCGCAAGGAATGATGGATGGACAGACCATTAGCAACAATTACTTCTACCGGACTGCACTAGCAAACTAAAGGAGGCAAGGATGGATTTGCTCCGACGCTATAAATCTGATTATTTCATTCACGAAAGCATTAAATGATTTTGCAACGTTGCTTTCATATCTGGATTGAACTAGTGATAAAGTATTTAAAAAAATGTGTTTTTAGCGAATGACGAATTAAGTGTTTCCAGATTTTTTATATATTTTTAATAGATAGATTAAAAAAAATAACATTTTTAAAAGAGCGGAGGTAGCTCCAATACTTATGAAGCATACATGGATATTTAAACAGAAAGGTTGACGATAGTCAGGAGGAAGTTGCTTAGTAAAATAATTAAGCTCGCTTAATCTAGGATCATATTTTAATATGATCACTGACACTGACTAAAAATAGAAACATATATATATTTTTTTATAATGAACGGGTAAAAAGCTACACAAACGCAACCGAATGAACAAATAGAACAAATTTTTACCAAAATTATCTAGATATTACTGTACCATTCATTTATTTATGGCCTTATCCCAGTTAGGCAAACAATAGCGTTTGTAAACTCCCAGTATCTATTCCAATACTGAATTGTTAGCGCACGATAAGTCAGACGTTATCAAGCGCTTTTATGTAGGCCTAAGACTAGGCTTTAGAACTGACGAATAATGACGGACCGAAAGCTTAACTTGCCTTCCGAAACACGATGAGACTCGAAATCCGTAGGTCCATGTCGAAAAACTGGGTCACGCTGGATAATGATCCACCCAACTTCTACAAGAGATGGGATTTGCTTTAAGCTGAATATTTGACTTATTTTTCAGTCGGACTTTCCAGTCTAGAGAAAGAGACAATTAGATAAAAGCACAATTTTAAAAATAACTTTTTTTATTTTGCTTGTGTTCTACGTGCCCTTTCTTAGAAAGGATATTTCCTCTTTCCATTACAGTGAAAAGAATGCTTGAGTCGTTTTATTAGTTCTAAGCTTTGCTAATTGTTTCAGGTCACCGGGCCGCTATAGCGACAAATACCCGCCCTCATCAGGGTGGTCGAAGAGAGTAACATTTAAGATTTAACTTGGTAAGTTAGTGCCTAAATGATTTGATTCTCTTCACACTAGAACATTCGCCTGCTCACCCATATACCAAATCAAAGAAAACTCAACTCGTTAATCTTATGCTACGAACATATCATGACTTGAAACATCAATGATGCGACGCCATTGACTAACTAACAAAGAAACCTCATGGCGGACGGCAGATTTGATGAGAAACAATCTCGAGCTTGTAATGTATTTATTAACTCATCATATTTCTTTCACCATTTTTTTTCGTCACTCCTATTCATAAAACTGTTTGAAAATTATCATACATTTGGATGTAAACCAATAGGTCATTCACATTTAAGAATTTCCATTTACATTTTGATTACTGTAATCCTAGAATTTCATTTCGTTAACACTCATTCAATTCCATGAACTTTTGCCTATATCAAATATTAAAACACCCACAGAAGAAAATTAATATCTCCATTTAAAGTAAACACCGCCTAAGGCGATTGAGTTACGAAAGTTATCCACCACGTTTATCATTGAGAAACGTTTTACTCAAATTGTACTATTCGTCATCGGCTTTCTAAGCTTGGTACCAAGACGCTAAAGTGGATTACTAAAGACCAATAAAATTAAGCAACTAGAAAGTGGCTATTTCGATGTGAAAACTTTATTGATTGACGTCTAAATGGTCCATTAAAATGGCGCCTACTTTAAAGTCTACTTAGTTATAGATGAGAGACTAGCTGATTTTGTAGACTCTGTGTCTAGAATCCTAGAAGTAGGTGATATTCCAAAATACTTTACATTTAGTATAAAATATAGGTTTATTATGTGTAACATTTTAAAAATTTTATATTCTCTAAACCTTTAGATACTTTTACTTATTCCATAGAGCATTTTACTTAGATATTCCAATTATAATCATCATTTTGTAGCAAGCCACATTTTCCTGAAACCTTTTTAATGAATAAGTATCTATGAAATAGGAATGATTTTATGTGTAGTCATCAATTTCTCAACAACCTTTCAAATACTATAAAACGTCTGTATATAGTCCTCATTGAGTTTTAGTTTCTTCAATCATAGTTTTTTATCAAATGTTTTTACGAAAATATAATAATTTTGCCCACAAGACGAGTAGGTATGGTATAAATATATATTTTGCATCCCATGACATAGTACCATAACTTACGGCTATTTTATAGCCTGTTTCAATTCAATTTGTTAAAAAGGTAAGCATTATAGCGTCCTATATGTGATCCCAAGGGATTCCATGCAGGGAAAGTATCGCCATTATTCATTTGACACGTCACCCATTATTTAAATTGAACAAGATACGACTGAAAATTTGTTTGTTGTAAAAAAAAGATATTTCAATTAGATTGAGATATATTTAGGTGTATTGTGTTAATAATGCCAATATACATATGTTATTTGTTTACCCCTGTACAGTATCCTTTAAATTTAGACGATTTTATCAAGACACGGCCTCCCTAAAAATATCAATGTAATTTATGGAATAATAAATTTAAAAAATGTGATTATACCCGGAGAACAAAAAGTGATAGTGACTATGTACACACGACGGCACCTCATGCTAAACACTGCGGAGTCTTATTCAGTTGTAATAAGGGCTTTTTCGCAATAAGCATGTATAGCCTGATATGCTGCCGTCTGTACATGAAGTCCACCTCATACACAAAGTCAACATCACTGAAAAAGTTACGATGGACCATAGCATACTTTAACTTTTTTTTTTCAAAAAGAATTTAATTAAATGATCAGAAAATATGTCCTCTTTATAATGAAATAAATATAAGGTAAGTACGTCCAAGTACTTTGAAAAAGTTTATTAAGACTTTACCTTAATTCATAGCAAAGACAACTGTTTTGTCTAACGAGGGTTAACTCACACGAGGTAGGTACCGACCTAAGCTCAAGGCAAATAATGCCGGCGGCATAAGTGGTAAACAAACAGACTCACAAACTCAAAACGGGGTCAGTTTGTTAGAGTGTAACAACAAAGGGTGCATTTTTATTTCAAGTCACAGTGAATCATTTTTATATCAGTAGGTTATCTTTTAAACAGCAGGCCAATAGATGCATTGGACTGAAACATTATATCAAATAGATACAACATGATTTTTTAAAGTTGTTATCGATATCTTTAATGGAACACAAACGGGCTAGATTTTCAGTGGTATCCATTCACAAAACGAAATCTCAGATCTAAGCATATTCCCAGAAATACCCCCACTGAAACATAGATGAATTTCATAAAAAATCTGATGTTCATAGTTTTAATACAAGAAATAAACACAAACTTGCCGTCCCAAAACTCAGACTTGGTAGGATAAGTAGCTCATTTGGCCTACAAATAAGCATAAAAATATTAAATTAATTTATTAACAGTTAGTTAAGATTATTATTAAATCATCTTTAATAATAAGGGTTACTACAAAGTAGAAGATTATTTAAACGATAAAAATATTTAGACAAGATAGTCTGGTCGCATGCACAGTGAAATTAATATTTTTTATTTATAATGTCACTAAATTAGATATAAGTACATATGAGCGTATTTAAAAAAGGCCATTTGTTGAGTTTCTTGCAGCGCACCTCAGCAGGCCATTCACGTCTAGGTGCTGGTAGGACAAAAAAAATGTTTGTCGTGCAAAATAATTTGTAACGAATCCACTAGCAAATGAATTTTTTTTTCATTTTATTTATTTCATTTCACTATAGCCCAGGGAAACTGTTTAGTTAGAGATATGCAAATTATTTTCATCTCAATGATGGCATTACCGACGCTAAAGGTATTTTTACTGGTGTTAATTAAATAGGACAATAATGAACAGCGTTTTCTTATTTTTTTATTACAATCAATCTTGTGAATCAATTATTCATCAATTTCAATTTACAACTTTCCTTGAAAAATCTTTCGAGAGTGATTAATATTTTCTAAGGATGCTTACAGCTTTAGGTGAAGTTTGTTTTTGTAGAGTTTGGAAATCTTAAACATCTCAAGAATAAAGGATCAAGTAAATTACTTTCAACAGCCTTTCAAATTGACGAAACGAGTGTTTAGGTATAACTACAAGATCGCGATGACAATGAAGTGAAGGAATTAAAAACACATTTTATTCTAAATTGCATTATTTTTTTATTATATTTATTATTAATTGTTTTGTACACGAATACTTACATTCAAAAGAATCATACAATATTCAATATTTCATCTGCAATACAAAGATTCTAAAGCATATTATTGATCGTTAGAATGTTAAGGCGATCATTTGTTTTAATACGTTTTAATTGAAACACCCCAGCACAGAAAGCAAGTTTTTTTTATATAGCACACAATTTTTGTTCTATATTCAGGTTGTAATAGAACACACTCAATGTGGTTGTGTCAAAGTTTTGTGGTTAAGATTATGCAATCCATTGTTAGGGGTTTCGAATCGTTTTGTTTGCAAGAAGAATAACACTAAGATGTTAATAAATGTCCAGATGACCCTCAGGCTATACATACATACATACATAACATCACGCCCATAATCCCCGACGGGGTAGGCAGAGTCAATGGGACAGCAAGCCTCTTCAACCACATTTAGCCGAAAATAAAGCCGGGCTGGGTTAGATGGAAAATTGTGAAAAAGCAGTAACAAGCGGCCAACCCTACACAATCACACACCCAAAATCCGATATACCATTAGTCGCCTTTTACGACATGCCAGGCAAGAAACACAGTTAGCATATTCTTTTTAAGTCCCAGACCAACAAGGGACAGTGGGCTGGGTCGGATGGAAAGGTGTGAAAAAGGAGTGACAAGGGGCTAGCTCGTCGCCTACTCAGTCACATACCCAAAAGCCCGTTAACCATTAGTCGCCTTTTACGACATGCTAGGCAAGAACCACAGTTGGCACATTCTTTTTTTTTGTCTAAAATCAACAACCCTCAGGCTATCTTTAATAATAATAATACAATATTCGGTTACAAAATGCCAGGTTCTACCCAGGTAAGGGTAAAAAAGAAATGATCACTGACCAGATGACATGGATATAGACCACATTTCTGATATATGGCTAACACATTAGCAATATGTTACAATCGCAATTCTAAAAGTACTGATGTAGTGGACACGACCCTTAGTACTTAAGAAATAAATTCCAGAGGAATCCTTTAATACAGTAATGTGTATTGTATGCAAAAGTCTTTGATAACTGATTTAGTCCACTTCTAAAACAACTTTTTGCCTGCATGAGTAAACTTTGGCGAAAGCTTTAAGAAAGACCTTTTGAAGGTTGTCCCTAAAGAATTGTTAAGTTCAAGACCGCAACCTCTCCAAAAAGTTAAAAACTTCTTAAACACTCGCCTTAGTATTATTTATTTTTATATATTTTGCTGTGGCAGAATACTAACGCCGTCCTTACTTGTTATTCGTGTTAGATGTGTATCCATGTATTATGCGAAAATTCAATTTAACGGTTATCTATAACAGCAACTTTTTGCTTGAAGAGATAATTTAATATTGTGTTACAAAAAGTTCTTGAAATGTTATACGCACACGCTCCTCATATTTTGATACAGATAGAAAAAAAACACTATTGGTTAAATTGTCTTGGATTGTCATCTAGGGCTCAGATGTATCTTAAGTAATAACATTACATTACCATTTGTGAACTAGGCCAAAAGTTATATTTACAAATAACATAACCTTGGAACTAATCTGCGACAATTATTTATTTTCTTTTATTGTTAATCGTTGCCTGCCTACCATATCGTTGCGCGACAAACGCATTAGAGAAAAAAAAATATAAAACTGCGTATGAAACTAAAATAACTAGGTATAAGTACCAATTAATCTATGTGCGAACACTTTCCTATTTGCAACTGTCAGCGTCGTGTCGGGGCGGCTGATAACGGTGTCACTTTATCATGACGTTCGATACGACCGAAGGGCGCGTCAAAATGTTTTGAATTTATCTATTCTGCTTACTCCGTAATATATCCGCCCTAGATAGATGTATACTATATGAATGTTAATTATAATTGAAACATCTAGAATCATAATGATGTCTTCATTTAAATGTAATTTGCCTCAATACGACAGCAAACATTTTACACGTCCTAAAATTTGTGGATATACAATACAACGTACAAAACATCATATTTTAAAATACCCTGTCCACATCTAAAAACTACTATTAAAAAGCTGCAATATATGCCAATTATTAAATACGAATCAATTGATGTGAGCAAAATAACCCAGCTAAATATGAAAAGGAAATTCTGCTGAGTGCTTCTGAACTTCTGATAGGTACACTAGGTCAGTTTTCGATCTCCTTTCAGGCTTACTTATTCTATGAATAAAGAATCTTCATCTTTCTTTGGGAGTAATTCTTCAACTTTTTCCCTTCTTTGTATAAAAATGTATCTGGCGGAAGGCTCTTTAGCGATTTAGTGTGTCCGTTAGTGCTCCCGGCAGTTCCATCAATGAAACCCATCTCTATTTTACCTTAGAGAGTGGTTCTAGTTTCAACCCAGGCTTAAGTACATTCCCCTGAACATCATCTTGAAATTTTACATAGTAATTTAAAAAAATACATTCATACTTTTTGACCTTAACAAGTACTTATATGGTTGTTACGCCCGAAAAACACTTTCATCACCATCGTCATCGAAACAAAATAATATACCCTCTCGTTCATGGCTAAAAATATAATTCCGTATTATTATTTAGTCATTATAATTATCAGTTTCGTTTTGTAAATGTAATTCTTTGAATCAGAAAATCAAACATTTTGGTCTAAGATCCGAACATAAGTTGACCTTCACCAAGCTGATAAAAGAATGAAACATATTTTAAAATAAATTTAATGTATTAGAAAATATATTAAAAAAGGGTTGGCTAAAAAATCCCACATTGTCTATTTTTAATAATTTTTTATAAATATATTTAATTAAATAGTCCCATGTTGGTCTGGGATTTTAAAAGAATGTGCCAACTGTGGTTCTTGCCCAGCATGTCGTAGAAGACGGCTAATGGTGTATCGGGTTTTGGGTACGTGATTGTGTGGGCGACATAAATCGTATTTTCGAAACAGTTCATATCATGGGTCTCCGTAAACTCCATAGGATTTTTTCCCCTCCAGATATCACGTAGGCAAACCTGAAAATGATATACGTAACATTACACGCACATTAGGGGGAAATTTCTTATCAACCGGAAAACTCATTTTGAAATAAAAATTAGATTTTTGCACGTGTGCTGTGAGGTGCGAAATATTACGAAATATGTGAGATAACATGCAGCAACATGTTTTACTGGTGAAGATGAAAATATGCAAAGTTTAATAAAACGACATTATATCATATCATACTTGTAATATCTAAGGGAATATTTTATTGAGATTATTTATATGCCGCTTAAGTTGGAAAACCTGAGTGTCCCTGGAAAATTTTCCTGTGATAGACTTTTAGGCGTAAAATTTTTGGTATTGTTTTGAAACTGTTGCCTTTTCTCATTTTCAATAACTTTTCGTTGGTGTGCCTTTCAATTTGTATTTTTAGTTGTAATGTATTGATTTGGAGTTTTGATTTTATAACTTGAAAACATCATTTAAATTGATAAATCCACAATACTCGTCATATTTACCTACTTAGCTATTTATATACGCGAATGTTTATGATATATTATGGCAAATGACGCAATATTAACTATTCTACATAAACCCACGAAAATTCCAACTCTATGATTCTCACGAAAGCAAAACTAAAAATAATATTGAAACCTTGCCTAATCAAATATTTTTCTTTTCGCAGGTACCTAACTGCGCTCTCTAACGTTCAAAGGAACTGTAGTTATTGAATGTATAGATTGTATTTTAAGATTATGACGATTCACTACTGCTTTAGATTGTTATTAGATGATATTATTAAGAATTTTGTAAGTAGTTTTTTTAAGTAAGTAAATTTTCTAGATTTTGTGTCTTGAGCCATGACGCAAGATCTAGGAATTCTTTAGCTATGTCGCGTTTGAGTAACAATTATATTGTATATTTGTAATATAGCTAAGTATGTTTCGATCAAAATTACTTAGATATTTTTTTACTTCTAGGGTCCAAAACGTGATTAATTGTTAATTAGTGTATCATATACATAACGACTATTGTAGACAATGCATTTAATGAATACCAAAACTCATGTACCTACCTACTAAAATAAAGTCTACTCGCTTTTCCCTGTTGTATACCTAGTTAATATTTCATTTATCATTGAATATGTGATGAAAAGCGGGTAACTTGTTGAATTCTTTGGATCTGTACATAGAAATTATTCTTAATTATTACTATTGTATCGTACTTATACTTTTATATTTTTACATTTATTAATTAATTCTGGAATCTATGTAAATATTACCATGTTTGACACTTTAATATAATTTCTAAGTCAAGTAAATTGTACCAAATAATGTGTGTTCCATTGTAAGCACGAATTTCCACGAATAATTCAAATTAAATCAATGCCAAATAATATTCCTTTTTTTTCATACTATTGTTTCACTTCTTCCCCTTTGTACATTTCTTTTGCAATCGAGGTAGATATGAAATAGATATTTTTATACTTTTATAATGAACTAAAAATTAAATTTTAAGCCACTTCCCTAGCGGGGTAGGCAGAGAGAACCGAACGCCATATGGCACGATCCTTACACACCTCACTTGCTTCTACAGCTTTATATAAATATTTTAATATTGTAGAAATAAGTTGTTACTATATCTTTATACCATTTGCTTTGTCACGATTGACATTGATTAAACTTACCATGTATAGCAGCTAACCTCTGAAATATCTATGTAAGTATTTAGTAAAGTCATAGGAAATTAATTTATATTTTGACTATTTTTCACGATGCCGTTAACAGTACTCTACTTCAAACTTTTCCGTTATTCAAGCAATATTGAATTTTCGTCTAACTGGCTAAATATTTCACTAAGTCATCTATATCGGCCTCCAGGGAGCGACACTGATCTATTAGAGACGAATGTTAGGGGAAAATATATTTAGAGAACATCATTTGACTGGCTCGATGGTGCGTTCGGTAGTGACCCTGCTCTATGCGCCAAGAGTTGTGGATTCGATCCCCACACAGGACACACATTCGTGTGATGAATACTTGTGTTTGTTCTATGTCTGGGTATTAATATCCAATATTTAAGTATATATTTGTAATACCACTTTTGATTCTGATACCTATCTGTAACACAAGTGCTTAAGGTACTTAGCTCGGAGTCAGATCAATGTATGTAGTCTAATTATTATTATCTAAGATGTCTCACCGCTTCAAGTACTTTGGGTAATAATAGAGGGACGTCATTGAAGATAACTCTATCCCATCTATGTATTGTCTCCTCGATAAAATGACGACTATTAATCGGGGATAACAAATCCCACATACCCGACTCAATATAATAATATGGATATATTTCATACGGCAGTAAGCACTGGCCTGTTTGCGACTTTAATACACCTCATGTTAAGCTAACGCAGCGTTTTAACTACGCAACTTTATAATTTACTCCCGAACTCTTAACGCAAAGCAAGTTGATTAATGGTCTGTTTATTTAGTTGGCTTGACTTTCTCAACCCAAAGGAAAAGTTATAACATAACTGCCCTAAGCAATACATTAATATAGAGGAACAAACTGGCCACACCTCCAAAACAATTTCGCTAATTTATGAACATCGTGCTAGCTGTAATTTTCAAAGTTTTGAAGCCACGCCCGTTAATACTTATTAATAAACTACGGTTGTTGATTCAGGTGTGTTGTTTAAAGACACACCCAAAACTATATGTATATCGCCACGTTGATTTATTTTATTTTAGTAGGTGTTATGAAAGTTTATTAAGACAAAAAGTTATGCTAGTTACAAACTGGCTAAATATTAACCAAACTTTATAACTGAAATATGGGTTTTCTCGTACTTAGAACCAATACCTTAGCTACAATTAACTGAAACGATGGAACAGTTTGGTACTAATACGAAAGGTAAAGAACAGTTTTGTTTTTTTTAGCTTCAAAAAATATTTAACTGGTAATAGGCACTCAAATTACGAACAATAGAGAAAACTGCTCCTATTATACTCCACGCTGTCATACTATAGGGTAAAGCAACGTGTATGCATGTGTGAGTGTGATACTTATGGATACCAGATATGGGATATCTGTCTTTGGAGCACTTATTATGTCAATGTGTGACGTAACTTGCGTGTCAAGGTGGAGCACCTGGAGAGCTTCAATGTATTGTTAGTGGCGCGGAGTCCTTCTTCTTTTACTAGTTCGTGTGTAGTACATGAATACTTACAAACGTCAAGCTAATTGGTTTTGACAAGCTCGATGGCGCATTCGGTAGTGACCCTGCCCCATGCGCCAAGAGGTGTGGGTTCGATCCTCACCCAGGACAAATATTCGAATAATGAATACTTGTGTTTGTTCTGTGTCTGGGTGTTAATATCCAATATTTAAGTATATATTTGTAATACCACTGTTGTGATTCTGATATCCGTGACACAAGTGCTTAAGCTACTTACCTCGGAGTCAAATCAATGTATGTGATGTAGTCAGATATTTATTTATTTATTTATTTACTACATACTTACTGCATAACGCGTTTAGTTCCGTTAGTATTGTTTGCAAGTTAAATTTCAATTCCTAACTGGCATTTAAACTGCAATGGAATGAACTGCTATAGTAAAAAACGCAAAAAAAACAACACAAAAATACAAATATTACAAGTGGAAGCAAAAACAGTCAGCAGACCATTTCTTACGTAAGAATCAGAAATAATGGTGGGGTCCCCATAGAGAAGTTTTTTCCTCCATTTTCACTGTAATTTTTTGGACAATCTATTTGCTATTTTATATTATGTATATTGTCTTAACATTCTTAGTGAAAGATTGTAGATACATATTGAACGCTTGATCTGCCGTTTAGGCTTCTTGTAAATACAAGAAGCCTAACATTTATAAACAGTACCTAAATAGGTACTGTTTATAAATAATACAATCTTGCAAATGCACCCCAGACCCAATTGCCTAATATTTTTTCCATAAAAAGGCGGAATTCGATAAAATTATAATTTGGTGTATTCACCTTGATATTGGCCGCTTCTGATTTGCTTGAATATGTAATCGAAAGTAATTTCAACAAACATTTATAAACAAGTTTAATGTCAAAAACAGGCAACAATCGAGTTGACCTTGTCACGTTTGTTATAGCTAAATTGGGACACTCAATGAAACACCCCCTTTCATTATGATGGCCTACTCCTGAGAATTGAGTAATTACTAGTAATTTGGGCAGACCTTAAATTATAGCTCCCACGATACTCCTTGTACATAACACTATATACAACTTAATAGTTTAATTATATTATTATTTGAAGCTAGAAACTTATGAAATGATTCAGTGGAATAACATTATATATTACACATTTTATACCATAAACATGATTAGCCTATTTTATTTTTATAAATGTAGCGATATGAGGATCGAATGTTTCGATCTGAGGTCGATACATTCGATCCTCAAATCGATCATATCGATCATTTTTGAGAGTTTTGTAAAACTTTACCTTAAAAAATATTATAGGCATATAAAATGTTATTTTGCAACTTCAAATATTAATCAGCACCTGAGATATGAGCGCAGGCAATTTATTATTTTTATAAATATTAAAAGGCTGAAAGCTGTTTACATCAAATATTTTCTAGGGAAGAGATTTATCTCTCATTACTTAGAATTAATTTATGAAACAGACCTTCATATCCTTATCTCTCTGTTGAGAATATCTTGAGTTAAATATTTAAGTAAGACTTGAACGCACGTACTACGGGGTATCCCAAAAAGGGATTTGGGATAAATATTTCAGAAACAATTAAATACCTAGTAGTAGTAGTTACAATTATTTTATCATCTCAATTTACCATATATAAGTCATAAACACGCAAAACGCAGGTATATATACCCATAACATACGTGTTTAATATAGCAAGCGTAAAAAAGGAATAAACTTCTGAAATGAAAGCATCGTATTACATCGTACCGCAAATAAAAATTAAAAAATAGATCTCATACGTTCTTAAGTTTTTGTTGAAGAGTTAAAGAGTAGTAAATCTGTGTAGGTATTTTCGTTTGTTGAAACACAATATTTTCCGACTTCGAATAATTGCTGACTTCTAAAACAAGACTGCAATTAAAAACTTTGTCGTCCTTTACTCTGTAATTTCCACGCAATCCCAAAAAGAAATATTATCCTTGAGTCAAGCTTTGCCAGACTTTATTTATATAACTTACTAGCTGACCCGGCGCACTTCGTAACGCCCCGTTCCAGGATTTTCAATAACCATTTTTTTTTCTGCGCAACTTTTTTATTTTTTTCTTTCATAAGAACCTTCACATGATAATAACAAACACAACTAAAAAAGAAATAGCGAAATCGGTTCAGCTGTTCTCGAGATTTGCGCTGAGCAACACATTCAGCGATTCATTTTTATATAATAGATTGAGCTTAATAGAAAGAGCAAGGGAAACTATTAAGCTGCACTGCATATAGACCTCAGTCTATATGCAGTGCATGCTGCATGCGTCGCGAGAGTTTTTAGGTTCAAACGCCGGGTTAGACCAAAATTTGTGGCTGGGTGTTTCACTGAAATGTCTCTAGTCATATGGGTTTGCCTTCACACCGGACTGTGAGAGAGATATTCTTATTTTTATAGAACAATTATCTATACTTATAATAAATCTGTAGAGAGGTCAATTCTGTACATGAAATATATTTTCAAAATAACTATCAGGGGGTGATTAGTGATCGATACTGATGCCAAAAATGCAATCAGAAAAATTTTTGTCTGTCTGTCTGTCTGTCTGTCTGTATGTTCCTTATAGAAACAAAAACTACTCGACGGTTTTTAACGAAACTTGGTACAATTATTCTTCATACTCCTGGGCAGGTTATAGTATACTTTTCATCACGCTACAATCAATAGGAGCAGAGTAGTGAAGGGAAATGTTGGGAAAACGGGAGAAGTTACTCCATTTTTTAAGCTTCCGTCGCGTGTGCAGCCTTAATGGTTAAAGTTACATAGAAATCATGTATGACGGAAATAGTCTTTATAATATTAACCATAAACGCGGGTGACACCGCTGGCACAGCTAGTTATAAATATAACAAATATTGTGAATAAAGTTGATAACCCGTATTTTCTTTCAATTCAATTGAATACATTCCTTATAAACTTGATAGAAGCCCTTAAGTACAACATAAGTTTCTTATTTCTTGAAAACATGAAATCTACAGTAAGAAAAATAAGACGACTTACCTACTACTCTCTCGTCAAGAAACAAACAAACAAGTGGGAGGAGAAGGAAATATGTTTAGAGGTGTTTGTTTGTATTCGACACTCCTACGCAATAGCAGTGGCCACTGTTGATTGAGTTAGTTATGTGTCTATAGATAGATATAGGCAGTACAACTGATCTGCACTTATATACAACTATTAATTAATAGAAAAATAAAATTAATAAAATAATTTGATAACTATTATTTATGATATGATACGATGTTATGTGCGAAACTACTTAAATATGTGTTTAACACATTATTCACAGATACTAATAAATGAAATTAAAACTAAAGGGTTTTAGAAAATGAGAAAGTAATCAGGTGATTGGTTATTTTGTATGAAAAAAGAATTTGTTCGTTTGCTAAAATCCTTTGAATTGATTCTTTAGAGTAACGAGTTAAATAAGAAGGTATGAGCTTTCGCATAAACTAAAAATAACCGCTTTAAGTCAAAGGGGCATATATTATGCAAATCCCTACTTTTTTTATACGAAAAGAACATCCGACTCTCGGTCATACGTCTAAAAGTAATTTGTGAATCTTTTAAAAAATAATTTAGCTTTTTATATGAAAAAATGGAGGTTGTGCATCGATAAAATTAGAAACGAATGAGAGCTTGAAGCCCACGACATACATACCATACCTACACCATCTCACCCACAATCCCCGAAGAGGTAGGCAGAGTTAAATGAGCGGCAAGCTTTCTCAAATTCTATTAGCCAAAAATAAAATTGAGTCGGGTTCGATGGGAAATTAATAACTAAAATATTAAATAAATATCCGACTACATCACATACATTGATCTGACTCCGAAGTAAGTAGCTTAAGCACTTGTATTAAGGATATTAAAAACAACAGTGGTATATTACAAATATATACTTAAATCAATATTGGATATTAATACCCAGACACAGAACAAACACGTATTCATCATACGAATATTTGTCCTGAGTGGGGATCGAACCCACAACTCTTGGCGCATGGGGCAGGGTCACTAACGAATGAGGCATCGAGCTTGTTAAAGAATTGTGAGAAAGTAGTGACGTGTGGAAAGAATGTTTCCTACAAAAACCCAACACTTAGTGCTAATGTCCTCCTAACCGATATCGGTCACGACGGCTAATCTCAACGAGGATTAGCCATCTGCGCAGGAGATAATATAGTGCACAATTATTGTGTGCGCAAAGGCAGGAGCACTCTCAATGCCTTCACTCACATAGTCCGGTAAGACGGCAATTCGACATGACCTGAACCTGTGTTCGACTAGGTGTACTAAGTATTTCGACATGAAATTAAGTATTTTGACATTAGTCGAACACAGTTGGTATTTTTGTTTTTAATCCCTAAATAGCATGGTTATACTTTTTCGTATGTTTTACAATCTCAAAATATTTAAGTACATATAAGATATAAAAGTACGTCTAATGGACCATTACGTATATGTAGCATCTAGGTATGTACCAATGTCATGTGTGTATAGTAGTAATTAACAAATGTATTGACTACCTGAGATATGACAAGATATTGTATTACCTATCGTGGTTGTAACTTGTGAATCTGAACTCTAAATTGATAGCTGTCTATCAAATGTATGAGAATTGTGACCTGTTATTGACACAAGGAAATTTTGCGCAAACGTTCCACAATTTTCTAAGAAAAAAATCATTTGCTGTCAGTGAACGAATTTATATAAATTCATTTCGTATCTATAGATACCAACATACCATTAAACACTTTTGGTTTGAAAAGAAAACTCATAGATGCTTCGTTACTATAGGGAGTCGGTAAGTTTATATTGATCTCGTTTTGTCTATTGTGGGTAATCTGGAAATGAGACAACTTTCACAATTTCTGAATGCAGGGGAAAAAAAAAAAAAAAAAGATAGACCTGAACGCTATCTCACTCCAATCAAAATTCAATCTAGACCCCTCCTAGGTATTGAGATGTGTGGGCGTAGTCTGGCGGAGAGTTCAAACCCCGAAACTAATTCATTTGGTACTTAATATTAAGATCGATCGATACTTTCATTACCGAATTTAGTTCGACTAGTAGGTAGTTGTATCAGATACTGACCTTATAACAAGTAGCAGATAATGGCTATTTTGGTACCAAATAGTAGTATGCTATTTGGTACCAAAATAGCCATTATCTGTAATCCGTAGGTAATTATAAAAATCTTTAGATTTTCATAAGCATCTTTTATAGATTTTTAATTTAATTGAGGAATTGCGATATAAACTAACGTTAGGTCTCCAAAGATAAGCTAATAATGTCGGCTTGTATTCTCTTTTGTTCTTGTTAACTTACTAAGTAAATAATAATAAATAAATATCCGACTACATCACATACATTGATCTGACACCGAGGTAAGTAGCTTAAGAACTTGTGTTACGGATATCAGAATCAACAGTGGTGTTACAAATATATACTTAAATATTCAATATTAATATCCAGATAAAGAACAAACTCAAGTATTAATCATACGAATGTTTGTCCCGGATGGGGATTGAACCCACAACTCTTGGCACATGGGGCAGGGTCACTACCGAATGAGCTATCGAGCCAGTCAAATTATGAATATAACCCATCCAGACCATTAAAATCTTTACCTTTTTAGGGAAATGACGTGAAACTAGTTTATTATTTCAGTTCATTACAAAATATATTTACTGCATTAAGGTACCTCACCAACATAAAGACCAATAACGTCCTTATCACCTATAAACATGAACACATTGAGATCATATCTAATAAAATATGCAATAAAGAACCTTTTGTTAGCAGTTTGTAAGCTCATAAAGTTTATTTTATGTGAGCACTTTGTTATTTCATGGATTTAATTTGAAAGAGCTTGTTTGTTAGATACGAGGACGTGCTGCATATTGTACGTGCCACTCACTAGGCAGCGTGACAGACAAACAAATAAAACAAAGGTTCTTATCTGCCGTGATCTGTTATTAAAATTATTTTTCACTCATAATTCATAATTTTATATAAAATTTTAATAACTGACTACGATGATAAAACTACGTACACTGTATAGCTTGAAATAAGAATTATAGAATAATAGCTTCAATAACTGACTATGTTGTTTTTATACCATCGTTTGTAATTTTAGTTTAGTTTCCCTTTAATATAAATGCGACAAAAAAAAATTCAGAGCTTATATGAAATAACACTATCTATTTTAGCAACAAACAATCCGATAATATATTTTTTTTATTTAATATAATAACCTACGCTTTATTAAAAAAAATCCCTTAATGGACACAAGAGTGTGGCAAATCTAATCTTACGTGGGCGACGCCGTCAACACAAGCTAATTAATAACAAAAAGAAAACAAAGACGAAGCCACGGCGTGGAATAAATCGATGCTGCCATTTATTTGTCTACGCTTATGATAAAATATGTAGCATTTATAAATCGAAAGGCACATGATTTTACATGTCCAATTTTAAATGAAACGATACTCGTAATTCAGTAAGTAAAATATGAAGTTAATTTATTTTTAATGATTTAATTGCAACCTTTTTGACTTAATGTGATCGTAGCTTTGGTTACAGTGATATTCAATCTATTAAACCCCTTTTAATTATGTTTCGTGTCGGACGTAAGATAGTTCGCGATAACAGCTTAAGTTATACTTACTTAATGTAAATAGTAAGTAGGTAACAATTATAATATAAGGACAAGGATCAATATTACCTAATAATACTACAAATAAAATTGTTTATATCGAAAAAAATGTCGCTCATGTAAGTATAATAATATACACATTGAAGTGTCGAGAACGTTTTCATAACAATCCATTTTAATTTTATGTAACGCTAGCTGTACCCGCTGTTTCACCCGCGTTCAAGGTTAATTTATAGACTATTCAATATAAAAGTATTTTTTCAATTCGGACCAGTAGTTCTTGAGATTAGTGCGTTCAACTAAACAAATTAACTCTTTAGCTTTATATATTAGTAAGTAAGTATTATATACCTAGTATAGATGTGCTATGCTAACGTGCAAAGTCTCTTTTAGGTAATCTAGGTAAGCCTTTTTGAGACTTGCCCCATAGCACGTAGGTATTTATAAATATTTTCACGCTGCCTATACTTCCAAGCCAATTATAGGACAAAATAACACGATCGTAAATGCAGTCTTTGAATAAAGTTATCCTAGCGTGGAAAGGAATAATGGTTCGTTGGTTATCCTAAATAAATACGTTGGAAATTATAAACTTCCAGCGCTTTTCCCTTTACATATTTTACTAAGATAAAATTTTCCAGTTAGTTTGAAAGCATCTTGCTTATCTATTATGTTTTGGCTTTGGCTCCAACAAGGGGGCTCTTAATTAAAACGTCCTTTTAATTTACCTACATTTTGCACATGGGAAATTTTGTAATCTACTTAGCCTCATGCTCTGGGGTTAATTGGAGTCCGCTTAAATAATTTTTCTTCCGCCAGACGGGAATAGTACGGTACCCCCTACTATTCTCGTCGCCCCCCCTGTTGGGGGGAGGCAATTGGTGTGCGCCGTGTAGGGTAGGCCGGTCACTGGAGGTGTTGTGGCTGTGAAGGCTGAGCCATTCCCCATGACACCTCATCTCCAGCAATGAGGGGTATGGCGGTGTATACCGTGGGTATACTCAAGGGCCCCCGGTAGTCCCACACACCACCCTGCCCCAAGGGTAGGGTGACGGTGCGTAACGCATTTCACTGGACGGGGGGTTTCAAATACTCCTGAGATATCCCTACTTGTCGTAGGAGGTGACTAAAAGGCCTTTGGGGTCGTCGTAAGAGCTAGCGGGGGAGCCTTTTAGCACTCAATCGTTCTTGGAGAAGACGTCACTTGGTGTCATACTCTGTACGTTAGAATACGGGTCACACAGCTGTCTGCGTTGTCGTACCCACCGCACTTTTCCCACTCTCTCAAGAAAAAAAAAGAAAAAAAAACATTATTCTTCCCCTGGCCGAGGTACTCGGTTTGTCGGAATGGTTTACATATAGGTGTCGGTTCACGGACAAAGATAATGGTTACACATCTATAGGTACTTTAAAGAGCAAGTTTCCTTGCGATGTTTCTCCTCATCGACAAGTTAGTGCCAGATTTGCAATCTGTACATAGATTTGCACAATCCAGATGTAACTACGTGCGGTTTAACCAGCACATAAGTCCTTACCATTCAGCCGCCACTGCCCTTACCTTAATAGTCTTCACCCTATTCGTCTATCTGTACAAGGTGATAACTATTAAGGCTATAATTAGTACCTATATAACTAGGTATATATTTTATATTCATAAAAAACACGCCTATTAACATTTGCCATAATTTATTCAGTTCAATGTAATAATAACTAAATTTCTTACAGCCCTTTGGTAAACCTAAACTACAAAGAGTATATGAAAGTATGTAATTACGTATGCTCCACGTAAGAATAACTTACTTACTTCTTTATTTTTTTGTTAAGTTATCTAAGCTACCATTTATTTTACTTTAGAAGTACACAAAGTATTAAAATTGGAATAATTTCTTTTGTTAAGTAAAAACAAAGCGATACCTTAGCATGCCTTAAGAATGGTAACTTTATTACAGGTGCTCCATCTTATTCTTGAAGTAAAAGTAGTTTACTTTTGAAAGGTAAATTTTTTTAACATCTGGAGAACATAAAACTTATATTAGGTACATAACTCAAATTAAAATACCTAACCTATAATATAACCTAAACTATAAATCCTTACTCACACCACCCTGTCAGTAAACCAACCATGTCGGTAAATCCTAGTATTTACTGGTAAAACGTAAGGTTGACCAATATAGATACGGGCTTTTAAAGTAAATAATAAATAAATAAATATCAGACTACATCACATACTTACATTGATCTGACTCCGAGATAAGTAGCTTAAGTACTTGTGTTAAGGATATCAGACGCAACTGTGGTATTACAAATATATACTTAAATATTAGATATTAACACCCAAACACAGAACAAACTCAAGTACCTATTCATAACACGAATATTTGTCCTGGGTGGGGATCGAACCCACAACTCTTGGCGCAAGAGGCAGGGTCACTACGGAATGCACCATCGAGCCAGTCAAAGTAACATAATAGATAGCATTAGCCATTTTGCCAATAAGGTTAAAACAACATTAAAATTGTACCTATTATTTTTTACTGTTATCGAATCTTCTAACGCTCTACTAAAGACGCCTGCTTATACGTACCTTTATACCTTTTTAATACATTTTTAATATTTAACATTTTCAATGGACATTTGAGTAGTGAGAAAATAAAACTATTTATTGTATTCCTAAAGGCACTCAAATGGCAACATTTTGATTAAGCAATATACTCGTGATCTTCAGCGCGTGATAATAATGTCCTGTGCAATTAAAGCTCGCCTCTGGGTCGGATCCAGTGGACTCATTCGATATATCCGTTGGGATATCCTACGTTTCCTTTGACACATATTGAATTGACATTTCATCTTTTTTTTGTTTACCCGTTCTATGAAATTGTATGACTTAGTTTTGCAGACAAAATGACATGTAATTTGGAGTCGCAAAAATGAACTCGGGGAATTCAACAACAGTAATTATGTACCTATGTTACTTTAAAATCATGTACTAAAAAATCTTTTTCTTTATGACAGTACACTAAATCTACGTAAGTAAGTTATACAAATAGGTAGATTGCGGCTGTATAGATACCTTCTTCACTAATAACATAAGATTAAAACTAGCACTAAGAACTAGATTAAATAAGCAAGCTATTTTAAACCGGCTTCAAAAAAAAAAGAGGTTCTCAATTCGACTGATTTTTTTAGAACATACAAGACGAAGGGCGTGGTAAGACGTGAAAAGAAGTTATAACACAAATGATTTTAATATATGCTTCATAATTCATGTCGTCATGGTAATGTACCCAATCTAAACACTTTCAGTTACATTGACGACATGAAACATAAAATATTCAATTATTCATATTACGCCCACATATATAACGACAAAAACGTTCTTACACAAATATTATCACAACTCCAATGTCAAGACGTGAATGCACTAAAGGTTCTAGCTAATCGTACATAAAGTAATATTTTTTTAATTGGTATAGTCCAATAAAATATGTGAAAGATTATTATTTTTATTAGGAAGTGATTATTATCACTTCCTAAATAAATAATAGGTACATTTTGAATGTTTTTTATATACTGCAGTCTCTTTATTAGATTTTATATTATATGAGCAATGTACCGTATTACAACCGTTGAAAACCAGGGTCGTGCTCTACCTGGCCATCTGGGAGCTCACGACTTGAGCTGACCGGGCGCCGATATGTCACACAACTCACACAATATTTTTAACCGACTTCAAAAAAAAGGAGGAGGTTCTCAATTCGACTGAATTGTTTTTTTGCTGTCTGTATTTTTCTCTTTATTTTTGTCTGTATCCCTTGTGTGTGTCGAATAAAGCTGTTTAATTAAATTCTATTCTTATAAACTTTAAATAAAATGTTTACATTATGGCACAATAAGTAATCAACCTTGATGATCATACAAGATATAAACATAGTACATACGCCGTTTATCTTTAATACGATTAAGCAATGAACAGAAATGTTATTGCTTCTAAGTAAATGAATAGATTGCATTAATATATATTTTTTTATATAAGTGATGTAATAAAATTATTCTGAAATTATCATTCAAGTGACATACTAAATAATATTATGATCGCCTTTTCACCCCATCTTACGATTGACATTATGACCGACAATATGTGGCGAGTAATAAAATGAAATGTACTTTTCATGTTTAACACAATAAAGTCGGTTTTTATTGGTCTCATAACTCTGAGCATACAAATTTTGAGAAATAAAGTTTGGAAGGTACTTATATTTTCTAATAATTTCTTGTTAAATTTCTTGCGAGTTGATGAGTCTTTATTTTAAAATTGCTGAAACTTACTAGTTTTACTCCCAATAGTTTTACACGTAATATTATAAAAGCTAGATTAGTAAAAAAAACCTAAGAGTGTTACTTTTGTTTTGTACACATAATATTTTTATTAAGCATTCCTTACTCATTTTACCGTAGAAGCAAAATACGTAGGTCTTTATATATGTATAATGTATTCCAATATGAAACAATAGCAGTATATTATTAAAAGGTACAATAGTCACAGGTTTAGCCCTGAAAATGGTTTATTATTCTTACGGAATATAATTTTCTGGGGACGACACATATCCACACAATAGCTACATTTATCTGCGTAACAGGAGCAATCAAAATTCCAGAGAATGCTTTCATCAAGAAACACAAACAAGCAAGAAATTCGTTTAGACGTTGTTCACTTCTAAGTAAATTTACGACTAAAAGGTAAACTAAAGAAGACATTTAGTGGCGGAAAGTCAAGTTTAAACATTATCTACCATGTTGGTAGGTACATAAACCAAGAACTTTGTTCTACAGTTTGTTGTTGTATACCTATTAGTATCGAAGGACAGGTTTAACAGTTAATCGAGAAAATTATCATTTTGTTTTTGAAACATATATATGTCAAATGTATTAATCCTTTAAAGATTATAACCAGATGGCGATAAAGCGGTGGTAGCTCATTAGTAAGGAATGAAACCGGCACATTGAAACAATTATGGACCATGGTGTAACCATGATTCATATTGTCTGGTTCCTCTATAAGAATTACGAAAGTCAGATCGACAGTCACTTTGATGTAATTGTAATAATGGGGCATAACGATGTAATAGAAATAAAGAGCTCCTCGATCACTCGGTACGGGATAAGCAGGTGTTTTTTTGCCAACAAGCAAAAAATCAACTTGCTTATGAAAATGCTTGTGCTGTCGCCTAGTTTAATTACAATGATACAATATTTGATTGTCTGCAAAGTACAGAAACTAAGTAAGAGGCGGAGGTAAGAGATGGTTAAGCCAAAAACAGTCTGAAAGTGAGTACCTACTGAATATATACGTATTTCTTAGGATGGAAAATAGAATTTGAAATATAGAAATGTCTTAGTTACTCAGAAGAACAAAACTTACATGAAAAAGTCATATAAATGAAATTGTCTTATCATGAGCGATATTCTTCTCAACAATGAATATGTATTAGGCACGGAGGTTATCTGTGGTATTAGGCATATGTAGTTACAGCAACATATACTTGATACATGTGTAATGTCAAATAATGTTCAATGAAATCTGCATTTGGACCTATGACAAACTAGTAATATCGTACATTTTAAATGTACCTACAATGTAAATACATTTTTCTTTGTAAACTAGATACATATCATACAGCGCTACTTTTCTATCAAAAATAATAAAACGGCTATTTTGGCAAATCCTGAGTGGTAGTTGCATTGAATGATGACTAACAAATTTTTTTTTTTTTTTTTAGTTGGTGAAACTCCCAAGAGCCGTCACCCTCTACTCAGGGAAGCAGAGGGCGGTGTGTCGGACTCGAACCGACTAAAACCCCAACGTGGCCTCCAGCGGCGCAGTCCCGGAGGAACCTGTATCCCCACTGAGGTCGATGCTGTGCAGCCCACGACAACAGTCGTCGGATGCACAGCCCCGAGCACGCGCGCGCGTCGAGACATGCCAGGCCACCCAGCATGTCTCAACCACTCCGCCCAGGATTCAAACGCCGATCATCCCCGTGACCGGCGTCGTGGGCCCACTCTCCGCTGTGCCCTCTGCTAAGCCAGAGGGGCACGCGGAGAGCGCCTCGTCGAAGGGGCCACCTTCCGCCCGGCGACCCAAATTGAGGGCAGAGCCCTGTCGTCGCAGAGGGAGAGCATCGATCCCTCTACTCACAAGGGGGACGCTCGATCCCTCTGCGACCCGAGTCGTGTTGCCGAGGATAGGGAGGCGAGCAACGACAACACTCAGTTCCTCCTCTTCCTCGGCAACCCTGGTCCGGCCGCAGTGGGTCTACAGCCGGACCGCCGCAACTGCCCGGTAGCAAGTCGTGCAGTTGCGGCTCACCTCGGGGTCCCTCTTCGCTTCAGCCCTGCCACGTCAGGGCCTACTAAGCCCCCCGGTACGACAAACCGAGGACCCCGGCGGGGGGATGACTAACATACGTGGTTCAAGTTTCCTAGCAACAGCGAACTCCAGTTGTACATTGATGCATCATAGTCGCTAGAAGCTATTGTATAAACTTTATTCTATAGGTTAGCATAGGTTACCTACAAAAAATTTGAAGCTATTTATCACGATTTAAACAAATGTGTAGCACTTCTGTTTGTGAAAGCAAAATAGACCAAATTAATTTATAATTGTTGCAGATGTCCTCATAAACTTTCGTCCTGTTCAGTTACGTCTGGCCGCAATGTTTTACATTATTACTAAAATTATTTGTTCCAAAATAGCATTTGATTCGACAATAGAAAACAACTTATGTCAAGTTATTTGCAGTAAAATAGGGATGTTGACTAAATCAGTTCAAACATTTTCTAAGTCGTCAAAAAATAATTGCTTGATGAATTTCATGCGAATTTCGCCGCTGATGAAATTTGTTTGAATATTAATAGCTTTTAAGCCATTTCTTAAGTAAGATGGCGACAAAACAGATGTTTTAACTGACGATTTTCTTTACATAATATATAATTTGATTATGTGCGAACATTCTCTACGTCAAATTATTCAATTAAAGTCGTATTCTTTTGACTTCATTTAATTATCCCATAAAAAATATTGGTTTCTACGGATCTGTTTCTTACAATAAGTACTTATTTATCCCTGGCAACATTTTGTCCCGTTGTAAGTCACTTTCTCTGAATATCCTATTGAGACCACTACAATTGACAATTGAAGCGATACTCTCTGGATTACACGCATCCATCTCTAATAATAATGATCTGCCAATAATACTTTAATTGGCAACAAATTATTTCTATGGATGGTAAAATCATGTACTTAATATATAGTTTATACAGTGGCTTATACTTAAGGTCAAGTTTAAAAGGCTAACAAAATATTAATCACAACACTTAAGTTATGTACCTACACTTTCAAATTAGTTTAAATCATATTTTTTCACTTTATTGATCTATTAGGTATCGTTTGATAATTGAAAAACAAGACGTGGACCTTGTATGGAATAACTGCTAATCGTCATTCTCGATCCTAGTCGTCTAATCAAACATAATAACAATACCAGTATTTATAGGAAGTTTATATTGGTCACTTCAGGAAAACTACTCTCTTAACGTTTTCCTATATAAACGTTGTCCCATGTTGGTCGGGGAGTTAAAAATAATGTGCCACCTGTGTTTCTTGCTTAGCATGTCGTAAAAGGCGACTAATGATATATGGGTTTTTGAGTATGTGATTGTGTAGGCGACGAGCTAGCCACTTGTCACAACTTTTTCACAATTTTCCATCTATCCCAGCCTATTGTCCCATGTTGGTCTAGTTGTTGGTCCTCAGTATATAGTTAATCGTTTAATAACCTTATGACGCAAACAAATCACTTATGATGTTGGATTAATTTATCGTCTAGTCATATCACAGCTGGTAAAGTCTTTATCAAATAAGACAACTGGAGAAATGAGCAGATGCTCAATCATCAAACGTTGAACTATATAGCCATACACTAGATTAATTGTAAAACTAACATGATTGGATTATTATATCATATTGGTAATATATGATATAATAACCAAGTAACAGCTTTTACAACTGACTCGAATCTTATTAATGGCTACCATAAGTCCACAAAATTGTAACCCGAATTGTGTTGTTCAATTTTTATTTAAATAAAGATTAAAGGCCCTCCTGATATCAAAGTTTAGCAATTTGTTTAAATATATCTTAAATAAGTATTACCTACAACCTACAATGTCATTATATAATCTAATAATAAAACTGCTGTGGACAACGAACATCAAGTGAGAATGAGAATTCAACGTTTTACATGCGATTAATTACATGAGGTAATTAAAGCCAGCTTAATCGTTTTTAAAGGCTTTCGTCAAAAAAATCTCTATTTGTATGAAGAAAATAATCTTTAGATACTATTTACCAAGTAAGGCATGTCCATATTTACCTTTCGACATGTTTGTGCAGTATAATAAAAGGCTCAAACAAACTTTAAATTAACCATGAGAGTCATGTCTGGATGCCATTACGACCATTATGCATGTTATAAGAGGGATAAAGGACCATAGCTATATTATACAAGTAAGTAAGGGTAAGTAATACAAATAAGAAAGATTTTCTCTCAACTGACATTCATTTACGGTACCTAATAAAAAATTCCTTTTTAAATTTAAAGCATTTTTCTTTTGGCATTTCATAACAAATGACGATCTGACGAGCAAATGTACATGAAAAGACAAAGAAAATGAGAGACAAAAATATACAGATCAAAGAAAACTGAAAGGAACAAACGATACTAAAAATAAATGCGCTCTAATGGACGGATAAAACTATGTTAGCCTGTTTTACGATGTATTATGAATGAAATGAAATTGATACCGTAGGACAGAGTAGCGTGCAACGTTATACCTCAGGGATACATATGCCTGTTAGCATGTTATTCATCCATTCTGAAAGAGTTTATATTTAAAACATATTTTATGTGATAAAAAGCGAGCGCTTATTTTGCCTTAACGTTTGCGAAAGTGCGCATTTAAATTGGGGTTCGATTGTGCTTAACGTAATTAAATAAAATACGCCTTGCCAAGTCAGATGTGCCATGTAATTTCCTCAAATATCTAAATACAGATCACAGTACCTCGATATTTTAAGAATCACTATTTATTGGCGAAAACCGCATCAACATCCCTTGCGTAGCTTAAAAGGTCTAAGCAAACAGACAGAAACGGCGACTTCCTTCTATACTTTGTAAAGACTGACATTTATAACGACGAAGCTACCTGCAAAGATACAGCCTAAATACATGTAATAATAATGTCCTCCTAACCGATATCGGTCACGACGGCCAATCTCAACGAGGACTAGCCATCTGCGCAGAAAATATTATATACTCTCATAGTCCGGTGAGACGGCAATTTGACATGACTGGAGAGAGGTTAGGCGCAGGACCAACGGCTTAACGTGCTTTTCGAAGCACGGGGGAGATTTAACCGCTAACTTTCTGACTCCGGGCTGTTACTGAGTAATTTCAATATTAAAATACACAGCCACAAATTTTGGCCCGAACCGGGATTTGAACCCGGAACCTATTAGCCATTAGGCGGCGCATGCTACCACTAGACCAACGAGGCAATCAAAAATACATGTACAAACATATCTAATACAAGAATATTTTGACCAATCCAACAATGACCAAAAGCTCTATATTAGCGCGTTTTAACAAATAAATATTTTATTTTATAATTAATTTTCATTATATTAGTTTTGAGTAAAATGCATTCACATACCTACTCACGATTTATAGGTGCTTTTTAGGCCTACATAGAAATAAAGAAAATTTCATGCTTTATAAATGACGACGTTATCCGCGAACACACATTTAAACAAAACATAATATATACGATCGAATTGAGAATTTTCTCCTTATTTTGAAGTCGGTTGAAAACAATTATTTTCTGTTTCCACAAGTAACCAAGCTAAGTAAATGATTTTTAATAAAAAACATGTATCATCGCTTAAAAAAATCATGTAATAGAATAAAAATATATTTCATCTTTATTCATGTAGGCCTTACAAAAAAATTATGAATAGTTATAACACTAATACTTCTACTGCCAAGTTTGAAAAATAGACTACTTAACATTTAATATTTATTTACAATGTCTATTATATCTTGTAGTTATGTTGTAAAGTAAAGTAATACGTCACAATTCAGAAGTGCACGGGAAACATGAAACACCCTTCGCACTTGCGCAGTTGGAAAGCGCCTGAGTGGTATTTGATTACCTATTTCCTCCTTGCACCTCCACTTTACTACAGTACCGTACAGATAGCTATTGAAGTTGTTTGTTGTTACAATTTTGATGTAGATATGTTGATGAAACACTATTTATGTTGAGTGTATGTGTATGTATTGTGGAACCATCATAGTTACTGATTTTCATATAAGTGCTAGATTTTAAATCTAATATCATATTATTATCCTGATACTCCAGATATTAATTAGACTGTCTCGTTGGTCTAGTGGTAGCATGCTCCGCCTAAGGACCAAGAGGTCCCGGGTTCTATTCCCGGGTCGGGTCAAAATTTGTGGCTGGTTATTTCAATATTGAAATTAATCAGTAACAGTCCGGAGTCCGGAAAGCACGTTAAGCCGTTGATCTTGCACCTGACCTCTCTCCGGTCATATCGAATTGCCGTCTCATCGGACTATAAGAGTGAAGGAACTGAGAGTGCACCTGTGTTTGCGTACACACTTGTGCACATATAATCCTCCTAATAATCTTCGTTGAGATTGGCCGCAGGGACCGATATCGGTTAAATGGACATTATTATTACTCCAGATATAGTATTTAACAATAAAAATGTACAGCTTCAATCAGATTTTATACACTACATTTTCCTTTTAAGCTGACTAGCTTTCAGTAAAACAAAGTGAAGATCGATCTATAAAAAAAAATTTATGAATAATTGTAAAATTTTGTAAAAAAATTAGAACCTTTGTCACATTTGTGACTAAGTATATGTCATCAATTCAAGTGTATTTAAAGCACTTTCAAACAATAGTTCAAGTCCGCCAGTGGATACACATACTATAAAGCCCAAATTAGGTACATGGAAAAAGTCAAAAGAGAAGAGGCCTATAATAATTATAATTTTCGCCGTTTTCGCTATATAAAAATTCCGTTAAATAAAAGAGAGGGATTTAGAATATTGAATGGAATATGGTAATATCTTTCATGAGCACTTTGAACCTTTGTTCTCGTATTCTTTTATGCAAAATGGGACTTAATTAAATGCTATTGTTCCTAATGTGGCGTTAGCCGATTTCTTCAAATGAGGGCTCAGGTATTTATCAGCTACATAATCGTTGAACAGGCTCAATTTAGACCTGATCAGAATATTTAACATCTGATCAGATTATATTTTTTTTTATTCAAATTAATATTGTATTGCATTTTAAATTGGGTATAGCAAATAAATCACAAATATACAAATATACCCTTGATATACCCCCATTTATTTATTCATTATACAACATATTTAACCTTCATCACTAAACAAATATAATTCCATAAATCGGTTTCTGTTATGAATTCTTGCAATAAATAATGTTATTTTAAAACATTGAAACGACAATATTTTGCCATTAATTATGTATTTTTAATTAATATTTAATATTTCATTTTTTATTTCATCATTAATTGTCCCGATTATGTAAGCAAATTATGTTAGTTATTACCAAACCAAAAGTATTCGTACAATAAAAGTTGATAGAGCGCACCCCTCCGCTAAGGAACTTAGCAAAAGTGACATTTATCAATCATTGAAACCTTATCTAGACACGGTTTCAAAAGTCTAGACTTGTCTAAAATTTTATGTAATCTACAATATAAAGTAAGATCTAAAAGTATATATAGACAGTACCCGGAACGAGAACTGCGAGATTTTTGTGATCGCACTAAAACGATGGACAAACACTTGTCTCAGCGTTATGCGTAATGTACCGTCCAAGCACATAATTCGTCTACCGATGGACAATATATTACATGATACTTGTTTGGACACTTATGGACACATTCTTAGGAACGCACTCTATGCCCCATGTTTGTCAATAATGTATCAGCTGTGTCCCTTGCCTAGCACGTCGTAAAAGGCGATTACTGGTTTTCTGGATTTGTGACTATCTACGCGACGAGCTAATCCTTCGTCTCTACTTTTATTTACACAGTTTTCCATTCCACACAATTCAATATTATTTTTGATTAATCTATACTTATAATAAATCTGTAGAGAGGTCAATTCTGTACATGAAATATATTTTCAAAATAACTATCAGGGGGTGATTAGTGATCGATACTGATGCCAAAAATGCAATCAGTAAAATTTTTGTCTGTCTGTCTGTATGTTCCTTATAGAAACAAAAATTACTCGACGGATTTTAACGAAACTTGGTACAATTATTCTTCATTCTCCTGGGCAGGTTATAGTATACTTTTCATCACGCTACAATCAATAGGAGCAGAGTATTGAAGGGAAATGTTGGGAAAACGGGAGAAGTTACTCCATTGTTTAAGCTTCCGTCGCGTGTGCAGCCTTAATGGTTAAAGTTACATAGAAATCATGTATGACGGAAATAGTCTTTATAATATTAACCATAAACGCGGGTAACACCGTTGGCACAGCTAGTGTAGTATAAAGAGCGTACAGGATTTAGAACCCAATTTACCCCGTCGAAGAATCTATCACACAACGAAAAATGAAGACGTCAATGTGAGTCGCATGGGCTACTGTTTTTATGATGGTTTCATATCAAAACAAACTGACATACATAATAGCAATATTGTTTTTATTCACAAACATTGGTTTGTTACACACAAATTGTCCGACTTATGCAAACAAACATCGTTGATTAGTAAATACTAAATATTTACACACAGGCCTGAGATAAAAATCGAAACCTTTGGGTTTACCTTGCAATCACTTAAAAATACAGAATAAACAGTAAATGTGTGAATAATTTGTGTGTTTGCAAAATTAAATATGTTGTAGAATTAATATAAGTGTAAATAAAGATCAATCCTAGAGCAATTTGACGCTGTTACAATCTTCATTAATGTACTTAATGTGTTTACCTAAAATTTAGAAAAAAATACTTTAACACTTTTTTAGACATAACATACATAACATCACGCCCGTAAGCCCCGAAGGGGTAGGCAGAGTCAAAGAGGCAGCATGCCCCTTCAACCTCATTCAGCCAAAAATAAAGCCGGGCTGGGTTAGATGGAAAATTGTGAAAAAGCAGTGACAAGCGGCTAACCTGTCGCCTACACAATCACACACCAAAAACCCGATATACCATTAGTCGCCTTTAAACTTTTTCAGAAGTTTGCAGAAATGCTATGCCTATGTATTTTTACCGCGTTGTCCTCGCCCAGCTTAACAAATTTATGGAAGTCACTGCTAACTTTGATCGTCGTTTCTTCACTTCTAAACTTTTGCTTGACACAATACATTAATGAGCCTAAGAAGTATTTTTCTACTTAAACATACTGTGATAATTAGTTACATTATATTCAGATTTACCCGTAAACCTCATTTGTCATTATGATCACTTCGTTGCGGAATTCTGGTCACTAGAGTAACAAGGGTCAACTCAAGGGTACAAATACTGAAGCCAACCTAACCTTATATATGAGGATCACAAATATCATATCTACAAAGACAAGATCTCACAGAGCAACAAACATTTGGCTAAGGAACCCCAATCCCTCGTAAGATTGACAAAGTCTAGCACTGAATAAGCTTCAAGAATCCCAAACAAGTTCTCTATCTTTACTTAGGCCGGACATCTGAACTCCATCATCACCTTTTTTCAATTAAATATAATTTGATACGTATTTTGATAGATACGCCACAGTATAGAAAAGACAAGTAAAGACATCGTACCGGCCATTTAAAAAACTCTTATTATTATTTTGAGGGATTCATTAACTATTAACATTAACAACCATAAATCTCTGAAATATATAAAATAAAGGTATCTTAGTAAGGGTATCTTAAAGCACTTTATTTAAAAAAAAACATGAAGCATTCCCGTCTGACTCAGTATCGAAACGAGTTCAATAAAACAAAGCCGAAAAAACTGGTTTACTGTCATTTACTCTTTTGTTGTTACGTGGGCCTAATTACCAACGTAACATGATGTTACGTAGGCGTGGCAAATAGTACTTATTAGGCTATACGCGCAAAATGGATGTGGCCCCAACAACAGCAACTAACGCACCAAATTCAACAGAATGTTGATTAACAAGACGTATACTTTTTACTATTTTGATGAAACAGTATGCATCACAAATTAATAGAGATACTTTTAACGTATAAATATTTAACAGCAGGTAAAAACTTTCACATCACGTAAAAAGTACGATGCATGAAAAGGAATATTGATACCTGTCACGGAACCCTTCTTAGGTGAAATGGACTATAGTACTCCGATTTTGAATATACAGCTTTATTACTTCAGTAATCCTTGTTTAAACTCTGTATCATAAAACAGAAAGTGCACCATTGCATCTATCTATCATTTTATCTGTGAATGTGTCAGCAAACATAAAGATTTATTGCTTAGAGATTCATATTTTATGAGTCTAACGTTCGCTACGAGACGATTAGCTCGTAACACCGTAGATCGTAGCTTTTAACTACGAAGAACCAAGAGATTTATGTCACACCGACAATCAATGAATTTATTATGACTTAATATTACTGTACGATAGTATAGTCTATCTTATCAGCTGGAAGAGAACATTAGTTAACAAATAATAGTTTTTTCGAATAAAGATCCACGCGTGTACTTTTAATTAATTATACCAAAAAATAAACCTACTAAATTATGTAGCTATTGTTTCACGAAGTTATGTAACGATTATAGACAGCATAGAATGCTTTTTACTCTATACATACATACACACTTTTATGCTATTATATCAGATATTATATTTTAGAGGACTGTAATTGATAGTTGGGTTTAATTGATTTTAGATTGGATGGATGAGTTACATTAAAACAAACATTGCAATTCACATTGTTTCATTTGACATGTAAGTATAAAAGAGGAGGATAAAATAAAAGTGTCCACCGCTAACACTACAACCGGACCTCACCGCCAGGAATGTTTCTCATCTGTAGCTATTAAGCCGCCTAGTCAACCGTGTAACGCAGCCCGACAACGGGTTGAATGAAACGAAATGGTGTGCTGACTGACCGGTCCTACATTTAGAACGGTATGCCTCTTCAGGCCATTTTATTCGACCTTGCTGGGGAATAAGGCGTCAAAATCTTTCGCGTTGCAATGCTCGAAAAAGGCGACTAAGCAATAAAGTGCAATAAAATAATAAACCACCTTGTATATTACACTTAGTGGCAATAAAACATTTGAATTTGAATTTGAATTAGAGCGAAAGTTAGCGGTACCTAGGGGAAAGCGGGGTTAACTACAAACACTTAAGGGAAAATTGAAATAAAATAGCTGATTTATGACAAAGACTTAAACTTCTGGCTTTATAAGCACAATAAATTATTTTAGTAAAACTCAAGAATCAAAATTCAAATTTTCTAAATAAAAGTTAACATTAATGACTAAAAACAAAACACTTAACGTTCAGGTTCACCCGACGGACGTCGGGTAATTACGAACTACCACTAATCAAAATTATTCAGTCTTTAATTACAACAATTACGTTAGTATGTACCTACTGTTTCCTACTTAACTTTACTTTAATTTTCTGTCACTAAAGATAATTTTAATATTTATCTATAACATGTTGGCACTTATATTCCAACCATCACCAGATCCATGTCACATCTATATCAACCAACCTTGTTTTCATTCACGCGAGGGAAACCCAATTCCGTACTTCGTCAATGATTTCTTCATTCGGAAAAGCGTCTTGATGGTTGACCTTCAGATCGGAAATTGCATTCGAATAACCCGGATATAGAAGGAACCAAATTCCATGATTCATCAGCTTTCTCAATGTAACACCATGATTAAAAATTTCCAGTAAAGTCCTCTTAATTATAATTTATGTATTTAAAAGATTAATTAACATCTCCCTCTTATCCCTTCGTAAGGTTTCAACTTTTAATCACCTAATAATAATAATAATGGTCACCTCACTATATGAAAGGTGTGTGAACAAATTGCAATAATCTTTAGGTATAAATATAAGAAATCCGAAATTAAATATTTTTGTCTGTTACGGTGTGATGTATGGCTCGGCTTAAATATAAATAATAAATATCCGACGACATCACATATATTGACCTGACTAAGTAGCTAAAGCACTTGTGTTACAGATATCAGAATCAACAATCAACCAACAAACGGCGTTGGCGGACCGGTGAGACTGTTCGGTCGGTGGCGGAACGGTCCGATGTTGAAGCACTGGATGCGGCTACATATGGCTTAGCGTTGTGTCGTGAATCTGTATATTACTTACTTACAGTTCGAATTCCGCTAGGGGCAAATATTTCGTGTGATAAACACACACATTTGTACTCGAGTCATGGATGTTTATAAACGTATTTAAGTATGTCTATCCGTTCACCTAGTATCCATAGCATAAGCATAAGCTTAGTTTGGAACTAGGGAATTGGTGTGTCAGTCTGGAGAATTTATTTATTTTATTTATTTATTTACTACATTAGTATATATGCATGATAAACAATGTCTGAAATAGACAATTTCATTTTAAACTAGCTGTGCCAGCGGTGTCACCCGCGTTTATGGTTAATATTCTAAAGACTATTTCCGTCATACATGATTTCTATGTAACTTTAACCATTAAGGCTGCACACGCGACGGAAGTTTAAAAAATTGGAGTAACTTCTCCCGTTTTCCCAACATTTCTCTTCACTACTCTGCTCCTATTAATTGTAGCGTGATGTAAAGTATACTATAACCTGCCCAGGAGTATGAAGAATAATTGTACCAAATTTCGTTAAAATCCGTCGAGTAGTTTTTGTTTCTATAAGGAACATACAGACAGACAGACAGACAGACAGACAGACAGACAGACAGACAGACAGACAGACAGATAGACAGACAGACAGACAGACAAAAATTTTACTGATTGCATTTTTGGCATCAGTATCGATCACTAATCACCCCCTGATAGTTATTTTGAAAATATATTTCATGTACAGAATTGACCTCTCTACAGATTTATTATAAGTATAGATATTATTATTAAAAATATACACTTAAATATTAGTTATTAACACCCAGACACAGAACAAACACAAGTATACATCACACGAATGTTTGTCCTGGGTTGGGATCAAACCTACAACTCTTAGCGAATGGGGCAGGGTCACTACTGAATGCGCCATCGAGCCAGTCAAGTCAGTCAAGCCAGCAAGTATGAAGCCTAATAAAGGGTATATGCTACTTTTTATAGCATATGTCCCTTATCATAAAGCAGGCAAGCGGTGGTAGCTCAATGGTAAAACATACGCCTCATAACCGAGGAGTGCGGGTTCAAACCCAAACACCTACTTCTGGATTTTTCAAATCTATGTACGTATTTATACCACTAGCTCATCGGTGAGGGACAACATCGTGATGAAACCTGCAAAATTCAAACAACGTAACGCTACAGAAGTCTCTGGCTTGCCATTTATAATTCGTCCTTCCTAACACTATATAAATAACTTTTTTCTCATTTAAGGAAATTGAAACCGTAACAATATCTCCAGGATATCTTTAACAGGATGTGTGCGAGTGCCTACGCCCTTATCTCATTTTCAGAGAAAAATGTATGTTTGTGACAAAATTTTATTATTTCACCCGAAGCGTTCAGGCATATTTTCGATACGTAACGGAAAATTCTTGCCAAGAGAGATTCTCACTTTATTCGAGAAGGTTCTTATTGGTATCGTTAAATAGGGGTATTAACACAAATTGGTACCGCACACGTTACACGTACATAAAAATCCATGTTATTTAGGGCCATGTTATTTTTTAGAGTGAAACTGAGGACAAGAATAAGAAATGCAATTATAGGATTTTGTGGTATTCGTGAACTTTATTAACAAAACAAATTTATAAAACAAGCGTAAGTGCGTAGACTTCGACAACTCTAATATCAAACTGGAATAAATTAATTTACGTACAGATAAAAATTGTCACTAAATTTAAATACTTATATCACTCTAAACTATAAGTATATAGTATACTATATACTATACTGAGCGGAGTGTGAGCGGTGGTAGCTCAATGGTAAGGACACGCGCGTCTTAACCGAGGAGTGCGGGTTCAAACCCGGGCATGTACCTCTAGATTTTTCAAATCTATGTTCATATCGACGGTGAGGGAAAACATCGTGATGAAACCTGCAAATTCAAAACAACTTCGAATTTGTAACCATGATCCAAAAAATGTCTGGTTCCCCTATCTTAGGGTTACGAAGGTCAGATCGGCAGTCGCTTCAATGTAATTACCAGACTCGCTACATCCTGGATCATGGTCTAAGCGGACCCCCTCCAAGCGCGGGACATAACGCTAGGAAGATGATGATACTATATACTATACTATACAGCAAGTAATTGATATAGTATTCTATACTATAGTATGTTGTGTGAATGACCTGTGAAACCTAAGAACCAATTTTATATTTGTAGCCCTCTTTGTGGTTCATCTTTATGAATCCTATTCAATCCCTAAAAATCGTTCATTCGGAACACATCAATAGAATTACGCAAACGTATATATTGACATACCTACCTATTCCATGATACATATATCGCAGGGACGATGCCAAAATTCTAGGTTGTTCTGATACTCGATCTCGCACAAAATGGAATATATTGAATGTATTTCCACGGAGCGGATGTATCGATATAACATTTTAGAATTTTAATAAAATTCATCCTCCTAGCGTTATGTCCCGTGCTTAGACAGGGTCCGCTTAGACCATGATCCAGGATTTAGCGAGTCTGGTAATTACATTGAAGCGACTGCCGATCTGACCTTCGTAACCCTAAGATAGGGGAACCAGACAATTTTTGGATCATGGTTACAAATTCAAAGTTGTTTGAATTTGTAGGTTTCATCACGATGTTTTCCCTCACCGTCGAGCTAGTGGTATAAATATGTACATAGATTTTTTAAAATCTAGAGGTACATGCCGGGGTTTGAACCCGCACTCCTCGGTTAAGAGGCGCGTGTCCTTACCATTGAGCTACCACCGCTCCGCGCAATTTTAATAAAATTACCAAATAAAATTTAAAAATTATCACACATAATGGACAACACTACAGCTTGCACATAAATCCATATGAGATATAAAATTAAACGAGGAAATTAATATAAAAGCCAGGTAAAGCGATATTTCATTCGCCTGAAATGACATAGGATGAGTTTTAGGTACCTCCGGCGAAGATCTAATTTGCCACAACACCTCTACGCCTTTTGAAGTCCCCACCCATATTGAGGCAATTTAACCCTCGTTATTAATACGTCGCCGATTTAACCTACCTTTATCATTATTTTCCAAAAACCTATCGTATATAATAGAGATAGATATTACGTCTCAAATAATCGTTTTTACAAGTTAAGAACTTTTAATGCAGCTTTTTAAAGTGTAGGTACAAGGTACAAGATGCCGAGCAAGAGGAGCAACCTAATGAGAGCTTACCTAGGAGGGGTTTTTAGGCAAATTAAATTGGAACATAATTAAAATGCCAAATGTTATTCATTTTCTACATTAGGTATAAGTACCTAATGTAGAAAATGAATAACATTAAGATGTTACACCAGAATCATACAAATTCTAACAATATATTTAAAACAAAAATCATTGAGAAAACAGTAACCAAGCTACTCGATAAAAAAAATTGTTTTAAAATTGATGGTTAAGGGTTAAACGTTATTTCAAATTTGGTATTTGCGTGACGTTTGTCAACGAAAAATAATAAGGGGATTTTCAAAACATTTTTACAAAGGCGGAAAACAATTTTTCTTTTATAGTTTATGGTGCAGACAGGGCCAGCGAGGTCGCATTTCGTTAACCATCCGGCTCTTTGATTCAGAGAAATTCATCAATGACGTTTACAACTAAGTGCGGGCAGGAAGGGCCCCCGCAGACCAAGCGGAAACTTTGCGTCCTCCTAGCCCAGGATTCAACTTTTCCCTTCATACACATTATACCTACAAGTAATTCAGTCTATACCTTTTTCTGAGACTTCTTTTAAATGTTATTTCATTTTTATTTTTGTATTTCTAGCGGCAATAGAAGCACGCGTTCTGTTCTCACGAACCGTTTAGTAATATATAATATGATCGTACCAAGTTCATTGAGTAGCAATATCCATATTATTATATGATTTGATGGTGCTTATTGCGTTATCATATAGTCATTACATTTTTTTTTTTTCACAACGAAGACATTGTGGTAATTAATATCTACTCGTAAAGGGAATTTCCTTTAGGTTCCATTACTGAGATATACCGAAAATTACGTATGTGTTTTAAAAAGCTCGGCCCTCGTATGTGAAATGGGAATCCATACATATTTAGTATGTGAACAACCGAATACGGCGCCAATTCATTATGCATTTGGTTTAAATCGCTGGGAAACCAAGCAAATAATGATAAAAAGTACATGAAAAACACATTATCCTACAAATACGAAGCTTGAATGGATAATAACAATTCCGGAAATGTCTCAACAAATAATTGAACATTGGAAAAAAGGAATATTCCAATCCAGATATTTAAGCTCCAAAATCTCGTCAAAATTAATGGAGCATGTAAATCAAATTGCTATCGAATTTTGCGAAAATCGACCTTATGCAAACGATGATGAGTAGGTAACCTGCCATTCTTTTAATTTTATTAACCTCATCAATCACAGCCAAATGGATCGCTTTTAATTTCGTTTGCTTGTCCCCATACAATGTTATATAAAATCAACATTAAAATCAAACACAAAAACTTTAAAAAAAAAAAATTGGAATACTTATCCATTTAGAATTTATCAATCATCTGAGTGTAAAGCTAACTAAGTGTAAATAGTAATAATAATAATAGTATGCCCATGCATACATTTACACTAGTATATATTGCTAGTATATACTTAGTTCCGAGTTAAAACAGACTGAGAAATGCATTTCATTATATAGGTCTAAATTATATTAGCCTGATTTAAATAACCGCACGTATATCATATACTTAATACAATCTTCATGCTTTATGTGTTAAGGTTATTTTCAGAGAAAGTTAAATATAAAGAAATTGAAAAAAAATAATAGGAACAGATTTGTTTGTGTTTTATTATTTAATATTGTCAACGAAACGGATTACACCTACGCTATTATTTTCCATCTTACTGTCCTGGGGGAACAATCGGCCCCAAGAGAACGGCCATACATTTTCAGATCACTCAGTATTGATGGATGTAGTGCAAACACCATTAGCAAATGTCATGTAGATGGGCAAATCCTGGACCCAATTACACTTCTGTTGACATTACCACGCTTACTGCCTGTCTAATGCCAACATCATTTAGTCCTGTCTACCGCTAATGTAGCTTAATGCACAGTAGGTACACTGAGTATATTAAGCATATACTTGGGCTACTTAAGTGTCTCATAAAACATGAAATTCAACTTAAACCTACAAGTCTTGCATAAAATTGCTATCTTACTTATGACTACCTATATGTTAAAAATATGCAGCCTTATTATAAAGTACTTGTAGTATTTGTTTTACAGATAACCTATAACCTAAACCCAAACATTTTGAAATATCATTACATACTATAAATCTAGAATAATAATTGTATTACACAGTCATTTAATAATTCAATTTTTGGTCATTATTTAGACTAGGTTGAAGGGTGTAAAAATTTGTGATGCAAGCGACTCCGTCGTTTAAGGCCTTAAAAGGCGACTGGACTCCATTTTACACGTCCAAAGTCTGGATAGAATACTAGCGTTTCCAGTCTTTAGTAATAAGACTAAGTGGTTATACTGATATGAAATTGAAATGAAATGAAATTATCTTTAATTACGTAGGCTTAAATAAACACTTAAAAATCGTCAGTACATACAAATGAAAATTTACTCGATAGTTAGGTACTCTTTTCATTGCCAAATACACAATAAGACTAAAAGACTTAAACGACTCGAACTTTTCTAAAAGGACTCGCGCCTGAGACGTGCTTGCTATTCAATACAGCTCAAGCTCAAGCAAGGTTTAAGTGCGATGAAAATTTATTGTTCAATTTATAAACAATTTGTATTTTATAAACCCTGTATAATAAATAGTCTTCAAAATAAAAACAATGAACCAGGTACATCAGGAGCCGGATCAGGATCAGACTTATATTTTTACATTTATTTTTGTGTTCAATTAAATTATAATATAATATATATAATTTAATTGTAATTATATTATACACTATCTACCTAAATTTGGTTTTCAAAATTTTTTTTAGACGATAACGTATATAGGAAGTTACTACGTACCTAGTTACTGTTTTGTTCGCCACTAGGGTTTATAATATTTAAATTATTTACTTTCTCAGTGTCATTGTGTTCCTCTGTGAGGCAAACTTCACGAGACTCCCGAGGCGTGAAGGCGCGAGTCCTTTTCATCTTATAAGGCTTTTAGTCTTCTAAGTTACGTCTAGTCTTTTTAAACGAGAAGTTAAAGGAGTTCGACTCAATTTAGTCTTCAGTTTTAGCTTTTAACTCCAAGACTTGAGGGTTAAAAGACTAGTCTAGTCATTAGCCCTTAAAAGCGAGTCTAGTCTCTTTTAATGGACTTAAAGGACTGAGTTTCTTGCATCACTAGTAATATTTTTTTCTTATTAGGCTATTGAAGCTCACGAGATTCAAGCATCATAAATAAATTATACAATAATATCAAAGGAATTTTGGCAGTATGTACGAAACAACTGTTATTTCTTGGTCAAAAATAAGCTCACATCTGTCAAATAGGTCCATTTGGTATTTACGTCTTACATACCTGACTAATTGGTAATAATAAAAATAATAATGTCCTCCTAACCGATATCGGTCACGGCGGCCAATCTCAACGAGGATTAGCCATCTGCGCAGGAGATATTATAGTGCACAAGTGTGTGCGCAAACACAGGTGCACTCTCTATTCCTTCACTCTCATAGTCCGGTGAGACGGCAATTCGACATGACCGGAGAGAGGTTAGGCGCAGGACCAACGGCTTAACGTGCTTTCCGAGGCACGGGGGTGATTAAACCGCCAACTTCCTGACTCCGGGCTGTTACTGAGTAATTTGGATATTGAAATACCCAGCCACAAATTTTTGGCCCGACCCGGGATTTGAACCCGAGACCTCTTGGTCCTTAGGCGGCGCATGCTACCACTAGACCAACGAGGCAGTCGAGGCAGGCAGTCTAATTGGTAAACATTGGACGAAGATATAGAAACATACCTGTTGCTTACTTAG
Organism: Glyphodes perspectalis; assembly: GCA_951394215.1. Taxonomy (NCBI): domain Eukaryota; kingdom Metazoa; phylum Arthropoda; class Insecta; order Lepidoptera; family Crambidae; genus Glyphodes; species Glyphodes perspectalis. The sequence goes on from OX596203.1 coordinate 10,676,699, forward strand.
GATTAGGACCTTAACAAGTACTTACCAGGATTCATTAATAACGTACGAGTCCTCAGGTCCTGCTAAATTATTCGGAACAAAACATTGGATGAAAGTACACTGCGTAATACGGATGTGACCGCAAACGAAGGTACGCCGGTCAGCCTGACCACATTGGATATAAACGACCTGACCCAGATTGAACAATGCCATTACATGACTTCCCTGACGAAAACAACGTGGCGTGAGAAGGGTTAAGTGGCTGGACACTGCAGATGCAAGATAGCCTAGCATTAGTGCTGATACAGTGCACAAACGAATAGGGATGCATCGTAGTATATTCGTCGATATTAACACGAATAACAGAATATTGATGTCTATCTATTGTTATAGTCAGTAAGATCTAACCAACCATTTCTAAAACTTCAGGACTTCGAATGACTCCTAACTCTTTTAGAGGGAGGGCACGTAACACATTCAAGTGATGAAGATAAATAATACTTAAATATTGTATATTCCTAAAATAAGCACTTTAAATTTTAATAATTAATTTCTATAAATAAATTCTTCAGACTGACACACAAATTAAGCTGATGCTTGTGCTTTAAATACTTGGTGAACGGATAGACAATACTTAAATACGTTTATAAACATCCATGACTCGAGCACAAATGTCCATATTCATCACACGAAACATTTGCGCCTAGCGGGATTCGAACCCGCGACCCTTGGTTTCATGGCCAGGGTGTTTCACCACTCGAGCAACGAGCCCGTCTACTTCCAATGAATCTAAAGCAAAATTGTACATAGAAAGTAGGTAAGTTACTGTAAGTCGTTGCCCTCTTTATTGCAGTATTAGCATATTGGCAATAAAATAAACACATGTAAATGCGTTAGAAACATGCAAGTTGTACATAATGGCTTTCACTTACAATCAGTCTACATTTCAAACCCTACTTACATGCTACAATCTTTTTAAAGTAGCTCTTATGTTTTACGTTTACAAAAAAAAAAATCCTCCTTTTTTTTATAAGCCTTGTTTTTTAAATCTTGTTCTTTACTTCGTCGTTTTTAGTGTATCGTAAAACTAAAATACATTTTCGTTTTATCGACAAGCTAGGTTTAGTTTGTCACCTTTGTCCGAGCCCATTATCGACCGACGCAGGGTTAAATGTAAGCACTATTCGTGTCGTGCTCGTCTATTTTTGTACTTTGTTTTACAAGAGGCAACACGTGTTTTAATGAACTAGACACGTCTCGTTGCAGACACAAGCCCAATTCAACGAAATGAGGCATGTATAGATAACGTGACTATTCCTGTACTCAAAACAGGACATTATCATAATAATTCATGTATTCATATAGTTAAATCTCATGAATTGAAGATTTTTAAATGATAGGAATCTACAGTCTGCGCTCTAACTCTTGCATGGTCTACTTTATTATTGTCATGTATTACATTAATTGTATTTGAATTATATAAATTAGTAGAATTAGATATTAAGTAGCATTGTTATTGAGTACATTAAAAAGAGTAACTACCGTGTTTCTTGCCGGTTCTCCTCGGTAGAATCAACGTTCCGAACCTGGCGGTAGAATATTTTTTTTGTACTATTATTATGACTATTCATAAGTGCTTTTGTGGAGCCTACGTGAATAAAGATATTTCTATTTCTATTTCTAAATACGAACAAGGGAGACCTCCTCCTATTAGCAAAACATGAAACCACACTCACTTTTCTTTTAAATATCGTGGCACAGATTAGAAAAAGGGACATTTCCGTTCTGACGGAGATAAAGACACGTTAAGTGTCGATTTATCATTAAGTCTCTGC